>JAJKLB010000022.1:0-312009 GCA_022432525.1 Daldinia grandis | reverse complement strand
TAAAATAAATAAATTTACACAATTAATTGATTATTTATAATAAATTTAAATATTTAACACTAAAAATATAATATTCACAACTTCAATAATAGATCTAATAATTTAACCAACGCTAGTAATATAATTATTAACCTTTAATTTAAAACTATTTATATACTTTTATTAAATTATATTTTTTAATTTTTAAAATTATAAGGATAAATTATTTAATAATATTAATATTATTTAATAGTTAAAAGATATTAATAAAATTTTATATAAATATAAGGTTTTTAATTAAAATAAAATTAAAGAAATTTTATTATAAATAACTAATAAGGATATACATAAGAAAGTTAAGATAACTATTAATAATACTTAATTATAAACAGAAATTTAAACCGTTCTTAAACGGAAATTTATTATTTAAGATTTAATTTAATTTAAATCTTATAAATTAAAATTATAAGATCTTAATAATAAATATATTATTAAGAATCTTATTAAAATAATAAATTTAATTAAAAATTATTTAACATTATTCCAAAAAATTAAAATTTTATTAATTTAAATTATTAATCTAAATAATTATGTTAAAATAATCTTAAAATATATATATAATAATACATTTAAAAATATTATTTATTATATAAAGATATTATTAACTATCCTTTAAATAATTTTATTTAATAAAATTAAAAATATAATATATAATTAAGTTAATTAAAAAATTAAATTAATAAATTAATATTATAATTAAAAGAAAGTTAAAATTAATAATTTAAAAGAAAATAATAATAATAATTAGCCTTAACTAACACTGGAATAATAACGTAAAAACAATCTTAACAATTAATTATAACTTAAGATCTTTTTAAAAAATAAAAAAACTAACATACCCATAATTATTAATAGTTTAATAAAACATTTTAATATTATATAAATTAATATATAAAAGGTTATTAACAAATAAATTAAATAAAAATTAATAATTATTAAAAAAATATTAAAATTATTTTTTTATATAATATTTTATAATAATTAAAATTATTATCCAAATTTATTTATAAAAATTAATTAAATTTAATTTTATAATTTATTATAACTATTTAACTTTATTATTAATAAAATAGATTTAATTAAATAGTTACCCCCTTATATAACTAATTATCTGTTAAATATTTACTAATTTTATAATTTTTAAAGAAATGGATTTAAATAATATATAATATTTAATTACCTTATAATATATAATATAAAAATTAAAAATTTTTTAACTTATAACTAATTATATAATATATATGTTTTTGGTAGTTAAAATAAAAATAATGAAATTTAACAAATAAATATTTTAAATTAGGTTTAATAAAATATTAAATAAAAAGGGAAATTTATTAAATTAATAATTTATTATTTTATATAAGATTAGAATATTAATAATCTATAAGTAAAATAAATAATTAATTATTATATTGTTAAAATTAAAAAGGAAGTATTTAAATATATTTATTAAAAACCAATTATGATTAATGTTATATTATTAAATCAATTAAATTTAATAAAATTATAAATTATAAATATTAATATAATAAAATTTAAAAATATTAATAATATATTTAATTAAAAATTTTTAATAAAATATAAATAATTTAAAAAAATAGTAGGTAATAATAATATTACTTATATTAAAGATATTATTTAAAAAAATTAAATAATTAATTAAAAAACTTTTAAATTAACATTAATAATATTAAATAATAAAAAGGACCTAATAATAAAATTATTAAAATTAAATAGTTGGATAAAATAAAACTAAAATAAAATAAAATAATTAATTAATTTGAATTAAAGGAATTTACGTTAATAAAAATTTTAAATATATATAATAAAGAAATTGTTAAATTTTAAAAAGGAAAGTTTGTTAAAAACGCCAAAAAACAATTTAACATTAATTAAAATAAAATGATTAAATTTATATTAAAATTTAATAAATTTATTTGCCAAAAATTTATTAAAAAATTTAAAGATTAAAACGTTACATTAAATTTAATTATTAAAATTATAAAAAATTAAATTTAAAAAGAAATAAATATAAGCGTTAATTTAATTAAAGAAGTTAACCTATAATTAAAATTATATCTTTTTATGTTTAGAAATAATAATTAATTTGTTAAAAATTAATAAGTTAAGAAGCTAAATCTATTATTATTAAATAATTTAAACGTTTATTTTAGATTTTATTTAAGATTAACTGTTAAGATTAAATTATAAGGAAATAAAAACCTAATTATAAAAATAATTAATATAAGAATTAAATTGTCAATTATAACATAATCTTATATAAAATAATATAATTTACTTTTATAATATAATAAAATAATTTAAAAAAACTTTAATTAACCAATTATTATATTAATATTAAAATATATTAAAAAATTTATATAATTAATTAATAAAAAATTATTTTTATTTATTTATATTATTAAAAATAAATATTATATTAATAAATTTATATTAAAATTAAACTTTATATTTTAATTACATATAAATATAATAATTAAAAATAATAAAATATTTATAAAAATTATAACGTTTAATTTAATATTAATTGAAATATTTTTATCTTTAAAAAATATATTTAATTAAACTTTTAAAAACTTTATTAAATTATATTATATATAAGAAAATTAATAACTATTAATAATATAAATTTAATTAATGGTATAATAAAGCTTAATTTTATAAATATAAATTAATAGATTAAAAATATAACGTATAGAACTTTTATTAAAACTAATATAACTATTTAGAATATAATAAAAAAAACATTACTTTTTTAATTTAAACTAAAATCTAATAAAATAATATAAAATATTTTAAATTTTATTAATTAATTAAAAATTTTATATAATATAATATTTAAATTAATAGAATAAGTATTTTTTAATTAAAATTTTTAAAATAAATATTTATTTAAATTAAAGGAAGATAAAGAAATTAAAACAATATTATCCAATAATTAATTTTTTAAATTTATATCGATTATTTTGAAAGACATTTTTCAGAAATTTAAAAAAAATTAAAGATAAATTTAAAAATATATTATTAATTAAATAATTTATGTTAATATAATATATAAAAATAAATTTTAAAAAATATAATTAATAGATAACGTTCCTTTAAACAATTTAATATTACCTGGATTATTAAATTAAAAAAAAAAAATCTTTAAAGAAATTTTAAAAAATATTAAAGGTTTAAAATTTTCTAAAATAAATAGCTTATATTAGAACATTATATTAAGATTTACCAAGGAATTATATAGTATATATTTAATTTTTAAACGATTTAAAGTATTAAAAATTAAATTATAAAATATAAAATTTATTAATTAAAAGAAAAAAATACTTATTAAAATATTATTCTATTAAAAGAAGGTTCTTATTTAGGACTTTAATAAATTTAAAAAGATTAAAAATAAGATTACATCTTTATACGTTATAAAGATAGTTTAATATAAAATATAGTAAATATAAAATATTCCCATTTTTATATTTTTAAAAAAAAAAATAATTAAAATTTTATAAGATAAGATAAAAATAAATATTTTAAAAGAAAATTATAATCTTTATTGCAATATTTAATTTATTATTAAAAAAAAGAACGGTAAATTATACCTAATTAATTTAATTATTAAATTTAACGTTTAAATAATTAAAAATATATTTTTTCTTAAAAATTATAATATATTTATTAAAAAATTTATTATATATATAATACTATTATATATAAATTTATTTTTAAAATATAATTATTTAAAATTATTTATATATAATTAAAATATAATAATTTTTACCACGTTTATTAAATTTCTTAAATTTATAACAATTTTAATAAGAATTATTAATTTAATTATTTATTTTTTAAAAGTTATAAATTAAATATTCTATAATTTAATCCTTAACATTTATAAACTATTCTTTAATAACATTAATATAAAAAAATTTAATATTAAATATAATAATTAAAAATTTTATTTAAAAATATAACGTTTTATATTTAAACATATTAAAAATATAACAAAAATACTATTAAACTTTAAATTAATTAAAGCTATTACAAATTTTAAGAAAATTAAATTTTATAAACCAATAATTAAAATAATAAATTATATTTATAAATTAAATAAACGTTTATTTAAGAAAATAAAAGTTATAAAAATCTTTAAATAAAATATATATAAAAATATTAACAAAATTTAATTATTCTTAAATTTAATAATATATTTTTATATTTAAATCGAAAATTATGTTACTAAAATATTTCCATTAATAAAATTATTAAAAAAAAAATAACCTTTTATTTAAGAATTCCTATAAATATAATATATAATTAAATTAAAAAAAACTTTAATAAATCCATCCTATTTAATTATAATCAATTATTTTTTAAATTAAATGATAATATTAAAAATAAACATATCCGGTTTAAAATAAGGTATAATATTAAAATAATTTAATAATTAAAAAAATTTTAAACTTTTATAATATAAATTTAAATTATAAAAAAGTTTAGAATTAAAATATAATATTATAAAATAAAAATATCTTATAATTATAAAAACATTTTACCGCCTTAAAAATTATTTTTATAGAATTAGATTTTTATTTAAAACTAATACTAAAATCCTAATCTTTTAATTAAATAATAATTTTATTAATTTATTAAGTATTATATTATTAAAATAAATTACATATATTAAAATATTTAACTTTAAAATTAAATATATTATAAAAAAACGTAATATAATAATTAATATTTTATTAAAAAAGTTTAATAATTTATTTAATTTAAAAGATAAAAAATAGAAAAGAAATTTTAACAATTTTATAAACATTTAATTCAATATGATCACATTATATCCTGTTAATTTAAAAATTTAAAATTATAAAGATGCCAATTTATAAGATAAATTATAACCTGTAATATTTTATTTAATAAATAATTGGAACCTTAAATCTTAAAAGATTATTTAATACTTAATAATATTAAAATTATTTAAACAATTATAAATAAATTAAGAAAAAAAAGGTTAAAAAGTTTATATAAACTTTAAAACTAAAGTTTTAAAATATATTATATTAAAAGGTATTTTTTAAAAAAAAACTAATAAAAATCATTTAAATTACTATATTATTAATTATAAAATAATTAAAAAAAAATTTATTATAAATTTTTATATTTAATATAAATATAAAGATTATAATTTAATATATTATTATATTTTAATTATATATTATTGGAAAAGAATATATAAATATATTACTAACATAATCAAAATATATATATAATATTAAAAAATAAATCTAAATAAACTAATAAATAAAGTAAAATATTTAAGTTTAAATATTATTTTAATATATTAGATTTTTAACATATAATATATATTTAATAATTATAAATATAAAATAATTATAGAAATTTAAAAATAGCTATTAAATTATTTAAAAGTTTTAATATTAAAAGTAGTAATATTAATAAATATGGTTAAATTTTTAAAAGAAAAGATTATTTTATAATATAGATAACCCCTTAAAATTAAAGTAAATAAAGGTCTTAAATTTAAAAATCAAATTACAAAAATTTATTTAAAATTTGGTATTAAAAAAATAATAAAACCATCCTATTTTCTTTAAACATAAAGCTAAATTAAAATTAAATATAAGCTAATTAAATTTAGATTAATAAAAATAATTAATAAAATTGATAAAAATTAAATTTAATATTTAAACGTTATAATATGGACTAATAGAATAATAATTAAACCTAATAATTTTAATCTTTATAAAATCATTTATAATTAAAGTTTAATCTTCCCTATTAAAATAACCATTCCATTATAGAAAATTTTAAATTAAAAAAAAATTAAAATATTTAAAGATTTAATTATTATAAAAATTTAAATAATTAAATAATAATTAATAAATATTAAATTTATTTTAAAAATTATTAATAAAAAACAATAAAAAATAACCTAAAAGAATAATTAACAAAATATTTATAAAATATAAAAAAAATTTTTAAAAATTAATAATTTAATACTTTTATATAATATACTTTAATATATAAATATATCCCATAAACAATAATTATAATATAATTGGTAAAAATCTTATATAATTAATAAAATCTTAGGAATAAATAAATATATAATAAAAACTTTAAAAAAAAATAAAATATAAAAAAATATAATTAGAAATAGGTTAAAATTATTTATATAAAATTATTAAAAATATTAAGAATTAATTAAGATTAATAAAGATAAATAGATTATTAAATTAATAATAAAAAATATTAATTAGAAAATTCTATTAATTCCTAAATTTATTATATTTAAGTTTAAAGAAAATAATTATAAAAAAATTAAATAATTTAATATTAAAATTAAAATTAATATATCAATTGAAAAAAAAGAAAAATATAAAAATTATATTAACGTTAAATTTAAAAATATTTTGTTTAAATTTTAAAAAAGGGGAATATATTATTATTTAATATAAACAAAAAAATTAAATATCTAGTTTAATTAAATTCCATTACCTTATAAACCAATTATATAATAATAAAATAATATAAAATAAAATTTAATTAAAATATTATATTTATTTTTTACCATTTCTTATTAATAATTATTATTTTATATTATTTCTTAAAAACTTTTTATAATAAGGAATATCTAATATATATCTTCTTATATAATAAATTATTTAAGGTAAGATCCTTAATGATTAGAAGAATATAATTATTATAAATGTAAAGATAATGAAAATAACCATCCCAAAAAGAACATTACTCAATTATAAATAAATAATTGCTACAATTGTTATTAAATCGATTTAATATTGATCAATATTTGAAAAACGGCTATATACCGGCATAAATTAAAAATTCAAAAAATTTAAAATATTTTTTATATGTATAATAAAAAACCTTATTTAAATAGTTAAATATTTAAATAACAAACCCTTTAATACGTTAAAAATCTTATAATTAAATTATAATTTAACCGATTAAACCATCCTAATAAATATTTATATATAAAAAAAAAGGCCTATTAATATCTTAATTTTCTAAAAAAAAGGTATAAAAATTAGCCGTTTTTAATAGTATTTAAAATTATTTATTAATAATTAATTAATAAAGATATTAACCATTTATTACACTATTAAAGAACTTAATATTTAAATATTTAAATAATTATTAAATATTAATTATTAATTTCAAATTATAATTATAATTAAAGAATATTTATAAATTTATAAATAGGAAGCTATAAATCTTTTATATAGTTAAATATTTGTTAATATTTTATTATTTAATATTTATTAAAACTTTGATTAAATTGTATTAAAACTTTAATATTAAAGAAAAGATTAAGTATAAATATATTATCATTATTACTAAAGTTGTTATTAATATTGTTATTAACGTCATTAAATAAGTTAAATATTAAATTATAAGATAAAGAAAGAACCTTAAAAGATGATATAAGGATTTTAAATATATTATCATTAATTGGAATAAATTGAAATATTATAAAGATATTTATATAATAAAGAATATTAATAATAATATCATATTGTTAAATAATAATTAATTAAATAAGGTACCATTAATCTAATAACGTAATGTTGAAGAATAAAGTTAGATTAATTAAAAGTTTAAGAAATAAGATTAAAATAGATAAGAAATTTAAAAAATTTATATAAAATGAGGAAGGAATATAAAAGTTATTTAAAAAAGGAAAAAAGAGGAGGAAGAAGAAGCAATTTATACAATTTATGAATTTTATAAAGGAGATTCTTATTGAAAAGTTATAAGTAAATGTATATATATATATACCTTTAAATTTATTATTTAACTAATTAAAACTTTTTGATTAATAAGATAGCAAGTTTTAACAAATAATTATAAAAAAATTATTATATACCAAAATCCTTAATACTAATTTTTCCCTTTTATAATAATATTTAATCATATCTTATTTTCTTAATTATCTCAACATTTATTATTATATATATTTAAATACTTTATATTTCTTTTAATTACTATTATTAATTATTTCTATAATATTTATATAATATTTTCCCCTTTTTATCTATTATTATAATTATATTATTTTTGTTAAAAATTAAAATAAATAAATAATAATAATAGGCGTATAATAATATATATAAATTTAAAGGAATTATTTATAAATAAGAAATATTTAATTATAAAAACTATATTAATATAAACTTTTAACATATAATTATAATTAATAAAATTATATTCCTAAATAATTAATATAATAATTTATTTAATATTTAAATATTACCTTTAAAGATTAATAAAATTAAATAAAATAATAAAATATTTCTAAAATTAATTTATATTTTTTAATTATATAAGAAAAAAAAATAATTATTTATTAAATAAATCTTAATTTTATAAAAATTAATAATATTAAATATATTTAATCGGATAATTAATTATAAATTATTGTTAGTTTAAACGTTTAGATATAATATTATAAAAAGTTTTAATTTTAAAATAAAAATAATTTTAAAAATATTAATAAAAACTATAGCTTTTTTAATATATATAAATTTATTTAATCCGAAAAAAAAAAAGGATATAATAAATAAAATATATTATTTCCTATTTATTATTTATATTTTTAAATAGAAATATATTTATATATTTAATATAATTAATAATAAATTTTAATAATAAATTAATTAAATAATTTAATAATTAATTAATATATTTAAAAAATAAAACGTTAATTAAAAATTTAAAAAAAAATTAATTTTATTTAATTTAATAAATTAATTAAACGGATGGTTTTATAAATATTGGTATGGTTTAACATTATATTTAATTATAAAAAAATCGGGAGCGTTATTTAATATAATTAAATATAAGAAAAATTTATATATTATATTTAAAGAATATATAAATATTATTTTAATATATATTAATATTAAAATAATTAATAAACCGATTAATATAATAAAATTATTAATAATACCGTTAATAAGAAGACTTAAATATATATTTTATTTTAAAACTTTATTTATTAAAATTATAGCCTTATTATTAAAGAAGATATTAATAAGATTTCTGAAAATATTTAGTATTTCAAAACGTACGAAAAAGTTATTAAATAGTAATAATAATATTTTTATAAAAGATTTTCGGATTTTGATAAATTTAAATAATTGCCATTTATATAATTTTAGCTTTTATAAAATTAATTAATATAAATATAATTAGATTATATTATATTAATAGTTTATTAATATTTTTGAAGATATTATTAAACGTCTTTAATTAAATTTTTCGAAAAATTAACTCGATTAGGATAAATATAACCAAATTATTAAACATATAATATTTAAATTTAAGAAAGTTATTAATTAAATAATAAATTGTGTTTAACGTGTAAAAACTAAGATTAAGAAACGTATTAAAGCTGTTAAATTTAAAGAATTAAATAAAAAGTTAAATACAAATTTAAATAATATATAAATAAGGATAGTAAGAAGATATTTTAATTAATTATTATTATGTTGATTTACGATTTCTTTTATTAAAATTATTTTATTATTATTAATATTATTAATTTTAAAGAGTATTAAATTAATATTATATTATAAGGGTATTATAAGATAATATTATGTAATCTTTTTTAATATAGATTTTTATAAGATTTTATTTTATATATTCCTTTTGATTAATTTATTAAGAAATATTTAATAATATCTTTTTTTAATTACATAATTAGATTTTAATTTTAATTATTACTATCTTTAAATAAATTATTATTATTTATAATCTTTTATTCTAATTATATTATCTAAAACCTTTATTTTTTAATTAGTTTATTATAAATCTTATAAAGAATATAATGCCATTATTAACTATTTTAAGTCTATTCTTAAATCTAAATAATTGAAATAATAAGCCATATTCTTCAAGAAACATAGCTCCTGTTTAATATTAACAATTAATAAAAGGGATATATTAATTAAAATTTCGAATATAAAAGAAATTTAAATAAAAAATATTTTATTATTTTTTATAAAAATTTTATAAAAAAGATTTTTATAAGTTTAAATAAAAAAATGTAAAATATATAAAATGTTTATACAATATAAGATAGTTTTTTTTTAACGAAATTATAAAACGGTAAAAAATATTAAAAGATTTTTATTATATATTAAAATATATAAACAATTCTTAAATTTAAAAACGAATTAATTTCCCTTAATATTTATACGAATATTAAAGATTATAATAAAGGCGAAACCTTTAATATTTATATAAAAATTAAAAATAATAATAGTAAAGGCGAAAATATTATATTAGTTAAAATTAAAAATGATAATAATAAAAACGGGAATATTACGTTAATTAAAATTAAAAAATTTAATTTTACTAATTTTATTATTAAATATAAAACATAAAATAATAATCTTTTCGTTTAAATTTAAAATAAAAAGAAAAAATGTAAAATATCCGCTTTTATATTAATTAATTTCGGTTATCTTTATAATTTTCTTTAACCTTTTAAAATAAATTATAAAAATAATAAATTATTTATTTTTATTAAAATAATATTTAGGTTTTTAATTTATATTTTTCCCCTTTTATAACTTATAACGTTAAAACGCGTTAGATTTATTTATAATTAACTACTATTTGTTAAGAGTGGGATCACATGATAAATTGTCATGTAATCGGCGTGGGGCTTCACCCCACCCACACTTTAACTATTTTTTACTCGAGCCATAAATCGTAAATAATACTTCAATTAAACATCATTTAATCCGTACTCCAAGTATAACGTTATACATCATTAACCTTTTATCAATTTAACATTATTATTTCTTATATTTTTATTATTTTTTTCGGGGCTATTATAATTGCTAATTTTTTAATTGATTTATTATATAAACTTTATAATTATAAATATTAAAGAAAATTAAAAAATATCCTTAATTTTAACGATTATTAATAATTATATTAACAATTTTAAAAACGTTCTTAAAGATAACTTTATATAATAAGCTTTTATTTAAATATTTTTTTATATTAATAAATTTATCCTTATTTATTGTTTTAAAAAAAATTAATGGAAAATATTTACGTATAAAATATTAATTTAATATAATAAATTTATCATTTTTAATAAATATTTTATAGTTAAATATTTATATAATAATAAATAATAATTATTTATTATTTATTAATTATTTTATATTAAATATTAAATTTAATTATATTTTATTACCGTAATTATTATTATATAATTTATAACTTTTTATTATTATTATTATTATTATTACCGTTATTATCCGATTTTAAATTTAAACTTTATTAATCTTTAAGATTTAAATAATCCTTATTATTTAAAGTGATGCTATTTTTAGATTACCATGACAGCCCTTCCAGGTAGATTACCCCACAGAACAGGTGCAAGTAACTGGCAACTAAAATTATCAGTAAAATGACATGGCCCCATTCGGATCCACAACCGTCTTAGAAGTCTTCCCATTTTCGTAAAAAATCTCACGATATTTCAAAAAGTAAACAACAATAACAACAACAAAATATTACGATCTCTTCAATCAATCAACCCCCGAATCGTTGCGAGTCTTCTTTATTGTCGGATAACTTTAAAATACGCGTAAATCGCATTCCGAATCCTCCTAATAGATATCGAGGCCCAAGAACAGGCGCAATATTCGTCAACGTATAAATCAAGGCACGAATACGGCAACAACACCTGGCCAGACTAGGCTATCTACGCCTCCTCGTACTGAGTTACGCTTACCAAAACGCCCACGACGCCCACGACGGCCTCATCTTATCATATCGGGGGAAGGTGGCGTATAAGGTTATATTAATAGATTCGCTTATTTAAGCTGGTTATTTTGATATAAATATCTTTTAGTAAAAACGTTGTTGTTGACGAGAAAGTTGAATGTAAATATTGCTATATGTAAATTACTTGCCACTATTCGCAGATTAGTGTGGCTTTATTTATAGATTAGTACCTTTTATCCGTAGATTACTTTTTTATTTACATTATAAAATACGGTCGCATTCTTTTAAATTTAACATTAATCAATTAATTAAATCATAAGTAATCGAAAGATATTAAAAGATTTGTAAATATTAATTGTTATTATTAAAAAATATCAACGTTTTATAAAAGTATTAAGGTAAATTGAAAAAATGTCGATTTATAATAATTTTTATAGTTAAGTATATATACCTGTTTTATGGGGTAATTTACATTGTAAGCCCGGCAAAGTAATTTAAAAATAACATCACTCATTATTTATATAAATTTCTATTTTATTTATATTTAATATATTTATAAAAAAAACTATTTTTTTATAAATTTATTATTTTTATAAATTTATTTTTTATAAACTTTCTTCGATTTTATTTTTAGTTATAAAATTTTAAAATTTTATTAACTTTTTTTTTAATTTAATAAAATCATTTTATAAAAAAAGTAATAAAAAAGTTAAATTTAAAAAATTATTATTATTAAATTATATTTAAATTATTATACGAAATTTATTATATATTAAATTAATGCCGTATTACAAGGATATTATAAGGTAATATTACGTAACTTTTTTTAACATGGATTTTTATAAGATTTTATTTTATACATTCCTTTTAATTAACTCATTAAAAAACATTTAACAATATCTTTTTTTAGCCATATAATTAAATTTTAATCTTAATTATTACCGTCTTTTAATAAATCACTATTATTTACAATCTTTTATTTTAATCGTATTATTTAAAATTTTTATTTTTTAATTAATCTATTATAAGTTTTATAAAAAATATAATGCCATTATTAACTATTTTAAGTTTATTTTTAAATTTAAATAATTAAAATAGTAAGCCATACTCTTTAAAAGATATAGCTTTTATTTAATAGCAATTATTATAAGATTTAAACCTGCAACTTTAATTTTAAAAAAACTGCTAAAAATTAATTAATAAAGATAGAAATAAATCTTTAAATTTAATTTCAAGTATTTTAAGAACAATTTAGAAGAGAATAAAAGGATTAAAAAAACCTTAAATTTGAAAATTTTAACGATAATTTGTTATCGAAATTTATTATAATATATTATATGATTTAATATAATTTAATTAAGATAATATTATTTTAAATAAAGAAGGATAATATTTTACCAAAAAAATAGTTAATAAAGGATTTATGTAAATAAAGATTAAAGGATAAAATAATTGGTTAAAAAGAGATTAGTAGAAAGAAAACCTATAAATATAAATATAAAGATATAAAGATAAAAAAAACAACGTATTTATTACAATAAAAAATGTAAATGCGTTGGCATAACATTTTCCGAAAAAAGCGGTAAAAATATAAGTAAATATTGAAATAAAGCGATTGTTAATTAAATTGTTTTATACTTATATAAAATTAACCAATAACGTTATAAATATGTAAGATAAAACCCATTAAAATAAGACTGATTATAGCAAAATTACGGTAATATTATAAAATATTTTAATCGAATTATTAAGTTAAAAAAGATGGAATATTATTAAAGTTATTGCAATAACTTTATTATTAATTATTTTATTATATTTTTAAAGGTTACAAATAAAAGCTGAAATATTAACTATTTACTTGTAAATTAAACTTTTAATCGAAAAACGGAATCTTTATAATAAATAAATAGTTGATTAAATTTTAATAAATAAAAATAAATATTATTTTTACCTAATTATTAATAATAAAAGGTTAAAATATTACAGAAATTTATTAGTAAATTAAATACTTTTTATATCTTTAAAGTAAAAAAATATTGATTAAACCTTTAAATTTAACCTTAAACATTTATAAGCTAGTAACAATGGTATACATTAAATAATCCATTAAAAAGTTATTTTTTAACTTAAAAGATAATCTAAACTATTACTTGTAAAAACAATTTTGTTAACATTTATTCCTTTATTTTGTATACATTTAATTATTAAATTAATTTTTATTAATTAGTTAAAATTTAATAAATATTAAAATATTATAAATATTCCATTTAATAATAAAATTAATTGTAAAAACCTACCTTTTAAATAACCCTTTAACTTAAAGTAAATTAAATTTACATAATTAATTAATTATTTATAATAAACTTGAATATTTAACGTTAAGAATATAATACCCACAATTTTAACAATAGATTTAACAATTTAGTTAACGTTAATAACGCAACCATTAACCCCTAATTTAAAACTACTTATATACCTTTATTAAATTGTACTTCTTAATCTTTAAAATTATAAAAATAAATTATTTAATAATACCAATATTACTTAATAATTAAAAGATATTAATAAAATTTTATATAAATATAAGGTTTTTAATCAAAATAAAATTAAAAAGATTTCATCATAAATAACTAATAAAAATATATGTAAGAAAATTAAAACAATTATTAGCAATGCTTAATTATAAACAAAAGTTTAAACCGTTTTTAAACGGAAATTTGCTACTTAAAATCTAATTTAATTTAAGTTTTATAAATCGAAATTATAAAATTTTAATAATAGATATATTATTAAAAATTTTATTAAAATAATAAATTTAATTAAAAATTATTTAATGTTATTTTAAAAGATTAAAACTTTATTAATTTAAATTATTAATTTAAATAATTATATTAAAACAATTTTAAGATATATATATGATAGTGTATTTAAGAATATTATTTATTATATAAAGATATTATTAATTACCTTTTAAATAGTTTTATTTAATAAAATTAAAAATATAATATATAATTAGATTAATTAAAAAGTTAAATTAATAAATTAATATTATAGTTAAAAGAAAGTTAAGATTAATAATTTAAAAAAAAATAACAATAATAATCAATTTTAATTAACACTAGAAAAATAACATAGGAATAATTTTAATAATTAATTATAACCTAAAATCTTTTCGAAAAATAAAAAAACTAACATATTTATAATTATTAACAATTTAACAAAACATTTTAATACTATATAAATTAATATATAAAAAATTATTAATAAATAAATTAAATAAAAATTAACAACTATTAAAAAGATATTAAAATTATTTCTTTATATAATATCTCATAATAATTAAAATTATTATTTAAATTTATTTATAAAAATTAATTAAATCCAATTTTATAATCTATTACAACTATTTAATTTTATTTTTGGTAAAATAGATTTAGTTAAACAATTACCCTTTTATATAATTAATTATCCGCCAAATATTTATTAATTTTATAGTTTTTAAAAAAATAAATTTAAATAATACATAATATTTAATTACTTTATAATATATAATATAAAGATTAAAAATTTCTTAATTTACAACTGATTACGTAATATATATATCTTTAATAATTAAAATAGGAATAGTAAAATTTAATAAATAAATATCTTAAATTAAATTTAATAAAACGTTAAACAAAAAAAGAAACCTATTAAATTAATAATTTATTACTTTATTTAAAATTAAAATATTAACAATTTATAAATAAAATAAATAATTAATTATTATATTATTAAGATTAAAAAGGAAATATTTAAATATATTTATTAAAAACTAATTATAATTAACGTTATACCATTAAATCAATTAAATTTAATAAAATTATAAATTATAAATATTAATGTAGTAAAATTTAAAAATATTAATAATATATTTAATTAAAAATTCCTAATAAAATATAAATGGTTTAAAGAAATAGTAAGTAATAACAATATTATTTATATTAAAGGTATCATTTAAAAAGAATTAAATAATTAATTAAAAAATCTTTAAATTAATATTAATATTATTAAATAATAAAAAAAACCTAACAGTAAAACTATTAAAATTAAATAGTTAAATAAAACGGAGTTAAAATAAAATAAAATAATTAATTAACCCAAATTAAAGGAACTTACGTTAATAAAAATCTTAAATATATATAATAAAAAGGTTATTAAATTTTAAGAAAAAAAATTTATTAAAAACATTAAAAAACAATTTAATATTAATTAAGATAAAATAATTAAATTTATATTAAAATTTAATAAATTTATTTATTAAGAACTTATTAAGAAATTTAAAGATTAAAATATTATATTAAATTTAATTATTAAAATTATAAAAGATTAAACTTAAAAAGAAACAAATATAAACATTAATTTAATTAAAAAAGTTGATTTATAATTAAAACTATATCCCTTTATATTTAAAAATAATAATTGATTTGTTAAAGATTAATAAGTTAAAAAATTAAATCTATTATTATCAAATAATTTAAATGTTTATTTTAAACTTTATTTAAGATTAACCGTTAAAATTAAATTATAAAGAAATAAAAACCCAATTATAGGAATAATTAATATAAAAATTAAATCGTTAATTATAATATAATTTTATATAAAATAATATAATTTATTTTTATAATATAATAAAATAGTTTAAAAAAGTTTTAATTAACCGATTATTATATTAATATTAAAATACATTAAAGAATTTATATAATTAATTAATAAAAAATTACTTTTATTTATTTATGTTATTAAAGATAAATATTATACCAATAAATTTATATTAGGGTTAAATTTTATATTTTAATTATATATAAATATAACAGTTAAAAATAATAAAATATTTATAAAAATTATAACGTTTAATTTAACATTTATCAAAATACCTTTATCTTTAAAAAATACATTTAATTAAGTTTTTAAAAACTTTATTAAACCGTATTATATATAAGAAAATTAATAATTGTTAATAATATAAGTTTAATTAATAATATAATAAAATTTAATTTTGTAAATATAGATTAGTAAATTAAAGATATAATGTATAGAATTTTTGTTAAAATTAATATAATTATTTAAAATATAATAGAGAAGATATTATCTTTTTAACTTAAATTAAAACTTAATAAAACGATATAAAATATCTTAAATTCTATTAATTAGTTAAAAATTTTATATAATATAATATTTAAATTAATGGAATAAATATTTTTTAATTAAAATTTTTAAAATAAGTATTTATTCGAATTAAAAAAAAACGAAAAAATTAAAATAGTATTATTTAACAATTAATTCTTTAAACTTATATTAATTATTTTAAAAGACGTTTTTTAAAAGTTTAAAAAAAATTAAAAATAAATTTAAAAACGTATTATTAATTAAATAATTTACATTAATATAATATATAAAAATAAGTTTTAAAAGGTATAATTAATAAATAATGCTCCTTTAAATAGTTTAATATTACTTAAATTATTAAATTAAAAAGAAAAAATCTTCGAAAAAGCTTTAAAAAATATTAAAAGTTTAAAACTTTTTAAAATAAATGGTTTATATTAGAATATTATACCAAAATTTATTAAAGAATTATATAATATATGTTTAATTTTTAAACAATTTAAAGTATTAAAAATTAAATTATAAAATATAAAGTTTATTAATTAGGAAAAAGAAATATTTATTAAAATATTATTTTATTAAGAAAAAGTTTTTATTTAAGATTTTAATAAATTTAAAAAAATTAAAAATAAGATTATATTTTTGTATGTTATAAAAATAATTTAATATAAAATATAATAAATATAAAGTATTCCTATTTTTGTATTTTTAAAAGAAAAAGTAATTAAGATCTTATAAGATAGGATAAAAGTAGAAATTTTAAAAGAAAATTATAATTTTTATTATAATATTTAATTTATTGTTAAAAAAAAACGGTAAATTATACCTAATTAATTTAATTATTAAATTTAACGTTTAAACGATTAAAAATATATTTTTTTTTAAAGATTATAATATATTTATTAAAAAATTTACTATTTATGTAATATTATTATATATAGATTTATTTTTAGGATATAATTATTTAAAACTATTTATATATAATTAAAATATAATAATTTTTATTACGTTTATTGGATTTTTTAAATTTATAATAATTTTGATAAAAACCATTAATTTAATTGTTTATTTTTTAAAGGTTATGAATTAAATGTTTTATAATTTAATTTTTAACATTTATAAACCGTTTTTTAATAACGTTAATATAAAAAAACCTAATATTAAATATAATAATTAAAAATTTTATTTAAAAATATAATATTTTATATTTAAATATATTAAAAATGTAATAAAAATATTATTAAATTTTAAATTAACCGGAACTATTACAAACTTTAAAAAAATTAAATTTTATAAATTAACAATTAAAATAGTAAGTTATATTTATAAATTAAATAAACGCTTATTTAAAAAAATAAAAATTATAAAGATTTTCGAGTAAAATTTGTATAAAGATATTAATAAAATCTAATTATTTTTAAACTTAACAATATACTTTTATATTTAAATTAAAAATTACATTATTAAAACGTTTTTATTAATAAAATTATTAAAAAAAAGATAGTTTTTTATTTAAAAATTCTTACAAATATAATATATAATTAAGTTAAAGAAAACTTTAATAAATTTACTTTATTTAATTATAATCAATTATTTTTTAAATTAAATGATAATGTTAAAAATAAATGTATTTAGTTTAAGATAGGATATAATATTAGGATAGTTTGATAATTAAAGAAATTTTAAACTTTTTTAATATAAATTTAGATTATAAAAAGGCTTAGAGTTAAAATATAATGTTATAAAATAAAAATATCTTATAATTATAAAAACATTTTATTATTTTAAAAATTATTTTTATAAAATTAAATTTTTATTTAAAATTAATATTAAAGTTTTAATTTTTTAATTAAATAATAATTTTATTAATTTACTAGGTATTATATTATTAAGATAAATTGCATATATTAAAATATTCGATTTTAAGATTAAATATATTGTAAAAAAACGTAATACGATAGCCAATACTTTATTAAAAAAGCCTAATGATTTATTTAATTTAGAAGATAAAAAATGGGAAAAAGATTTAAATAATTTTATAAATATTTAACTTAATATAATTACGTTATATCCCATTAATTTAAAAACTTAAAATTATAAAAACGCCGATTTATAAAACGAATTATAACCTGTAATACTTTATTTAATAAATAATTAAAATTTTAAATCTTAAGAAATTGCTTGATATTTAATAACATTAAAATTATTTAAACAATTATAAACAGATTAAAGGAAAAAAAGTCGAAAGGCTTATATTAATTTTAAGATTAAAATTTTAAAATATATCGTATTAAAAAATATTCTTTAGAAAAAAGCTAATAAAAATCATTTGAATTGTTATATTATTAATTATAAAATAATTAAAAAAAAATTTATCGTAAACCTTTACATTTAATACAGATATAAAGGTTATAATTTAATATATTGTTATATTTTAATTATATATTATTGGAAAAGAATGTATAAATATATTATTAACGCGATTAAAATATATGTTTAATATTAGAAAGTAAATCTGAATAAGTTAATAGATAAAATAAGACATTTAAACTTAAATGTTATTTTAACGTATTAGATTTTTAATATATAATATATACTTAATAATTACAGATATAAAATAATTGTAAAAGTTTAAAAATAATTATTGGATTATTTAAAAATTTTAATATTAAAAGTAATAATATTAATAAATATAGTTAAATTTTTAAAAGAGAAAATTATTTTATAATATGGATAACTTTTTAAAATTAAAATAAATAAAGGTTTTAAATTTAAAGATTAAATTATAAAAATTTATTTAATATTTAATATTAAAAAGATAATAAAATTATTTTATTTCTTTTAAATATAAAGTTAAATCAAAATTAGATATAAATTAATTAAGTTTAGATTAATAAAAATAATTAATAAAATTAGTAAAAATTAGATTTAATATTTAAATATTATAATATAAGTTAATAAAATAACGATTAAATTTAATAATTTTAATTTTTATAAAATTATTTATAGTAAAAGTTTAATTTTCTTTATTAAAATAACCATTTTATTGTGAAAAGTTTTAAATTAAAAAAAAATTAAAATATCTAAAAATTTAATTATTATAAAAATTTAAATAATTAAATAATGATTAATAAATATTAAATTTATTTTAAAAATTATTAATAAAAAACGATAAAAAATAGTTTAAAGAAATAATTAACGAAATGTTTATAAAATATAAAAAAAACCTTTAAAAATTAACAATTTAATACTTTTATACAATATACCTTAATATATAAATATATCTTGTAAATAATAATTATAATATAATTAGTAAAAATTTTATATAATTAATAAAGTTTTAGGAATAAATAAATATGTAATAAAAGTTTTAAAAAAAAACAAAATATAAAGAAATGTGGTTGGAAATAAATTAAAGTTATTTATATAAAATTATTAAAGATATTAAAAACTAATTAAAATTAATAAAAACAAATAAATTATTAAATTAATAATAAAAAATATTAATTAAAAGATTTTATTAATTTTTAAACTTATTATATTTAAATTTAAAAAAGATAATTATAAGAAAATTAAATAGTTTAATATTAAAGTTAAAATTAATATATTAATTGGAAAAAAAAAAGATATAAAGATTATATCGATGTTAAATTTAAAAATATCTTGTTTAAATTTTAAATAAGGAGAATATATTATTATTTGATATGGATAAAAAAATTAAATATCTAATCCGATTAAATTTTATTGCTTTATAAATTAATTATATAATAATAAAATAATATAAAATAAAATTTAATTAAGATATTATATTTATTTTTTACTATTCTTTATTAATAATTATTATTTTATATTATTTTTTAAAAACTTTTTGCAATAAAGAATATTTAATATATATCTTTTTATATGGTAAATTATTTAAGGTAAAATCTTTAATAATTGGGGGAATATAATTATTATAAACGCGAAAATAATAAAAATAGTTATTTCGAAAAGAATATTATTTAATCGCGAATAAATAATTGCCATAATTATTATTAAATTAATCTGGTATTAATTAATACCTAAAAAATAACTACATATTAGTATAAATTGAGGATTTAAAAAATTTAAAATGTTTTTTGCACGTATAATAAAGAATTTTATTTGGATAACCAAATGTTTAAATAACAAACCCCTTAACACGTTGAAGATCTTATAATTAAGCTATAATTTAACCGATTAGATCATTTTAATAAATATTTATATATAATAGAAAAGATTTATTAATATCTTAATTTTCCAAAAAAGAAATATAAAAATTAACCGTTTTTAATAATACCTAAAATTACTTATTAATAATTAACTAATAAAAATATTGATTATTTATTATATTATTAAAAAATTTAATATTTAAACGTTTAAATAATTATTAAATATCAATTATTAATTTTAAATTATAATTATAATTAAAAAATATTTATAAACTTATAAATAAGGAGTTACAAATCTTTTATATAATTAAATACCTGCTAATATTTTATTATTTAATACTTATTAAAACCTTAATTAAATTATATTAAAACCTTAATATTAAAAAAAAGATTAAATATAAACGTATTATTATCGTTACTAAAATTGCTATTAATATTGTTATTAACGCCACTAAATAAATTAAATATTAAATTATAAAACGAAAAAAAAGTTTCAAAAAACAACATAAAAATTTCAAATATATTATTATTAATTGGAGCAAATTAAAATATTATAAAGATATTTATATAATAAAAAATATTAATAATAATATCATATTATTAAATAATAATTATTTAAATAAAATATTGTTAATTTAATAATATAACGTTAAAAAATAAAGTTAAATTAATTAAAAATTTAAAAAATAAAATTAAAATAAATAAAAAATTTAAAAAATTTATATAAAATAAAGAAAAAATATAAAAGTTATTTAAAAAAGAAAAAAAAAGGAAAAAAAAAATAATTTATACAATTTATAAATTTTATAAAAGAAATTTTTACTAAAAAGTTATAAATAAATATACGTATACATATACTTTTAAATTTATTATTTAGTTAATTAAGACCTTTTAATTAATAAGATAATAAACTCCAATAAATAATTATAAAAGAATTATCGCATATTTAAATCCTTAATATTAATTTTTCCTTTTTATAATAATATTTAATTATATTTTATCTTCCTAATTATTTTAACACTTATTATTATATACATTTAAATATCTTATATTTTTTTTAATTACCATTATTAATTATTTTTACAACATTTATATAATATTTTTTCCTTTTTATTTATTATTATAACTATATTATTTTTAATAAAAACTAAAATAAATAAATAATAATAATAAATATATAATAATATATATAGATTTAAAAAAATTATTTACAAATAAAAAATATTTAATTATAAAAACTATATTAATATAAGTTTTTAATATATAATTATAATTGATAAAATTATATCCCCAAATAATTAATATAATAATTTATTTAATATTTAAATATTACCCTTAAAAATTAATAAAATTAAATAAAATAACAAAATATTTTTAAAATTAATTTACGTTTTTTAGTTGTATAAAAAAAAAAATAGTTATTTGTTAAATAAATCTTAATCTTATAAAAATTAATAATATTAAATATACTTAATTAAATAATTAATTATAAACCATCGTTAACTTAAACGTTTAAATATAATATTATAAAAAACTTTAATTTTAAAACAAAGATAATTTTAAAAACATTAATAAAAGCTATAGCCTTTTTAACATATATAAATTTATCTAATTTAGAAAAAAAAAGAACGTAATAAATAAAATATATTATTTTTTATTTGCTATCTATATTTTTAAATAAAAGCATATTTATATATTTAATATAATTAATAATAAATTTTAACAACAAATTAATTAAACAATTTAATAATTAATTAATACATTTAAAAAATAAAACGTTAATTAAAAACCTAAAAAAAAATTAATTTTATTTAATTTAATAAATTAATTAAACAAATAATCTTATAAATACTAATATAGCCTAACGTTATATTTAATTATAAAAAAACCGAAAACGTTATTTAATATAATTAAATATAAAAAAAATTTATATATTATATTCGAAAAATATATAAATATTATTTTAATATATATCGGCATCAAAATAATCAACAAACCAATTAATACAATAAAATTACTAATAATACCGTTAATAAAAAAACTTAAACATATATTTTATCCTAAAACCCCGCCTATTAAAATTATAACCCCGTTATTAAAAAAAACACTAATAAGATCTTCAAAAATACCCAATACTTTAAAACACACAAAAAAGCTATTAAATAATAATAATAATATTTTTATAAAAATTTTTAAACCTTAATAAATTTAAATAATTGTTATTTATATAATTTTAGTTTTTATAAAATTAATTAATATAAACACAACCAAATTATACTATATTAATAATTTATTAATACCTTTAAAAATATTATTAAACATTTTTAATTAAATTTTCCGAAAAATTAGCTTAATTAAAATAAATATAACCGAATTATTAAATGTATAATATTTAAATTTAAAAAAATTATTAATTAAATAATAAATTATATTTAACATATAAAAATTAAGGTTAAAAAACATATTAAAACTGTTAAATTTAAAAAATTGGATAAAGAATTAAATATAAATTTAAATAATATATAAATAAAGATAGTAAGAAAATATTTTAATTAATTATTATTACGTTAATTTACGGTTTTTTTTATTAAAATTACCTTATTATTACTAATATTATTAACTTTAAAAAACATTAAATTAATACCGTGTTATAAAGGTATTATAAGATAATATTACATAACCTTTTTTAATATAAATCTTTATAAAATTTTATTTTATATATTCTTTTTAATTAACTTATTAAAAAACATTTAACAATATCTTTTTTTAATTATATAATTAAATTTCAATCTTAATTATTACCGTTTTTTAATAAATTATTATTATTTATAATTTTTTATTTTAATTATATTATTCAAAATCTTTATTTTTTAATTAATTTATTATAAATCTTATAAAGAATATAATGTCATTATTAACTATTTTAAATTTATTCTTAAATTTAAATAATTAAAATAATAAGTTATATTTTTTAAGAAATATAATTCTTATTTAATATTTAAATAAATAAATAATTATAATTATCTTTTTTTATATAATTTAATTAAATATTTTTAAAATAATTTTTATACTATTTTAATATATTTAAAAAAAAATATTAATTAATATTATTATCTTTAATTATAACTTTAATTTTAATAAAAAATTTAATATTAATTTTTAATCTTTATTATAAAATAAAATTAAGATTAAATAAAAAATAGTTTTTTTAAAACTAATTCGTTATTATATTCTTCCAATTTTATTACAAATAAATAAAATATTTATTTTATTTATTAACGTAAATATTAATTTTTAACCGTATAATAAGTATATATACAATTAAAAAAGCAATTTTAAAAGTAAGATTATTAATAATTTAAAGTTTATAAATTTTTATTTATTTAAATATTACTTATAACGTTATTAATATAATATTTAATATTTATATAAATAAATTTATTTTTTAACGCGTTAAATAAGATTTTTTAAACTATTTTTATTAAAATTTTATTTAAATATTATTTATATTTTATTTATAAAAAAAATAATTACTAAATTTTATTTTAAATTTATCTTTATTAAAATATTTATTTTGTAAAAAGGTTTAATATGTGTTTAATAATAAAAGTAATTTTTTACTTTTATTAATATAAATCATATAAAATATATATTTTAATATTTATATAATCTGTAAATATTATTTTAAAATAGTAATAATTATAATTTTATATTAAAAAATATAATATTAAATAATATATTTTAAATAATTATTGATTAAATTATATATATAAATTTCCTAATATTTAAATTTATTATATTTATTAATATTTTAAATTTAATTAAATTTATATATAATAAATTTTCTTTTTTATTTTTAAACGTATTAAATATAATGTTAAATTATATTAAAGAAAAATTTCTTATATATTTTAAATAATTTATCTTTATATTATATTAAAATAAATAAAAAATTATTATAATTAAATATTTATATAAATTAAAGGAAATAGTTTTTATTTTTATTTATTACAACATTATATATATATCATTATTTAAGTTTACTTAATTGTTTAAATTTTAAAAATTTTTCTTTTATAACAACTTTTATTTTTTTAATTTTTCTTTATTTTTTAACTATTATTTTTATATAACGTTTTAAACTAAAATTTTATTAAACTTATCGCAATTATTATAAAGTAATATTATACCTTTTTTTATTTAAATATTTATATATATTTTAATTAAATAAATAAATAAAAAATAATATTAATATATTTTTTTTTAAATCTTTAAATATAAATCTATTTTTTCATACACAATTTTACCGTTATAATTTTTAATCTTTTATTGTACGATTTAATATTTTATATATTAATTTTTATTTATATTTACGTTTAAATTTAATTATAATTTAATTAATAATAAAGCTTTAATAAAACTAAATAATAATATTATCTCAATAAAATTAAAAATCGATAAATTTTTTTTTTATTTTATTATTAATATTATATTATATTAATAAAAATGTAAATAATATTAATTAACCATATTTATATATAATATAAATTAAAATTTTAATATATTTTTTATTTATATTTATCCATATTAAATTAATTACCCTTTTATTACATAAATATTTAATTTTTTTTAAAAAATATATCTAATTTTATTTATAAATATATGGCTAATATATGGTTATGTTAACATTACCCTTTTTAGAAGATTTCCCTCCTATTTCTTGATTTTGGCACAGTTATACTAATGGGCCTCCGTATGAGGTACAGTTTAACTCTTTTTTTTCTAATCCGTACGTATTTACTTTTAATCTTCTCAGTTCAATTAGAAATATTCCTTGGCAACCTGCAATAGTATAAGCCATGAGTGACAACGCTCCCCTCCTTGGTGAGTCTATTCCCACGCATCTATGGTCCGTATTTCACATTCTATGCCATCAACCCATAAATAAGCATAGCCAAAGCCACGTAAACTTCCAACTCAGCATTTCCATTCGCGCTTCTCTTTTAAATAAAAAGCTGCCGTCACAAGCCAAGCCAACAGCTCACTCGAATAGGTCAAGACCAAGAGCCCAGCGATGATATCCGATACGAACCCCCGCGGGTGAGCTGGAAGCCGGCCTACCGCCAGACCCGAGCGGCGGTATCGCGCTCCATGAACTCGCGCACCAAGCATTGGCTTGTTCTGGCCCTCGTCGTCCTCGACGTCGCGGGCATCCTAAGCGATATCTTCATCGCGTTGATTACGTGCGAGATGGGCGTGGAGCACGACGCGTGGGTGGCGCCGACGAGGAACGCGCTGACTGTGTTTTCACTGTGCTTGAGCTGTGTGTTTTTGGCCGAGCTGGTGCTGTCTGTGGTCTCTGGTGGTTGGCGGTGAGTTTGGGTCGGGTCTGAGGAAATAGACACACCCCTTTTCTTCTATTTTCTTTTCTTTTCTTTTCTTTTCTTTTCTTTTCTTTTCTTCCCCCCCCTTATATTACCTACCCCCTACCTGCTCAGGTACCTACCTAGTTAGTTAGTTAGTTAGTTTCTTAACTAGCGAATCTCCCATTCTAACCGCAAGCCGTTGTCTTTTGTCCACCGACAGGTACTTCTCCAGCAAGCTGCACTGCTTCGACGCCTTCGTCATCGTCGTGGGCTTCGCGGTCGACCTGCTCGAGCACAACACGGCGCAGGAGATGGCGTCCCTGGTCGTCGTGTTGCGGCTGTGGCGCGTCGTCGAGATTGTGGACGAGTTCTCCGTCGAGGCGGCTGAGCAGGCGGAGGAGCTGCGCGCGCGCGTGCGGCAGCTGGAGACGCGCAATGCGGCGCTGGAGGCGAGGCTCTCGCTGGTCTAGATGGTTGGTCTGGTTGGTCTGGTTGGTTTGGCTGGTTTGGCTGTCTGCCGTCTTCGAGTTCGGGCGTCGGTGGTGTCAGGGAACTAAGGTTATAAGCGTAGTCGGGAAGTCTATTCTCATTATGGATATTCGAGAAGGTGTAGACGCATTGCCTTGTCTGCCATCCCATGTCTGCCCGTGTATGAGATGTATGAGATATCCCCTTGTTACTTGTCAATATCAAGTGCGTTATACATAGTTAATCCAAACCTTAATTCTCCATCTGTTCAGTGATGTAATGCGTCTAATCACTAGACAGTATTCTCTTAAGGTTCTTCCTTAAACAGGGCTCAACGATACTAAAACAGAAACATTATATCTCCTAAGTTTATCAATCCCTATCCTTTCGCCGAAGCACACCCCCCACCCCCCCAATATACCTTACCTCCCGCCACAAACCCTGACATGTGAGCCGCCCAGCTTAGGCTCTATGCTAAGCTACATCCATACATACAACCTTATAAGCACCCATCCGAACTCAATACGGCGTACGAGGGGAGGCGAGGCGGAGGCGGGAGAGGAAGAGGGCCAGGCTCCCAGCATCGAGATCGCTCATTCATATTTGAGCGCCCTACCCACCGGGGGGGGGGGGGCAGAACTCTACTCGAGGGGGAGAGACGAGGGGCGCATGCACTGTCGAAGTATCGTCCTCTTCGGACGCGTCAACGTTGAGACGTCTCGCTCGTCCCCTTTGCCGACATATTGGAGCCCGTAGGAGGGCAACTTATAGTTCCGCCTAGGCGACGCCCCTTTTTCTTCCCGTGGGTTTTTCTTCTTTTCACAGACTTGCTCATGATCTGGAGAGCGGTATAGTGTTTATTCTAGTGTCTATTTTGAAACGGTCACTCTTGTCTTGTCTCGTCTCGTCTTTCTTCTTCGTCCTTGCATTCAGTCACTGTTGAGATAATATCAACTCAGCCTTCCAACTGCCATCTTCAACACCATGAAGACTGTTCTATTCCGAGTTGCGTTCCTCGCTGCGGCTGCGGCTTCGGTAGGCGCTCAGACGACGGATACGGAGGACGGTTCCTCCTCGTCTACTGCCACGACGGCGTGTGCTGCTCAGAATATCCTCGATACTTGTCTCTCTACGACTGAGAGCTATGTCAGTCTTTGCGCTACGACCGACTATATGTGCTTGTGCGATAAGTATACCGCAATCTTGACGTAGGGAACCCTTCTTACGCTAGTTTCTATATAACTACCTAGGTACCCAAGTTACAAAATGCTCATTCTGTTCGTGATAGCTGCTTCAATAACTGTCCCAATGATAGCCAGGCACCAAGCTACCAACAACAGAAGGATCTCTACTGGTGAGTCATATTCCCCTTACATGCCTCTCAAAATCAGTAGCAAAAAGGATGAGACTCGACCCCTTTCTCACCTTATCACAACAATATACATGTAAATATATATATATATATATATGTATGCCTATATCTCTCTTCTTCACTACTAACACGACAAACCCCAGTATGAACGCCAGCCTGTACGCCACCACCTCCGGCAACCGCACCGTCAGCCGCAGCATCACGTCCACTTCGTCCTCAGATACGACCACGACCAGCGAGGGCGTTGTCAAGACCGCCGACGTCACTTCTGCCGCGAGTTCCCCTACCGCCACCGAACCTACTCAGAGCGGCAACAGCGCCGGCGAGAGGGTAGTCCACGCCGGCGGCAGGCTGGCCGCCCTTGCCGGCGTCATCGCGTATTTCCTGTAGGCTCACACTCACTTGTACTTCCTATGCACTGTGAGAGAGGCAAGGGGCAAAGGCAACTGACTAGCCCTCTTGTCTCCTTTACCTGTTTCCGGGACGATATATCGTAATGTTGGTCTCTGTGATGGGATGTTCCGCGGTCAGATGGATAGCACGTATTTAAAGAGATGCTGAGAGGAGGATGTATCGGGGAGTTAATGAATGTACACTGTGATGCCCCCTTTTTTTTGTCTTTGGATTTTGGATTTTTACCCCCAGATGCCATGATGTATTCGACATACCGTTTCGTTAAATTTAGGCGTTACATATAAGACACTACCT
The DNA here is from genome assembly GCA_022432525.1 of Daldinia grandis. NCBI lineage: Eukaryota > Fungi > Ascomycota > Sordariomycetes > Xylariales > Hypoxylaceae > Daldinia > Daldinia grandis. Next base: position 282,904 of record JAJKLB010000022.1, on the reverse strand, counting down.
ATCTTAATGTCTATTAAGACAATCAAATCTTTGTTCTTCGAATAATACTGCCCCCCTTTTTATCGAGGGTGTCTGTTGAATGCTTAATGTAAATTCACTGTTGTACCTACTAAGAACGCCAGCAGGAATTTACTGAAATATTCCCAAATCATAGGTGCTTATCTTACGTTGCCTCTCCTGTCTCCCTTGCCGTAGTCCGAAGTAACAAACAGCCCGTCAATTGTATATGTAGCTTCCCTCCAACCTCACCACATAGCTCTCACCCCATCCTCCGATAACATCCTCAGTCCATCTTCGATTTCACCAAATACACCAACCCCCTTTCTTCCAAGTGCCGTGCCTACACCAACAGCCGCCGCCCCTACATCTCTCATCCGCCTGTACCCCGCCGCGTCCTCAACGCCACCGACCCCTATTATCTGCACATGCGACGTCTCCGGAAATGCATCGAACATCCGTCGGAGCGTCGCCACGTTGCCTAAAGCTAGGGGGTGTACTATGATAAGAAGAGTTAGTTAGGTACCTAGTTAGTTATATGCAGCATTCAAACCCCCAAATCAACCCAAGGAAGAGAAGAGAAGAGAAGAAACGAAGTAAACCCAAGAGAAAAGAAAACCCAACTTACACGGCGCCCCCGCCATGCCCCCCATACCACCCATCTCACCACCCTCACCCCCCAACACAGCCCTACTCCCCCCATCAAGCACCAAGCACGAACCAAGTGTATTCGTCGCCGTAACAAAACTAAGCGGACAACACCCCCCCGGACCCCGCGCCTCCCCCCTCAGCACATCGACCAGCATATCGAACTGGCCAGCATGCGTGTACGGGGGAGTCTTGACGCCCCAGGGCAGCACTCCACACCCCGCGCCGCCTCGCGCCGCCGCCGCCGCCGCCCGCGCCACGACAGCCAAGTACGGCCGCAGCCCCCGCGCCGAATACGCCGGCGGCAGCGCGCCGGGCATGTTCGGGCAGCTGAGATTGACCTCCACGGCGAGGCGCGCGCCGCTACCCGCCGCTAGCTCCGCGGTGCGTCCGTAGCACTCGGCGACTTCTTCCGGCGTCCCTGTGACCGAGACGATGAACCATTTCTCGCTCCTGTTCCTGGCCCCCGTCACCACCGCCTCGATAAACCCCAGGTACTCGTCCAGCGGCACGGGGCTATATCCCATGTTGTTCAAGCTAGCGTTCGCGCTCACATCTCCACCTACACTCTTATCCCCGGGGCCGGGGCCGGGGCCAGAAGTAGTAGTGCCAACGGCATGTGTCCTCGAGTCAAAAAATGCATACCGATGCTTCGCCGCATCATGTGCAAACCCGCGCAGTAGTGCTGTCCGAGTCGTCACGGCCCCTGTAGACGGACAATCGAATAGACTCTGGAGGTCGTCTTGTGTTGTCGCCCACGGGTTTGCCGAGTTGAGTAGGGGCGGGTTGATGTGGATAGGGGGTGGTAAATCAGGTTTCATTTTGGATTCAGTTTTGGCCATGGAGAATTGAGTACAGGTAGTTAGGTTAGTTGGTTGCGCTGATGTTTTAGTTTAGACAGTAGGTTGAGTATACACTAGGTAGGTAATTTGTAACTGTGCCTACCTTATATAAGATAAAGTTGTTAAAGCTCAAGATCGAGATGGGAATTCAATGATAGATAATGATAGCGGGGTTAGAATTCATAACAGATAAGAATAAGTTGACAGATCTTATCCCATCTCTTCCCCTTTCCGTGTCATCGCTAGGATACTAAGGTTGAAAACTCATATGACCTTGCTACTTATTATGACATAGCTTTATGGCATATCTTTAAGAGGTAGTTATATTGAGTATAGTAGAGAATTCAGTCGCTTCGACTTCTTCTATACCCCATGCCCACCGGCCATAGCCGATATCGCCTCGCTCTTTACCTACATAGGTAGGTAGGTAGGTACTTATAGTAAAAAAGTGAGGCCGTTCTAGTGCAGAACGCAGTAGAAATATAAGAAAACAATCCCGCATACGAATATCCCATTGCTGCCAAACCCAGTTATAAAATAGTCAAAAGTATACAGTTTCGTTGAAATCGACAGCAGACTGCTAGCCGCCGCGACGGCCACCAGTGCTCATCAACGTGATCTTCTGTTTTTTCTTCTTCTTGCCATTCGAACCGCCACTAGGTCCGCCACTAGGTCCGTTGCTCGGTCCGGCGTGCGTGGGTTCGATGCTTAGAGCTTCCATCTGCATTGCTATTTCAGCAGCATCGAGGAGTTCATCGTCTTTTAGCCAGCCGTCGTTAACATCACGCTCCGGCACCGGTCCTAATTGGGGCGAAGCGGGAATCACCCGGGTTCCCCATACTGTCTTCGATGTCGACGGACTAGTCGACATGTCTGCGAGCTGGCTGAACCCCGGTCGGGGGTTTGGCGGGGACGTACCTTCAACGGCACCAAGCGGCTGGAAGTCTTCCGAGTTCATAGTAGGAGTCGGCTCGAACTTGTCCTGGTTGGCTTGATCAAAGTGTCGCCTGGCGCTACGTCCGATAGCTGAAGCTTCTACGCGTTCTGCCTGTAATCTTTCGCGCTCCTCTTGAGCCGCCTTGTCTCGATGTGACTTACGTCGACGCTCTAGGTCGTCCGAAAACGTCTCCAGAACGTCCGCAGGAACTATATCTGTCCAATCACACTCCAAGAAACTTACAACGCAGCCTTGAGGAAGATGTCCCAGGTACTTGGCCCGCTTCCTTAGAGCGTCATCCACCACGTGCCCGGTAGTTATATGGTCGACACGCGGGAGCAGTGTCGAGGGGAAGTTTGAGAAATCCCCAAATTTGGTCTTGAGAATTCGAATATCGAGAGGTGACAAATATAGGTGTGGAGGCGCTGTGTAGAAATAAAACTTCTGACTGGCTGGCTGCTTTGCTTTCAAGGTATTACTTGGCTGCAATAGCTCTTCGTTCGGCTCGTCGCGAATCTTGTCCACGGCTGTGTTGATGGCTTTAACAGCTCGTTGCGTCCAACCTCCATCTTCTTGGCCGAATTGTATCTCGTCCGCCAATGCCTGATCCCGTAAATCGGTCATCTCCCTTTCATACTGCCCTACTACGTAGTCGTTGGTCCCTTTCATCACTCTGGCGTAATCCATAACGTTTGCCGCAAAATGCCAAGGGATATCCTCTCCCAAATTGACAACATCCTGGCCTCCCTCATTTGGCAGGGCCAAAGTAGAGCCCGAGTCTCGCACCATCAATCTCAGTACCACGTCTTCCCCTGGTCTTGGCATAGGATTTTCCTGGCCGGCATAGAAACGCACTGGCTTGACTTCGGAAAGCCGGAACGAGTCCTCACATATAGGACATTTCTTCCATCTCGCTTCCTTCCGGGGACTCGGCTCGTCGTCGTTGGTTGAATTCATAAATCGCAATAGGCACGGCAAACAGAATATGTGGCCGCAGTGCGCCATGCGAGGGGCTACGGGGTCTGATAGGCAAATTGGACATGCTGTGGTTTGGGATTCGGCAGAAGCTATAATTTGTAACACGTCGGACCACTCGAGATACTTGTCGGCATCCGCGGCCTGGGAAGAGTAGTCACCCGAGGGTGAAACTACAAACCGATAATTGGCATGAACAAACCTGAAGGCATTTGTAAGCATAACCCAATAATGACTCGCGGGGTTGGAATCAACGCACCTTGCCTTATCGACGGCATGATAGCCAGAACCGGGGCCCCAGGTAGCATGTCTACGATTCGATCTAGGATATTCGTGATGATTACGCGTTGGAGCCGAGTAATTTAGGAGATGGGTGATGGAAGTTTGGCCTCGACGGCTCGAACTGTTCCTGACGGCCCTCTGTTTCAATATGGGTTAGCTATACGTAGTACTACGTATTGTATAGTAGGTATACAATTAGTTCGCCATATCTTAGGTTAGGTACTTACGAGCTCTGCCATGGCATCATCCTCATTCAACGGCCTCCGCTGATTCCGGTGCTGCTTCCTCGACCCTTGTCCCTTTCTCGGAGCTGAATTCGGGAACAACGGGCTCGACAGACCGGAACGGCGAGAATTGGGTTCGAAGCTGGGCGCGGGAGCTGAGATGGGTTGGGAGTTTGGAGTATAGGGCGTCGGAGAAGAAAGGGATTTGCCTCCCAAGTTTGACGGACCAGAGCTCATGATGTTGATGGTTTGTTGAGGCCAAGCTCGTCCTATCGAGAATGACAAACACAGCGCAAAAAGTTGAAGAGTAACGTCAAGCGACGTCATGCAAAGACGACTGATCCCGCTGCAATAACAAAAGAAAAAGGAAATAAATTATCAATAAATTTAAAATAGAGGGCTTTGTTTAGTGACGAGAATCCAAAGATTCTCTTCATCGATGATAAGAGTTGTTTCGATTGGCAGTTGGTCGGCAATTCGCAATTCGAGGGGTCCAGACTGGACGGACCCCGGAGGTTTGAGAAGGAAAGAGTGGAAGGAGTCACCGGCGGGGCGAAATCCTTGGTGACGATTCCATGTCACTCCAGCGTGGGACGACGCTGCCGAAACCCGCCACCTGCTAGCCTCTGCCTGTGCCTGTGCAGTTAGCGCTATTTTATAATCCACCGTACCTCATTATATAATTGATACATGTAGTAGATAACGTGTGCCAAATATCTAGGTTAAGAGGCATATACTACATGCGTACCTACCTACATCTATTTGTAGCAGAATTTAAAGGCTACAATACATACGTACGTACATGGGTACCTAGGTAGGTACATAGGTACTAACCAAAATAGTAGAGCGAATCTTTGTTTCCTAAAATCACAAGCCATGCATGCGCGAAGACAGAGTCTTAACCTAGCCGGTTCTGAAAGATACCTAGGTAGATACTTGTTCTATTATGCCACTTTTTCTACGCATCTCAACTACCTCCAGTCTGCACCCAACGCGTGTCCTATCTGATTATCCAACCACACAACCTAGTCTCTTTCCCGACTAAACGTCGATACCTAAACTACTACCAATCACAAACAACTTCCATCACTGCATTCCGCGACCCTGGATTTTCATCAACCCCTCAACAGCCCTAGATTTGACTTGATCATGTTGGAAAGCAAAACTGCATCAACTGTGAAGCAACGCAGGACGAGAAAGACAAGACGGAACGCCGTCAAGTTCGACATGGCTCATCGGAACGTAATAAGAGCTACCAGCAAGAAAAATTGAGTGGAATAAAAAAGAGGCCAACCACCCCGCACCATCCAAAACAGCACAAAGGCCTTTCGTAAACTAGGAGAGTAACGTATTATCTAGGTCAACGGTTGAGGGATGCTGAGTGAACAAGTTTTATGTACAAGTGCCTGACAGTAATTATTGCCCTATCGGCACCTGTCATAGCGAGTCGACGCAAGATGGGGAATCATAAGCTTCAAAGGAAATGAAGAGGTTGACAATAGTGCCGAAATAATATTTAAAGCAATGAACAAACAAACCATCAGCCTTTTATTTGCTAGACAGCTTGCTTTTAACCTTGCCGAAGATAGAGCTGAGCCTGTTCTTCTTTTTCTTCTCGGTCGCGGCACCGTTAGCCGGCTTGGTGCTACTGCTCGGGCTGGTGACCTCAGTCGGCTGAGCCGTAGTTTCGGGAACAGCCAGGGTAGCCGGGGCGGTAGGTTTGGTGGTCTCGGTGGGCTCAGTAGGGTCGGTTGGCACTCGCCTGATTTCAATGGGCTTTACGGTTTCCTGGTGGCCGTTGGTGCCATTGGCGCCATTGGCAACAGTCGATTCCGAAGCTGGTGGTATCCTAATCTCAGAAGAGTTGCCGACAGCTTCCGTCGACTCTGCTGGCTTGGCCGACTCTTCCTTGTCAGCGTCGACAGCTTTGACCTCCTTTAACAACTCAGCTTCAACGGCCTTTTTATCCTCGACTGCTTCCGTGTTTGCAGCGGCTTCCGGGGCTTTTCCAGCCTCGATAATAGATTCCTTGACCTCAGCGGGCACCTCAGGGGAGACTTCTTCGCGGGTCTCCTCCTTCTTTGTTGCTCCAATGGCGTTTTGAACGGACTCTGGAAGCTGTTCCTTGATCGAGTCGGGCAGATTCGCGGCTGCTTCGATAACAGAGGCTTGGGTTGCAGCAGCGGCGTCTGTGGCCTTCTCGACAGCAATGTCCTTGGCAACAACCGCGCCGGTGACCGCAGCCGCGCCAACAGCAGTAGCTGCAGCCGCAACAGATGCAGCGGCCTCGCCGGGAGTGACGACGTCCTCCGTCTTCTCAGTACCTTTGCCAGCAGTGCCTTCGGACGTAGTGGGCGCTTCCTTCACCTTGTCTAGAAGCTCGCTCTCGACCTCAGCTTTCTCCTTGACTTCTTCTGCGATGCCGCTGGCTTCGGGATCAACGTGTGCTTTCTCCTGGCTCTCTCTCACTACCTCGGGAACCTTTGGCTCAAGGGGTACGCTCCCCGCCAAAATAGCAGTTGTAGACAACGGTGCGGCAGAGTTCAGGGTAAGAGGTAAGCCGCCTTCGAGGAAATTAGATACTAGATGCAAATTGGGACTGAAACAATAACGAAGCTTACCTGGAATGGTGTCGCTCTTCTCATATGACTCGGGATCTAGCTTAACCTGGTCGGTAGTGCCATTGGCAGCAAGGCTCTGGGGGATCTTCTCGCCCGGAGCAAGCTTGATAGGGTTGACGGCGCCCGCAGCAGCCGGGAGGGGGTTTACTCCAAAATCACCGGCCCCGTCGAGTTCCGCAGCGGGGGTCTCAGGGAAAGTGCCTGGCAGCTCATCGTTCTTCTTCTCCAGTGGTACAGCTGCGGCCAAAGCAGCGGTTGTAGAGTCCGGTGTAACAGTGTTCATGATGGCAGCGGTTGCGGACGGTTCTTTAATAATACGGTCAGGGGTTAAGATGTTATTCTCGTTACCGCTCTCGTCAATTTCCTTCGGTGCGGTGTGATCGGTGACCCAATTGCCGTCGACGACAAACTGTAGTGGAAGGTAAAGAGTCAGCTTAGAGTCGGGATGTAGGTATAGGTTGGTAAATGTAAAGGTTAAGTGGCGCCTCGTGGTGAATTTCAGGGGCGCAATACTAGGAAGAAAAAAAGAGGAAATGCAAGAGAATAAGATAAACGAGAATTTGCGCATGGAGTTGGGGACAGCTCAACAATGACAATTCTACCTAATGCAAGGTGCCGCAGGACCCGAAGTACAGGCAGCTGTAAACAACCTTAGTCTGCCTTAGGTAGCTAAGAGTCCTACAGCATCTGCGTCAGGCGTTAGGCGTCAGGGACAAGGCTCCCTTCTCAGGAAACAACTGGATAGGGCGACTTCTGTCAAGGATGACGGTGCTGGGGTTCCACAATGCAAGCCGCCTATGCCTGCCTTGCGCTTGCAAGTTTTCTAAGCACCTGGGCAATCTGGGCACTTAGGTAATTGGAAGTGACGTCTAGGTTTTCAGACTACACTAGGGCCAAATAGTGTCACAAGACCTTCCAAATTTAACAATAGCAACGGCGACCGTAGCAGTGAAGGCTTTGTAAATGCTTGTTTGTATCCATCAATTGTCCATGGAGGCATAGCGGCAGCGTAGCAGCAACGCTATAGCCAAATCCGTGGTTGGAATATACCACTCCAATACAATTGGCCTATCAGCGTCGAGCCCGCCTTATTTTGTCGCATTCGTAGTCGCCTTGCGTCATACGTGGTTCACGGAGTAAATGTTTTGCATCGGCCGCACACGCACGAGGGCGGGGAGGATCCAGCAGATTCAGACTCCAATAGCCAATACAAAAACAATAATGCATCGAGCCAGCATGAGCGGAGCTAACCAGCCAGACTAATCAAATGCGCTCAGGAAGGGATTGAATGTAGGCATACCTATCTTTAGCCCAGAGAATGCGCATATGTAGGTAGATATTTGGCATTATATTATCCCATGCCGCAAGCATTAAATCGTTGCGCAAAGCCAACCACTCATCTTGCGACCTTGAGGAACAACCTTGTGCTCTTCCGACAGACGCGGGAAATAACACCCAAGTAGGAATTATGAATAAAAAGAAAAAGAGAAAGAAGCAAGGGTAGAGTAAACAATTGAAAATAACTAGGGTTGGACGGGATGAGATGCGACGAACCTTATAAAATATCTTAGCTGATGCATCTTTAAGTGTCACCGCCTTCTCGAAGTGCCCGCCAACTTTTTCCAGCTTCTCCGTCTTCTGCCAATCGTCGAATGTGCCGGTCACGTAGACCTCGGAGGCAGGATGCTCCCTATCGAATCAGAGAGAAACGATATCAGCCGAGTTCTACATCAGTTTCATGGGGGGTGCGATTGTTGGGATGTTGGGGGGAAAAAGCCGAAGCGAAGGAAACAGAACGGTGAAGAGCGCAGGTGGCCAGCATGGTCGCCAGCAGTTTGTGGATATAGTGTACAGACAGATAGACAGACAGATAGACGTGGGTCAAGAAGAAGGAGAGGTGTCTCGTCGTCGCTTGCTTACCATTTGAACACAAAGCTTCCCATTGTCGATATACCTGGCGATAAACCTATAGGGATAAGCGATACGGGGGGAGGATGTCGATAAAAGCAGTTCAATAAATAATTAGGAGGAAGATGGAGGAGGCAATAAGCATCTAAGACTTGCTTTGAGGATGATGGAAGAGAAAAAGCGTGGAACGAGAGCTTTCGACTCTCGAGCTTTAGCACCGACCCGCAGCAAATGTAAGTAATTATTAGTTGTCTAGCCTAATAAAGTCAGATAAAAGTCCGATCTATCGATTTGCTAGGGATTGCCAGGTCCTAGCACCCGTATGTAGCTGCCACAAGTTGCCATAGTGAGACTAGCTCCACCTTTTTTATATAAACTTACCAGGTACTGGATACATACATATTGCGTTATCATCGCATCAATATCGAGACGAACTGCCAATGAATGTCAATGGCAATATCTCGAAGGAATCATACATAATTTCAATTGCGCCTTATCTTACCTTACACCTCAACTCCCAGGTAGGTATTGCACGTGCATTTTCACAACAATAAAAACACATACCTCATAAAAAGGATTTTAAACAATTCCAAGGATCGGATTGCCACTCAAGCCCCTTCCCATATCCGGAATTAGATACATACCTGCCAGCGCCTGTACGTAGAATCATCTACGCATTTCGATGCGTTTGTACATTAACTTTGTACATTAACATTAGTGTTCAGTCACCCGTCCGATCACATGCAAGCGAAGGTTTGACCCAGCCACTCCAATAACACCCAGTGCTTATGTCCGAGGAAACCGAGCCAAGACTCGCAATCTAGATACACGAACAAGCCAATGCAATATGTGCTTATCATTATACTAATTATGAAACGAACTTTTATCAAGTTCGTAATTTATTGGTACATTTTTCATAACGAGCTTAAAAATAGAATTCATCCAAATTTTTGTATTCTCTATCATCATACCTTATCCACCATCACCACCACAAACCCAATACGCACATTCCATATCTATTTAAGAATACATTCGTTACTCATCGTAATTCATCCTCGAACGGTACAGCTTGTAGTCAGTTCTTGCAAGAGAAAAAAAATATAACAAAAATAAATAAAAATAAAAATAAAAATCCACCCAAACCCGTAGATAAATGGGAAACGGTTCAATCCAACCTCCTCCGTCAACGCCCCCAAGGTGCAGCGCAATGCAGTGCAAGTGCAAGTGCAAGTAGTTAGAAGAGAAAGCGAAACCCATGTAACCAATATGTTCCTCGACTCCCAACCACCCACCTACCCCCCCTGGTATTTTTTATCTTTCCCTTGCAATGCGCGCGCGTGTTTCTAATGGTACAAGTGTATCTCCCGCGGCTTTCCCCCGATGTTCTATAATGTACATGAAATAAATAACAAGGCACACATGACTCAATAGAGAGGAACGTCAGAGCAGAAAAAAGCAAGCAGCAAGAGACAAAATGACAGGCAAGGGAATAAGTAGGAAGACAAGCAGAAGAAGAGAGTATAGAAATTTGGAAGAATAAGAAAAAATAGTCCAACCAGAGAATTGAATAGGGGAAGAAGAAGAAAAATAGAAGAGAATATATAGAAATACAAGAGAAAGGGAAGAAAAAACAGGAAAAAGTAGAAGAAAAGGGGAATAAGAAATAATACAACCACCATTCGTTCCCATCCATTTTATATCCCTAAGCCCCTCTGTCTCTCGTGTATAGGTAAGGTAGGTACCTGTTGATTCCTCCTTTTTTTGTATCGTTTGCTGGCTATTTCCCCTCCGATCCAAATCCGATCCCGTCTTGTCCTCAGAACCACTTATACCCAGCGCGTTCCTCGATCTTCTTTAACGTGCCCACGGCATCAACCAGCAAGCGACTCTTCGCGCCCACGGCTTCGTCCTCGAGCCTGCGTCGGGCCATACTAATAACACCCATCGACTCGCGCCGGCTACGCGCCCCGAGCGCCGAGTTCCCTCCGGCCACCGTCTTCAGCCAGCGTATGGCTTCGCGCTCCCCGGCATTATCATTATCGTGGTCGTGGTCGTGGTCGTGATGCGGAGACGTGCAGTCCGATCCGGAGCCAGAGTAGGTATTCCGGGCTATCGAGCGGTGTCCGAGTGCCCAGCAGATTAGCGCGCACACGTACACCGCCCAGTAGTCCGAGATGTCCAGCATGTTCCAGTTCTTGTGGCAGTTTCCTTGTTCTTCCAGGTCTGTGTTTAGCGTATTATGATTACGAGGCTCGCTACCATCGAGGAAGGCCAGGAGAGCCTTGGCGGCAAATCCGGCGGCAGCGCTGGCGTGATGGCTACCGCACCAGAGTTGCAGGCGCTTCTTGTGTTGCTGGAAGACCTCGGGAGACGCTACCTTTCTTGAGAAGAGCCAGGTGTCGCCACTGACTGCGAGAAGGTCGTGCAGAGGCGTATAGTGCAACGCTAGATAAGTATTTCCAACAGCAGCTCCAGGGAAAAGTCTGCTGATTCGCTCGGCGGAAGTTAGATCTACTTCCACCGAAAGGTCTAGTATAGAAGGATTAGATCGTTTAGGTAGGCGAAGAGCCTCTGAGGTTAGAAATACGGCCCGGTCGAGGTATCGCGCGTTCATCACCTGTTCCGCGGTGGGGGTGTCGCCGGTATGGCTTAGAGGTCCCGCGTCGGCTTGTTTCGTGTTGAGAAGGGCCTCCCATGCTTCCGGCGATTGCGCGGCCCAGAGATCTTCGGTAGGTCGAATTAGGGGGATAGGGCGTGTCGACATAGGAAATTGTTGTTGTATTACATGTTGTTGATAGTACACGGATGCGTGTGCATCCAAGACAAAGCAAGCGGCAAAGAGTCGGCGTCGTGACTCGTTATCGATCCATTCATTCCATCGTTCGTTTCGCGTTGAGGTAGAGAAAAGGAAACTGTCCGGTGTTTGGTAGTTGGCCATCTGTGAGGAAGAAAATGTTGAGTATGGATACCATCGGCCATTAGGAGAATACAGAACAAAACTAAAGAGATGATCCTGAAGAGCAGAGTGTATGAGAGAACCAACAAGAGTAGGAGGAGAAGAAGATTGGGAACTCACCCGAGAGTAAAGCGACTGGAAGGACTCCGAAGGGTGTCGAAGGACACTCCGTCCACGGAACCGCGCGTAAAACTCGCAAAGAATGATCGTCTGCATGATTTGGAGGTTCCACTTCGTACACTGCATCTGCTGGTTTAGCGGTTATTCTCTCTCTCAAACCCCCCCCCCCCCCCCCCCAAAAATTAAGACGTCTAGGCGGTTCAACTTACAGTCTTGACCTCCTTCCAGGCAAATTCATGCAACTCGTTTGCTCTTATACGATCATCCTTACCTTGAAGATACTGCGCGCCCACGGCAGCCATGGCACAACGCAGGACCTCGTCGGCAGCGGTTTTGACGCTTTTGCGGTGAACCATCGGAAAGAGTGTGTCGAAGCTCTTCCGGTACGCTTCTAGGTACTTCGGGATGGCGTTCCGGACGTGCGGCGGCAGGGTGTTCGCGGTTAGAAAGGCTGCCCCCTGGAATGTTCCCAGGAGCATCGTCGAGCCCTTCTGGCGAGCTCCTGCCGACGCTGCGTCGGGAATTGATGGGGCTGCAAGGGTGACTAAATTTTCATTCGATTGAGCGGACAGTGAGATAGTCGGTGGGGTCGGACTACGAACTGAAGAATAGGGGTGATATTGCTGATCGACGAAGGACTGTTCGTCTGAAAAAGGAACCGGTAGATTCAACGCTTGATCTATATTCGGTGCTGCTGAAGAAAAGGCCGTTCCAAAGAAAGAGGCCGTGGTAGCGACTTCGAGCCCACCGCCTGGGCTTTGCATATTATGGGAGTAAAGAGGCCAGTCTGACGTTGGCGATTCGTACCCCTGAGTGTTCATGTTTCTCCTGTGGCTGATCTCCGAGGGAGTAGAGTAAGTACTTTCCGAAGCGGAAGATGGCCAAGGCGAACCATCGTGACCAGCATGAACAAGACCTGGAGGAATACTGTTGTCAGGTATTGTCAAGCTAGGCAAGTTCTGGGGTAAGATCGTAGTGTCCATGAACATGGAAGGGTAGGGAGAAGATGTGCGAGGTTGGTAGTCTAGCCCAAAGAAGTGGTCAGTACCTGTGACCGGAGAGCCCCCAATGCTTGAGGGTGGGTTGATCAACCCAGACAGCACATAACTCTGGCCGGGATTGGGCGAGTTTTGATAGCTATCGCCGCGGCCGGGATGATGTGACGGAGACATCGAGGTCCCTCCACTAGTACTACCTTGGCCACCCATCTGATACTGCATACCACCAGGATAGGAGGTGCCGGAAGAATTGTCAGACGGACCAGGCATTCCCGAGCGAGAACCAGAGTTCCTGCCCATGGATGGGTGACTATGGGTCATATAACCCAGCCCGGCGTTTGGATCATCCAGGGTGCCCGCGGATGGCGGCCGGCTCATGCCTCCCGATGATGCCTTATCGTCATGGTCACTAGATCCAAGTTAGTCTTTGTACTGGCGCTATACCTTTTATCTAACCGCCCACTTACTGTCTCTGGGCGTGACGGGCGAGTAAATCGGCTCTGTGAAATGCCTTTTCACAACCGGGAAAAGTACATGGGAATCCGGGTGTCTTGTGGCTCAGTTGGTGGCGTCTGCAAGTTGACGTTTAGTGATGCGTATCCCAACGATATCTATCACCACAATTACTTACCTAAGGTGTTCTGCCCTCGTAAAAGTCTAATTTGTCATCAGGTCAGCCTATCCAGCCTCGTGCGTAATTCTGAAAATTTATGCTCACCTTGGGCGGTTTACATATGTCGCAGGTATGAACCGGGACGCCTTTCTTCGCTCTACTGACACGGCCGGTGATGGGAGTCAACTTCACCGGCATGCTTCCGTCTCCCGGCATGCCGCCCATTGGTCTCGTAGGCATAGTAGAAGGCGTCATGCTTCCTCCTCCAGATGACGAGCCTTGGGCGTGACCTCCGTACGCGGTGGGATCCATTGGTTCTGAACTCGTAGTACTCTGCCTGCTCATAAGCGCCGGCCTTGCTGATGATGGTGTCGATGGCGAGGAAGCGGTAGCTGTTGATTTAGATGAGCGTCCTGTAGGACCACGCCGTCTCGTTGGGGCTGAAGCTAGTCTATCGTCTTGATCTCTGGGCTTCTCATGACTCGACGTTGCCGCACGGGAAGGATCTGAACTACGAGATGGCCCAGGTGGGATGGAGCCGCCATCGTTCTTATTTATCTGAGGGTCTTCTTCATTGCCCATATCCATGATAAAGTCCAAGCTAGTCATGGCTCAAATTGGAAACGACGCACAGCCCTGCAAGTTTGGATAAATAAAGAGTATATAGAGATGGAAATAGTCACAAAGGGTAAGACTGGAGTTAGGGAGGGGTGGATCTGTAAAGAAAGGCAAGGCTAGATAGATCTCAGCCTTCTAACTGGCGGCAGTATTCAAGTTGGTTCAAGAGAGAGGTCTGGTGTATAGCATCTCCGTCTGCGATGAAACGGGAAATACCAATAGCGAAGCAAGAAAGCAGGCTGAGCTGCATTGCTATATTGAGATCGAAAGGGCCGAAAGGGCAACACAAGCAAGCATAGAGGAAGATAGATAGAGTGTACACGGAGAGAGGAAGAACATCGACCAGAGACGTCGGTCACGGCCAGGCGGACGGATTCTCTGACCCAGCCTGCCTAGCCATGTACCTACATGTATGTACATAGGTTGTAGTGTAAGGAACCCCTGCTCCAGCTGACGGTGGATCATGGCCTGCATGGGTCCCGGGGTGGATGAGGTCGCGCGACATGCAAGGTACTAGTCCTAACGGTGGTGGCTCATTTCGATACTATTTACGGGGGATGCATCGTACGTGTGTATACACGGTGCTTGTAGCGATGATATGTAGGTAGACTATGCGCTCTCCCTGGCTAGGTAATGCGTACCTATGTTAGGTAGGTAGGTATGTATGTACGAATAACAACCAGATTCGTTGCCGCGATAGTCGAGTTAGATAGAGTGAGAGTGAGGGGAACATTGCTCATCATCTATTGCTCTCATGGCCTCTCATGGTCTTCTATCAGTAGGCGCATGCTGTATTTCGCTGACCATACATAGAACCATACCTACCTACCTGAGATACATAAGCATTAACTAGAGCGTAGCGTAGCTTTGCACACAAGGCAATTGTTGTACATAGTATCCTTTTTTGTATCGTGCTGTACCCGGTAGACCGGGTCGCGGCAAGGAGCGCGCCATAATTAGCAGAGAAGGGATCCCTAGACAAACCTAAGGCAAGGGTAGTATCAGAGGTAGGTATTGTACAAATACAACACTGCGCTCACACACACGCGTGAAAGACCAATGCAGGAGAAGTGAGAATGGCCTTTTTTTTTTTTTCCTTTTTCCCTTGACGATTTGCCATAATGAGACGACATCGCGAGAGAAATCATATGGAAAGAGTTGGATTTCTCTATTGTTAGGTTTTGTCGTGCTGTTGTTGTTTTTGTCAATGAACCCTCATTATTGTTGGTTTAGGTATTTTGTTTTTTTTTCTTTCCCTTTTTTTCAAGGGCATATTTTCTGGGGAACCTCCAAGCGACTGTTGGTTCGATGCAACTATGCCTGCCTGCCGGAAGCGAGACCGGAGTACCTATACATCCATTCCAGTTTTAATCTGACAAGACTTACAACAGCGCGATACAAGCCAAGGGGGCGCAGCTAGCAAACGGTGTACTCACAGCCAGCACCGCCAGCATCGCCAGGGTTCCACGGCATTGTGTCGACAACCAGACACGCTCCTGCCATTCATTGTACTACCGTGGTATGGGTTGTAGTTTTTGATACTAAGACGCAGACCAAGACGTAGATCCTCACCGGAAGATCCGGCCCCAGACGGTCGGTTGTCGCGTTTACTCGGTACAATGACGATGTCGTTGGTGATGGAAATTCAACGAGACCTTGTCTACCGGATTTACATACTAGATAGATAGATAGACCTCTTATGTTAGGTAGGTAGACAAGGGTATGGAAGTAGAAACCCTTCCCAGGAGCGGAAGATGCCCGATCCTTAATAACATTTGAAGCCCTTCATTATAGTTAGTGTACTAGTATAAAACAAGAAATGTCAATGTCCATTACTTCCCCACGGTTCAACCTACCGGCTTGCTAACGGCACAGGGGTTCCGAGCCCTATCCATTCGGGTCTCGACTAGGGAGTTACAAGACGTGCTTTTACTCCCGTCCCTTTTCCCTTTTTACGGTATGATACTGTTCTCCTACATACCTAAGCTTTGCAGCACGGCCCGCTGTAAGACGAGGGGGGTATGCGGGTCAAATCCTTCAAGTCGAAATCCGGGTCTTTTATTGGTCTGTTGTTTCCAGCTCGACCCGTGGTGTGTCAGGGTTCTAGGAAGTACCTGTACCGCAAAAGGGGGCTTGGAGGCGGTTCACGAGCCATAATTGGACGCACTTGTGATTTCTATTAATAGGTAACTAATAGACGTCACTAGAGGTTAGGAATTAGAACGGGTACATTTTGGCACCTGTGGGTTTCGAGGTGTGGTACATATATGTACACTATGTACACCACGTAGTAAGCCAGCGTAGAATATAGATGGTCTAGCCAATGCACTATAGCAAATCGAGCGAAGGAATAATCAAGCAGACCTAGCCAAGCGTCCCAACGATCTGCTTCGATATGTTTCATGATCGCGTGTATTCAGATGTGGCGGCTGTTTGACGCCATCGGTTGCGATCCGAAGACTCGATAAGGCGAATGGGGTCCAAAAACGAAGAGGGGAACAGGTGGTCTCTGCTTCTTTCTCAGAAGGGAACTTACTGGGAAGACCAAGGCACCTATCCGTCCCCTCGGGGTCCGAAACAGGCTTCTCTATTATGATTGCCGAGAAGATGACATGCATGGAAGATGGAAGATGGAAGCACGCAAAGAAGATGTATTCATGTAGTGTATTCATGTACTTACCTCGTCTTTTCGATTGATAAGCTCGATAGCGTTTACCACGTTTAAACAATATCATACGTAGGATATGACATATAACTGCCTAGGTTAGGTACATACCTAGTAGTAGGATTTGTTAGTTGAAGAAATCCCTCTTGGATCCTACATGAACGCTTCCGGTTAGGCCACGGTACGTAATGGTGATGGTAATGGTGATGGTAATGGTAATGGTAATGGCCTTGCGCAACAGGGTTCCCACGTTTTCATCGACGCATGTCGTAGATACATGTCGTAGATAGAGTAGCTCATAAGCAGCCCTTTTCTTTTTGGAGGGTGTGTTGCTCCAAGACAACATGGAATAAAACACTTGCATATATTAGGCCTAGCTGGGCGATGTAGGTCATGTACCTAAGACGGTTACGTATATGTAAGCCAAGAGGGCAGGCAACATCAAATAGGTCTTTTGGGGTTACCTAAGGCAGAACCTATGCAGAAACTCGTGCAGAACACAACGGAGGACCGGTACGGTGGGATACCCGTGATGATGTAGGAGGTTCGATGTTCCCTTCCCCGCGTACGTCCGTACAGCACTACCGCACTTATCGATTCTGCACCCAGCCTTAGCCTTTCTAGCCCTACCTGCTAAACCTTATTACCTACATACCTACCTACATACAGCATACATAGCCCTTTTTGGGGCAGTTTATGTAAGGTAATCTTAACCAGAACAGCCCTAGTCCCGGCGCTTAAAGTTATTTATAGCCCGGCTACTGCGTTTACCGTCCAGAATTTGCAAATTTACATAGAAATTTACCAACTAAACTTACATACCTACCTTACATACCTACACACACAACTCGCATACAGCTCGCATACCTACGCCTCTCCCATGCTTCTTTGCATGTTCAAACTACCCTCCATCTCAACATACCTCTTTCTCCAAATCCTACACCATAACCACCCGGGCCCGGTAGCCAAAATAGATATCTCCAAACTTACTTCGGCGAACAACTTGGCGTCCTCGCCTGCTCGAAGCTCGCTGTTCGCTTTTTACTCCCATTCCGCATCCGGCTTGTCTGCGCCACGCTGCTGCGAGTGCCGGTGGACTAAATTGGCATCGACTTTTTCTCCTACACGAGATTTCTTATAGTGTCTCGGTTACGTCTGCTACTTCCGGATACAATGTACGATACTAAATACCGATTCCATGCCATACCATGCCATGCCGTATAACGCTAGTTATAACACTTTGTGCGACTTCTCAGGCGCTTCTCTGCCCTGCGGCATCCTTAGCGGTAGCGTGGCACTTGCGGCGGCTCCTGTGTAGGCGAGACAGGCGCCCGTGACTAATCTGACTCGTCCGAAAAGGCGCCTCTTCCACTCCTCCAACGTCATATCAAGTTTAAGAGTCCCCCCTCCTTGTCCTAAGGTCTGCCCCAGCAGCCGTCACAACCCGAGATCGCCGAACCAAATTATATTGAGAGCACTTGAACGTCTTTAGTCCTATCTAATTGTTGGTATCGTGGATGTTATGCCAAGCTCAGTGTTGGTTACCGCTTACTGCGTCGTACCTTGCATTCATCTCGACGACTAACGGTCCTCGACTATGTCGAGATGAGCTTAGCCTCGCTCGATCAAGAATATGCGTATTTAGATTCTTACATACTGATCCATCGTATAGTACCCCTGTTGGTCCAATGGATTTTGACTATACTGGTCTGAGATGATAGCTGCCGGATAGAACGCGGCTGTGCCCCCAGTATATCTCAACGTCACTCTTGTTCTTAGACATATGTTCTAAAGAGTAGGTACCGCCCCCTAAGAGTAGTACTCTCCCAGAGAGTTGACTCTATTTCCAGGTCCGGGAGATGGTGCTTCCCGTGTTCTATCCTATCAATCCGATTGTCGTGTCATTATTCTAAGTTAACATGCATAGGCATGTTCTATTCTCTCACAACTCCTGCTACCGTGGGAGTGAATACTGTATGATAAGGATGCCTAGCTCCCCACTCACACCGGTACGGTATTACGAGACAGATGGCTTGAAAGATATTACGAGAAGGCGTCCCCGGAAGGTCTTCCGAAGATCCTTAACTTGTGAGGCCAATGTCGAGAACGTAGCCCCCCAAGTTTCAAGACGCTGCGGCCCGCTTCATAAGTCGACCCCATCTTCTACTCCACAAGAATGCCTACGCTAGCTTGGTGTTCTGCACGGAGCCGTCGCTCAGGGGAAAAGGACGCACCCGCTATCTTAGGACGAGCGGGCGGTACCGCAACTAGTGTAGCGCGGCCTGGAATAGCTTCGATGGGGGTACTAAGAAGCCGGTGGCGTATCTTAGCCAAAGATGCAGGCCTTGTGCTATACATGATTTGCCAGAGAGATCTATAATCGCATATACTCTCATATAGCTTTTATTAATACCACTAATCGTGTGATAGCAAGTCTACAGATAATATTTTTAGGAGGTTTAGGAGGTATGTAGGTATGATCCCCCATTCCCTCATGAGCTACTAGGACACGAGATATCTTCGAAGCCCGCATTAGATAAGGCGAGGTCAGAAATAGATTCTTTACAAAGAATATTCATAATCGGCCAATATAGCTTTTGAAGTAAAACGCGTAAGCCCTCAGTCTGATAGCCCAGTATACGAATTACCCCTAATGCCCCTAGTAACTACCTACCTATGTATGTGATGACTAGGCAGCTAGTGCCCGTTGGATGTCTCACATATGTCTCTGAGAGTATATCGCCACTCATAATTTAACAGAGACTTTGTCAGGCGCTTAGAGTCAATTTCCATCCATGGCGTAAGGCTAGTAATAGGGGCTAACTCGCGGTTGTGGTGTTACGACACTACCATTCCCCCTTACTCCCACGTAACTAGACCGATTCAACATATCAGCCTAGAGTTTCGTTTCATTTCGGTTTTTTTCTTTCATCACGCACGAGAGGGGATAGAGCCTTGTTCCTTGATTGTTTCCTATCCCAACCAACCGTCACATTATCACAAATCCTACCAACATCACCTCTTGTCGCTTACGGTTGCCTGTATCGCGCTTGACGTCGTAACCGGCTACACCCCCGCTTGTCTGCTGGCAGCCATCACCACGGCCAAATGCCATTATACTAATCCTGAACCTGTGTAGCCTCCCTCGGGAACTGGGTATGCATGCCTGGCCGCAGGTGCGCTTCGCTTCCTGTCCTGCGCGTCTAACAGGTGGCTACAGCAGCGTCCGATGGGTTACATGAAACGGCACAGATGGTGCTGTATGCTATAGCCGTCGTGATACGTACGTATCGACTCCAAGGAGCTGCTCGGGTCCGTCCTTGGGTTTACCCCCCTTGAATATAGGGCGGACATGCCAACATCTAGCTATCGACTGCTATGCAACCTTGCGAGTCGATGGGATAGCAAGAGGTAGTATCGTTGAGGACCTAGTTAGCCCAACATTCTCTCTCGTATTCGCAAGCAAATAACTCCGTCGGCCAGCAGCGAGGCAGCTCGAGTAGCACAGATCGACAAGACATACCTATAACCCGAGTCACGAGCCTTGACGCGGTAGAGTCAGTGCTACCGCGCTAAAGAGACACACCCCCCGTACTCGAATCGTCTTACGTGTCGTTGCGGCTACCGTCACAATAGACACCTACCTGCCTAGGCCGGATAACGCCTCCTACGCACGTCAAAGCCTAACGATCCTAAAGGCATCGTTCCGCGTAAGGAACGGAGGTGGTTCCAGAGACAACTCCGCTCATTCCTGACGTGACAACGGATACCCCCTATTACCGCTCTGGGCCACCAACGCACAGTATTAGAAAGCAGAGTAGTATACGAGATATATATCCAGAATGACCGAGTATACAGTCAACCTACCTAGGAGGTACCTATCTAAGACATCGCGTCTAGCTACGTTGCACACTGCCGAGACTCTGTAATAAATATAGACGCCTGCAGTCAGACCACCTACCCGTTCAGCCCTAAGAGTGAAACCGAGACCTACCGGGGGTGTAACATAACACCCGTCGTCGCAGCAATGCGATATAGCTCGATTTGTTAAGACATAGCTTGCTTCGGTCTGCAAGCTACAGCTCGTAGGTTTGCATCAACCACCGAGAACTGAGGGGCCCTAATTCTACCTCCGGCGGCATTAGAAAATAGGTAGCGTTTGATTTTGAGTACCTCAAGTAGCCTTCCTGTCCGGCTAGTTACGAGACATAAATCTAAGGTACAGATTACCTTACACTTCCAAGTTGAGAAACTAACGTTATGAAATATCTTCTGAAGTTAGTAACCTGTAAGGATAAAATAGGGGGGAGGTATCCACACTAACATAACCATATGTAACTTACTAACCCCTTACCCTCACAAACACTCAATCACTGGGATCCAGGCTTCGAAATCAGATTAATCATGAACATTCATGCTGGGAATTATTTCTATCAAGCGCGGTTGGCATACGTAAGCAACGAGGTCGTTTATCTACTCTCCTACTTTCCCTCTTTAGCCTTCGACTCCTCCGCCTCAATCTTATTTACGGTGTCAAATGCATACAAAAAAACCCTCAAACGCCGTATCGTTGGTAATGATTGCACTTTTTTGTATTCCCCGATCCCGGGATCGTAAAAATAAATATCTAGTTGCTTTCGTCGTCGTCCCCTTCGTCTTCAGAGCCAAACTGGCTATCCCCGTCATACGGTCTCGTTTTGACGCTGAGGCGAGCCAACGGTCGAAGTAACTAACTGGTGGACGCGACTGGCCGCCCGTGGTCGTTGCTAATGTTCTTATCCTCGCTCTCCGAATCGTCGTCGCTTGGCGGCCGACTATCGCGGAGGTTGCGACGGTTCTTGGTCATCTGTTCGTGTCAGCAAATTCAATACCTAAAGACATCTGAAGTAAACTTACCCAAGACCTTACGCCCCCAATCAGACCGAGTGTATAACCGGTCATAAAATCATTAGGCGCCGGTGTCCTCTCGCCTAACGGGCCTGGCGTAGTGGGTGATTTAGCAGCAGCGGCCATAGCAGCGGCTTCTCGTAAATTACCATCGCCATTCGAGCTTGAAGGGCCTGGAGTGGTAGGAAAATTAAAGCGACCACCCGGGGCTGGACTTTGGGGTCGACTTGCGGGCCAGTACTGACGGAGCTCACGACTAAGTTCCTGGCCTGTCGTGGTCCAGTTTGCTCTGATATTATCACGCAGATCCTGGACATGACGCTTGAGATCAAGCTCGTTCTTCTTGAGCCAGCTCACGTTAAGCTCCTGGCGTGATGTCCCTCGCTTCAATTGGCGGGCAATGTACTTTTCGTAGTCGCGGACAATCCTAGGTAGGTAGTTATGAAGTCAGCATCGCTGCACCTTAAACAGCTCCAATGTCGTTAAGTAGTACTTACTTTGTAATGATGCCCGTCGTGCTCACACCCTCGGTTCGTTGTGTTACCAGGAATTTTCCTGCTTTCTTAATAGGAGCATAAATATCATCGCCCTCAGCAGCACCGTATGGGATATCATCGTGAGCAACGTAATCAATCCGGTGCTTCTCTAGGAATTCCGGCGTTACAATCCAGGGGCAGTTCTCAACAACTTCGTCAACCCACTTGCAATGCCTAAGTGTTTCAGCACGCTCTTTGCCAGAAAGAACTGTTAGGCCCTTGCGTTTGTGCGTCTCTTCGTCACCTGTGACGCCAACTATTAAGTAGACGTCGTCGAACGCCTTCTTCGCCTGTTCAAGCTGGCGCATGTGACTGCCGCAATATTAGTAACCTCCTAATGACATATAAGGCTAATAGAAAAAGAGGAAAAAAGGAAAACCCCTTGCCAAGCAATGCTCACATACCCGAGATGGAATAAATCAAAGACACCATCTGCATAAACCCTGATAGTGCGTCCAACGGGCGGGGGGTTCGTTTTGTATCCAACAGGATGTACAAGACGCCCGGTTGGAGGCGGTAGCATAGCTGCCTGTTTCTTCCGTTCCTCATCATCTTGTATCGTGGTATCCCTAAGGGTGGTAGGCTTCCTGCTCTTCCTAGTGACTCGATCGGCAATATCAATGCTCGCTTCGGTGGTGTCGCTTGGCTCGCCAGGATCTACGGTATGGCTAGCTGTCTCGAGGGCAGAGTTACGATCGGAATTAGCACGTTGTCGCTTTGCTGGGTTCGAGTTGGAAGCAGATTCCGACTTGCGGTGTAATAGCTTTCCGGACTCGGGTGCTGTAGTATCTCCTTCTTCGCCAGATGCGTCCCTTGACGAGGGCTGCAAGAGGGGATTTTCATCCATCTTAATAGAGCTCGAGGTTGCAGGGCGTTTACGCTTGCCGGCATGTGAAGAGCTTGAAGGAGATGACATTTTGGTTTTGGTTTTGGCTTTGGTGGGTAGATTGGACAGAATTGCGTGCCTAAGTGGATGTTCGAAATGGGCGTTGCTCAGAAATAAACGCGCCGAGCTTAAGGTTTAGGAATTGGGAAGGTTGATTCGCAGGCTGAGGCTAGATTGACATAAGACTGTAACAATACAGATATGTACATGTAGCTCTACTTCCCCGTATAAAACCTGTTGAGGCGTTCGGAAACAGTTGGAGCACCGCCACGGAACCGTGAATTATGTAGCTTCAGGTTAGGTAGGTAGGTAGTTATAGCTTGCCAACTAGAATAGATTCAGGGAAACGTCATAAACGATTGCTCACATATAGATAGCAATTACGGAATATCGGTGACGAATAAGAATTAAAAATCACCGGAATGTGGGAGCCCTCAGTGGGATGTGAACAGAAGAAATGATGATGCCGATAATGATGGGAGCACGGTGATACGTGTATCTAAGTGCATATAATCGATAAAGAAACCAACGTGGACGGAGGACGTGCTTTCTCTTTTCTCCCCTGCTTCAGTCGGCAGGTCGGATGCTTGCTGGGTAGCCACCTTAGTTTAGGTACATACCTGCACTAAGCATTACCCCGGCCGAGGACAGATTTACGCTAGTAGTACATAAAAGGGGTTTCCAACCAAGAAAGAGATATTTCAAAAGGAGTTGTTTTAAAATTGCACAGATTGACAGATCAATGCTACATCCATGGAGTTCCAAATTTTGATAATTTCGAAAAAAATTCAGTAATCGTTCGATCCCCGGTTAGGGAACACCATGTAAGTGGCGTCATGACCTACCAATTAGCTTTAAACCCGGACCTTCCAATCCAACATTCTCATGCTTAGTCGTGGCTAATGCTCCGGAAGTACAATGTGGCGTGGCGCCGAGATCCCGATGGGAGTCATCTATTTCCGTTCTAGGTGAGTTATCAGTTACGTAGGTACCCAGGTATCACCCGTATCAGTCCCGTGCCCGTGGATGTATCTTAAACTCTACAACGATTAAGTTTACTTATGCTTTTTTAAGCAAACGCCCATAACTTGGAGTAGGAGGTAGTTATTTCATAGTCTAATTAAAGTTTACGTGATAATGATAAAATATAGTTTAGGTAAGAGGTAGTCACATAGGTCACATAGCTAAGCCGATAGGAAATATAATCATTTGAAGCAAGTGAAACTTGAGTCAAGTTCTTTATTCCCAATTTCTATTCGAGTAAATCCAAGACAAGAGCTATCCCAAATCGTCTTACACGACAGGTCGACATTCTCTTGTTGCCTTATTCCCTTCCGCATGCAATGCAGAGTTATGCAATGCGTGACATAAACGTACATACTCATATCCCAATAAGTCATTAAGTCCGTTGCTTATATCCTAGTTAGCATTCCCAAACATCCATATTCGTCCATACATATGTGACTTGAAGCCTTTACTTAGATGTCTGCGGTATTTGACCGATCATGATCCTTAACTTGGTCCTGCAAGACTCGCACCCCGCAGTCATTGCCTTTTGACCAATTCCATCGGCACGGGTACACGTAGCCTCCCTCCGGAGGGAAACAACAATATATTGGTTGGTTGGTAGCGAGGCATTTCTCGGCCTCCCGAGAATATACTTTATTCTCGGTTCTTTAGTCAACTTTCATAGTTGACTAGGTACTTTATTTTGACAGTCCCCGCCCCCTCCGGCCGTGTCTTACACGAGCCGAACGGGCCGCTGTTGTCGCGTGTGTCTCCCGCAACGGTGCGGGTGTCTCGGAGAACTCCGGTAGCAGAAAGCCCTCGCCTTCTCGGGAGCGGCGGCTCCAAACTTCTGCGATACCTCACAGTATTCCTGGTTGCCGCCGACCCACTCGCGGATATGGTTGTGTAGCTCACAACGAGCTGTGCGGCATTTGCGGCAATATACCTGGCCTCGTGGGGATAACAGGGCCAGCGAGTTCTGCTTGCCTACTCCGCTGCTAGCCACGAACGGACCCGATAGAAGTGCGTTCCGCCACACCCACTCCATGTCGTTAGGTCCCTCTCGCCTAGCCGACAGCGGTACTTTGCCGTGCATCCGCTTGTGGATGGAGTAGAAATGCTTGCTTGTCAACCCTAGGCACGTGCTGTCGATGGGGTCCAAGAAGTCGAAGATGGCGTAGTGCAGCTCAGGGGGGAGATCCTCTAGGGTAAGGGCCACGCCCGGTTGGTGTGTAAATGGGACTGGCTCGACGTCTGTCACTGAGTACGACCTTAGCTGTACCGGCATGGGTGGGCGTACGGGTTGGGCATGGTTTATGCCTCGCGGAGTGAGTACGACCGGAGAAGTTGCGAGCTGCGGCTTTGCAGTCGCAACATGAGGGTGGAACTCGAAGTATGAGTCCGTCTCTGCAGACTCTCTTGGTGTAGCAAGCGGGGTGGGTAGACGGTGTTGTCTCTGCAGGACAACAGACGAATTACCCGAGGGTGGATAATCAGTTGTGGAAAAGGCACGTCGAGGCGTCCAAAGGAGGCCATTCTTAGCTACGGCTTCCTTTGCAGACACCTTCTGCTGCTGCAATGTCACCACCGATGTTTCCGAGGCTGGACCGAGGTCCACATTGAGGAATCTACTTGAGATATCCATCATATCGGGTGAACCTGGTGATAGTGGCTGTCCCAGGGACGGGACGCGGAGAACTTCAACCATGTTGTCTGCAGGTTGGTGTCGTTTCAAATTCAAATCTGACGAGAGATGCTATTGTTGCACCCAAAATTTTTAACCAGGTAGCAGTGAGCAGCACCTGGTTTTTCAGAAGGTTATTCTTGAGTTTACAATAAGACTGACAAGCCCTAGAGTCAAGTTGAACAGCTAGGATCCTCAGTTCTAAGATTGCAAATTTTGCCGCTTAGGTGGTGGCTGATAACAGCGGTACGATGGATTTGCTTTAGTCAGGAACAGCCGAGGCTGGAACTCAGGTTTGTATATGGGGTTTTTCTTTTCTTTCTTTCTGGGGTCTGGAGATCCGATGTGGAGGAATCTTCAGATATATCGTGGGATATAAACTCGTTCGATAGTCTGTTGACGAGTCGTGACACTTACCGAAGCGTCGAATTACGCGGGACGGAAGGGTTATTAAATCCGCCGCCATTAAGAAAGCGGTAAGGGGTCAGCTACGGCCTACGAAAACTAGCCACACTACTACGATCATTGTTTAGTGGAGATATGATCCACTTCTTGCAACTTGGCGAGGCGCCGAGGATTAGAGGTCTGGAGATGTATCGTGACAAATGGGGAGAGATGAGGGTGGTATGACCCGCAGTCATCGTCGCCCCCGACCGGGAGTCTGGGCAAACACGGGGGGAATCCTCTGGAAAACCGGGCTAGGCCAGGAATAATGTTTCCCATCTATGATTCGAGTAATGCCAGCCAGTCAGGACGGGGTTCTAGAAGGCAGGCTGAGTCCGGATTGGGTCACTCTGTTCACTTTGGGGGGAATTCTCTTCTTCATTTTCAGTCCCGGGAATTTTCGCTAGTCACCCCGGTCACCCCGGCCAATTCCTGAGCGATAGCGGACAGGTGACTAGTAATAAGCTAAGAGGTATGTCATGGTCTTAGCATAGTTGCGTGGTAATATATCAAATAGCTTAATAGTTCCCTTGCTGTATATCGAGAAATATGATAGAAGGTTACAACCTTATCCCCCACAACCATACATAGTTACCGAATACAAGGGTAGGTAGGTATCGTGACAGGCACCTTTACCGCACTTTTCCCTTCCTAAGCGGTGGAACAATAATCCATTTTTATGTTGATTTGATACCAACATGCGACGCTGAACCGAGGGTTGTGGAGTAAGAAAACAGGGTAGAAAGCGAGCGACTCGGGGACGTGCCCAGCCTACCGGAAACTCGATATAGCAGCGATGTGCAACGTCAGACAACCTCAATTTCCAACACACGTTGGAAAGGTCTCGGGAATCGGCATTGGCAGATGTGAAGGGCCATTCTCCATATTTCGTAAGGGATGTCAATTACACCACGTACACTATATACTGTACCTAGTTAGTTAATGTATGTATACAGGTACATACATAATGTACATACATCTCTTAGTTAATATAAGCCAGCTTGTTTTTCCAGTGCTAATTCGACGGTTCTGGACTGCGCCAAACGGTGCCTTGGCAACTTATCCGCGCTCCTCATGCAGATCGTCACGATCGTATCCACCGCTATGGAGCATTGACGTCTCTTTGCCGATGATGGAGCCATTCCTTACCATGATCTTGTCGTCTACGGTTAGGTCGTACAATCACTAGCAGATGTCTTTTAACTAGAAGAAGCAATCCGGTGCTTGTCTCTTACAGGGGGGCTAAGTAATGTGTATGTATGTATGTATGTATGTACTTGGCTTCTCGCTGGCTTCCGGAGTGTCAAGTAAGCGGGTGTACTCTTTGCAAAGCAGAGTTCTATGTATAAGTGATGGCCATTCGTAAATGCAAGACAGGTGTTTTGTTGTGGTAAGTGATCATATAATTTTAATCCAGTTCCTCATCCCGTGCCTTCGTTTGACTGAGGAAAAGAAGACAATGGCGTGCTCTTCCGCTACGTGGTAACTCTTCGCTGAGCTCCGATCTACGAAAAATATACATGAGTACATGGATGGAATCCAATGGCATGGTCTGGTCTTCCCTGTTTGGTTTGCTGACGCAGGGAAACTTGGCGGCCCTGAAAGGAGTCTAGATCGAGGTGACAGCTCGGCTAGCTGTTTAACCCTTCCTATGCAGTACAACGCCATTTAGGGCTGGCTGGCTGTTGATCGCGTAACACTCTGATAAGGTAACGGATATACACTACATAGATTCTTCGAGATTGTCTTAGACTATGTTCGATAGATGTACACAAGTCTTAGCATCATCTTACTTCAATACGTGGACTCAGAGCGGCATCGATGATAACGCCGTACTCGCGTTGATTGGTTCTTAAGTTCCCTTAAACATCTAACTATCTAAATAGATGAAGTCAACTGTGCCAATATACTTGCCAAGTCTACGGCAATTAGGGTCTCAATGGAGATGTATAATAGCCATAGTTTAAATAATCAGCAATTATAAAGAAGTGCCTGAATTAGTCCACCGGTAGTTTACGCCTTCAACTAAGCGCACCATAGCACAATTCAACAGGTAAATATAACTATAGTTTCTAAGCTTCATCACGGGTTTACGTGATATAGCACGCCGGTAACGTGTGACCTCGAGGCTAAATTAACTACCTAACCTAGGTAGTTATATACCCTATAGA
The DNA here is from genome assembly GCA_022432525.1 of Daldinia grandis. Classification (NCBI taxonomy): domain Eukaryota; kingdom Fungi; phylum Ascomycota; class Sordariomycetes; order Xylariales; family Hypoxylaceae; genus Daldinia; species Daldinia grandis. Next base: position 254,884 of record JAJKLB010000022.1, on the reverse strand, counting down.
GAATAAATATGATGAAAATTATGTAGTTACTAGACACCCGAAGTTGATGTTTAATCTATCAGGACGATTACTCAAGCTATAATAACTAAGTATCTCGTGAAATATAGCTTATATTTTACGTATCCTTCAAACGTAACATTCTAGCAAGTCGTGGCTTTGGGCTAATATCTCACTGACAAGAAGACCGCGTAAGGATCCCGAGGTAAACATCCATATGCCTAGGTAAGTAATCGATGTAGTACACTCATTCCACTGTAAATGCCACGAATTAAATACCAGTGGTTTTTATAACGACTAGCCACAGCGTCTCCAAAGGTAAGGCGTCAAGGTAAATTAGTTCGAATCTACCTACTAATTTGAAGCACTTATCCTACTTATAAGGAGTGTATGTGAGGTTAGTACTTCTATTACAAGGAGGCATCCTTCTATCACGAATAAGGTTTACATAAATGAGACGGCATCTATCCATCGCTCTACTTCTTACCTACCTAGCTACCTACCTAGATACCTACGTATAGATAAACGAGGCTAAATCACGTAATAATAATAATACTAACCACTTTCAACGGCTAGTTACGATGATTCTAAACCATAAAAGGGGCGGGCGCTACTAGTATATATTATACTTCCTATTCATCCTAATAGATAGCATCCATAAAATTGCGTTCACCTCGCTACAATTAAGTTAAGGTTAAGGAATCCCGGGGAAAACTTGGCGGAGATACTCTATTCGAAGGTTGGGACGTCAATAAGGGAAAAGCGAAGATTACGGACACAAGATAGGCAACTAATTTCATCTACTGCAGCGCCATTTACACCCATTATCAAATGGAAATTATAAGTTGCCTGAGTTCCTCGTATAGTTGCCTACTGCCGCCAAGCAGGCGGACCATTGCAGCAACAATGTCAAATCCGAAGAGTATGAACGGCAGTTGTAAAAGGTATCAATTTCTCTTCCGTGTAGATAAAACAACGTGTTTTTACAGCCAGCTCCCTCCACTACGCCATTTACTAAGTTAGCCTTATACACCACCAGCAAAGCAAGCAAGCCCTCATATCCCGACCCAGATGACGCTAATAACAACATCCATGCCCTTGCCCTCGCCGCCGTCGTACTTAAAGCTCCACATGCCATCCGTCTTCTCGTTCCAGAACGCCTGCGTGGCCGAGTGCATGCCCCGCCGCCCGACGTGCGGCTTGCCATCCGTAGCCGTCGCGTTGCCGCCGTCGCTGGTGCTGATGCGCGGGCTCTCGGCTTTCACCTCGCTGCCGCCCTTGGGCTTGTTAAGCGCCGATGTCGGGACTAGGTGCTGCACGATGGTGCTGTTGACCACGTACTTGTGGGCTGGGGTCTGCGAGCCGGAGGGGGTCGTTTCGGATATGACAGCTCGGAGGATCGAGTTCTAGCGCGGGGACACGTGTGCCATGTTAACAAATGGGGGTTCTTGTAGAGTGCCTAAGGGAGGTGGTATAGTAGATCGAGGGAGAGGGAGGGAGGGAGGGAGGCGTACGATGATGGTGGCGTTCCAACCTTCGACTCTCGAATGCTCGTAAAACTCCGCGCTACCGATGGCGCTTTGGCAAGCCTGTATTTAACCGATCTTAGCTTGGTGGGCTCTCTATTCCATTATCTTGCGGAAGGGTGCGAGGCGAACCTACGTCCATCGCGATCTGCTTTAGTCTCGTGGTGCTAATTGGCTATAGACAACTCTTGTAAGTTTCTTCGAAAGTGGCGAGAGTTAGCGGTCACTGTGACATACGGCATTGTTCTGCGGTGAGGCCATTTTGGATGGTGGCAACGTCGAGCTTTGGAGATAATGGAGGAGTGAGTTGCAGGCGAAGATCTGCTAAAAGCGAATAAATAAGTTGTGGTAGATTCGTGAGGTTTTCTTATAGGAAGTGCAGTGCTGCTAGGTTAAAGGTTGACGATGGTAGCCTTGTTGCTTGGTCTTGTTCAGCCTTCTTCCCTCTGACGTTGTAAACAATAAATTGATGCAAGGCTTATTTTCAGAAGGGGAGGGGCCGCTATGAGATCCCTGCATCTACCTAGCACATCTGCCAATGCACCTGCAGTTTCCTGGGTTTATGCATATGGTAATACATGGATAGGTAATCCGTAGTTACACGAGTCGGTAGATTACCTAATGTAAGGATGCTCTATGCTATGTCCTGCGCGGGGCAACTGGGCACGTGCATGGTTCTTGTTTCCTCCTCTCACGACGGCAGCTTTTACGAATCCCTGCTGCTCCTTGCCATTCCCTTCGGATTAACCACTGAGATTCGCGAAACGGCACACGTGGGTGAGCTAATGATATCAACTAACCGTGTTTAGATGTTTAGATACTTTTCGCTACTATTATCAAGAGCTATCAACATCAGATTATTCCGATTTACCATCGTCATAGCTAGTCTTTTTTTCACTCTTTTTGTTTGGATTGGGTTTCTCGTCTGTCTGTATTTCTACAGAGTTTACACTCAATTCACTTCCATCTCCGTCGCCCACAGCTTGTTTCATATGCGTTTTGCCTTTTTCCACAAATTCGACCGCGACGGTACAGAGCTTCCCTAGTTGTAGTCCCGGTTACAAACTTAGGTAACAAACTCAATTATTCGCCAACGGGATCCTATTTTAGCCAGCTATCTAAGCTTAATTCCACGGTCCATACTTATAAAACCGCCCATCTATCACCTATCACCAATCATCAATCGCCCGACATGTCTAGCCAGCCTCTTCTACAAACGGCTCCAGGTAAACGCGCCTTTTCTAGGAATTGCACTTAATGAGCCATTGATTCTAGGAGCTAACATATTTCAACCAACCAATTTAGGCAAACGGATTGCCCTACCTACCCGAGTCGAACCCAAGGTCTTCTTCGCCAACGAGCGTACTTTTCTATCATGGCTAAACTTCACCGTCATACTGGGTGCCTTGGCCATCGGCATGTTGAACTTCGGTGACCGTCCCGCGTTCATCTCAGCCTTCTTATTTACGGGTGTGGCCATGCTCACCATGATATATGCGTTATTTACATATCATTGGCGAGCCAAGTCGATAAGAGTAAGGGGGCAGGCTGGTTTCGATGATCGCTTCGGGCCATCCGTACTAGCTATCATCCTCCTATTGGCCGTCGTCGTCAACTTTGTGTTGCGAATAACATACTCCAGCACAGAGGGCGGGAAAAAGCATTAGTTTCAGACGGAAAACCGGAGGATACAGATTGCAAGGTTGTGGACCAGGCTCGTGGGAACTTGTTCAACAATGAACCCTTGAACGGTATACTCAAAGTCGCTAGTTCGGCAGTACCCCTTGGTAGTCTTTCAATAGCGGGCAACGGCCGGTGCGATTGGGAAGTTTGTATATCAGACGGCATCTTAGCATGGTATCTTTCCTATCGGGAGCGCATTTCTGGTGGAGTTTATTTCGGTCTTCATTACAAATTTGAAAATTTTGCATATGCTCCGTAGCATAAGATTTAAGAATGTTAGTTCTTCGTAGCATGCAAGCCTCTCCAAAATAGAGTGACATCAGCTGGATATTTTGGGTCTTTTCATATCTGTGATCCTGCTTGGGTATCTTGATAATAAGGTTGATTCTACCGTCTCTCCTTGAACGGGTAATGGTGGTTCGGCGGGTTCTCTACTTGGGGCCGACATTCGTTTGTTCGCCGTATCGCTTTTTGAGTTCCTCGATGGGAACTGGAGAAAGGAACAGGCTCATGACAGGTATTCCCCTCCAACGTGGTTGGCCTTCAATTTCTCTTTCAAAAGGAGTCTTCATAGTTTCAAAGTCGTCATCACCGGTGTCGCCTAGCTTCGTTTCCTCGATAATAGTATTACCATCACGTCTAGGTATTTCCTTGATCTCCTCGCCTAGCGCGATGTACTGAAACCAGATGCGCGCATTATCCGCCTGTTTTTCTAACTCGCGCTTCGCGATTTCGGCTATCGAGACCAACTTGCCTGTGTCGGGAGCTTTGGCGCGCAAAACAATCACATTCGTCTTGCTAGTGGCGGGGCGGGCAAGGTGTCGAAGAATGGAAACGACTTTCTTCTGTATCTTAGAGGACGAGATTATCGAGTGGACATGGATATCATATTTAGATTCCAGAGCTTGGAGCATTCTGATATCCTCCGTCGACGATAGGTTAAGGCTGGCCTCAAGCTTGGCTTTCTTATTTGGTACGATTGGATCGGTATCGGCGCGCTTCCTTTTCGTTAACGAGTCGCTAGTCGGGTTGCCCTTCGAGGGGTCTTTTGGGGCGTTCATGATGCCGCCGGAGAAGGGCGAGTGATCGTCATCGAAGGTTGTGTGTACCTAGAGGTAGGTATGGTTGGAAGTTGAGCAAGGATTTATTAGATTAAACCTTCCGTAGCTTTAAAGTGCAATTCTTATCGATAACACAAGATTATTAACTGTTGTAGCCATTGCTACTTTACTTTGAATAAAGTGCTTACTTTATCCCCACATAAATTGTACATGGGAATATGAGGCTTGTGTTATAGATACCTGACTACCTAGGTACCTACCTATACATACTCTTAGACGAGATCCCATTCTCTAAACAATTTTGTGGTTTTACCTAAAAAAAAAATATATATATACCAAATCACGTTATACTCGATATGTACCACAGTACCAAGTCCAAAAACGAGAGAACAAGGGAGTCTTTCTTAGCCGACACGTTGAGTTTCGCAGTTCAGACACTTTTGAGACGAGTCCAATATATGCAATTGGTTGATCACGAATAAATGGCCCTGTCACTTCATGCAGCCCAGTCATTGCCAAGGATGAACCAACCTACGTACTATGCATAAAGGTGTCGTATGGATAGAGAGTTACGATCGTCATCTCAAGCAATCTTTGTGTAGGTATAATCTATTTCCACCAATCAAGCCATCTTCTGCTATTTAGGTATTCTTAATTCGAATTCCTATGTCTGATCCCGAAACTATATAAATATGAGTAACTACCTAGTTATCCATTAATAGTGTAGATGCAACAAGTTTAGCTACCCTAGGTAGGTAGGTTAGGTACACAATATACAGTTAACAGCTCGTCTGAGTTCGTTTCTCCTAGCCTTAGAAGAGACGATCTCAATCCCAACAATATAATGTATTTCATGTTACAGTAATGCGTGGTTAGGTACTACTAAAACTTCCGGTCACTAACCAATGGTGTCCAGTTACAGTCCGCCATGTTTCAACGACCCAAACTCATGTACTAGTCATGTAGCTACCTATGTAGTGTATGTAGGTAGTTACACTATATCTATTAATATATCCTCGCTTATTTTGCACATTCATTATGCACTTCTTAAGCCATACTGTGAACCATGCCGCTTTTAGCCTGAGCCCTGCTCTCTCTTATGCAACTTACCCAAGTACCTTACTTAATCTGGGCACGTTTGCATAAAACACGGCTCTTTTTTACGACTGATCGCGATACTCGTTGCTAGGACTCTTACTTACACTTATCCTAGTTTTATCATATCGAAATATCTATGCGTACTATGTTATTCTATGTTCTCTTCTCAAAGGTGCGGCATTTAAAAGCCGCTAAAGCCGATTAGTACATGTCGGTATTGAGTGTTGATAGGCTGAGACAGAACATTTTTTGCTCCAACTCTAGCAAAAGCAAACAGGATCATATACGCACTTAGGCTGATTCCGTTCACCAATCACAATCCGGTCCCATAGCTCAGTTGGTTAGAGCGTCGTACTAATATCACCACCTTTGGTTATGTTAAGTCCATGCGAAGGCCGGCGGTTCGAGCCCGCCTGGGACCATCTTGATTTTTTTACTTTTTGATCTGCTAGAATATTCCGTTGAGACCCCCAGTGTGCCAACTTGCTACAGTACCTAGGCTTATTTAATTTGATTTGTTAGAATTTTTGTGCTATCCCTAAAGTGGTATATTTTGAGGCCTTTCAAGGCTTTGATTTGTTAATATAGGTGGGACCTTATACTGCAGCAAGTTGGCACTTGAGGAGATAAAAAGAGACAAACTATTGTCGTGCCCGATCACTTCGTGTGTTTGTACTGTTGTCGTAAGTTTAATAGGGATCTTTCAAATTAGCCCTTCCTCATTTTCTTCCTGATAGTATTTCTATTGTCAGTTATTACTTTTATTACGGCCATCCATCCTTTTTTATGTAGTTCTGGTATCGTATCATGTAGAAGTATATTCGAATATTAAGGTCGTGATTCTTTTCAAGTTCTAGTAGTCATCAGCTAGGCCGCATTATTTATCTTTAACATGCTTCCAAGTCTCAGAGACACTTTGGTACTCTCATGAACCCCGACATGCTAACGGCTCGATTATTACGAGTAGTCTAAGCTCAACTCATCGAGTAGCTGAGCGATCAACTCTATTTTAATAACTTGAACTATAATGATAATAGATATGATGAGCCCGGTGCGTACGGTACCTACAATAACCTATTAATATAAAAATTGAACACCAAATGCATTGAACCCTTTTCATTTAAGCTGCGACGAGTCCCCAAATCTAGTGAGCTGTCAACAGCCCTAGTGATAATATTTTAACGTAAACCAGATGTGCCAGCCGTCATGCTACAGTGTTTGTACAAGTAAGAAATAACCCAGAAACCTAGCGTCTTGATACCAGCATATTCCACCTTTGTCTTTGACTTGAGGCTACCACAAATAGAAAATGATACAGATGTTAAGCAAGGACCCATACCGAAATCACGATTACAACAATTCCCAGGTCGAGACGAACAATTAACTAAGTGTATGTGTGGGCTCAGTTGACCTAATAATTTAACGAGGCCTGACTTAATTAATGGTTGATCATAAGCGGTGATAGAAAGGGGAGATTGAGATGAAGATATCAGTACTTGGGCGAATCTATGTTAAATCGAAAAGCACAATCCTTAAAATACAATCAATAGTCTAAACATTTAAAGTCAAGTAACTTTGCTAAATATAAAAAGCTGCTCATAATCATGACCCCTCGGGATCTTTCAAAGATGTTAAAGTAGCCTGGCCAAACACATGTCCCTAAAGAGCCTTAAATTGAACGCAATATAACCCCGGGATGGGATGATGCCGTTAGATTTGAAGGGGATGATAACGGGACACTATCAAGTAATCCCAAGATATTAGGTCTGATTATATAAAGAGTGTATATCTTTATTCTTGGGTAAGGTACCTGTGGGCCCATACGGTTACTAACTATACTACAAGCTAGCCTTCAACTTCCACTCTATACAACAGGTAGGTATATCCAAATCATAGCATTCTAAGCATAGCACTACACTAACTAGTACTATACCCGTCAATACCATTTTACACTGGAAGGCTCGCAGCATGCGGATCGGTAACCTAGCTACTCATAGTCTCTTACACGACCTGTATGCATGGCTTCGAATTGATATTGCAATTCTGATTGAAGAGTGCCAACCAGGAGTGGATACGTTAGTGTTTCCAAGGCATCTTTAGAACCGAATAGAGTAACTAGTAAGATATATCGAGTATAATAAAGCTACCACACCCCTGACGAGACTGGGGAAGAACCTAAAGGTTTTGGTGACTACCAGCAAATATGTAAATATATAAAGAGTATTCACTCTCTTCATATACGGGGACTAGGGGCGAATAAAAAGGCATAAATACGATACTTCAATAGTAAGAAACATCATATTTCTACAATGAGGTATGGTAGATATAAATAAGTACCTACATAAGTAGCAATATATTGGCGACCAAAGGGAGAAAAAAGTAGGTCAATACCCAGGAATATATACTAGGAAGAGTAGCAAAAGGAATAGTCCCAGGCGGGCTCGAACCGCCGGCCTTCGCATGGACTTAACATAACCAAAGGTGGTGATATTAGTACGACGCTCTAACCAACTGAGCTATGGGACCCAACTTTGTTAAAATCTCGTCTACTAAACCGTCCATATAACAGCTATACTGACGTGAGTGATTTTTTGGGATATCCTGAGGATTTAGACCTGCAGTGGAGGAAATCGCTAATCTAAATCAAGCATAGTAGCCGGGCGATATTTGTACACATGTACAAGCATCATGCAATATCTTAGTGCGCTTGTACAATATTTAGCGTTCCTAATGCAATACCTATGCAAAAGTACCTGCCAGCCCTGCGTACCAGCTAAAAGCGGCCATGTAACAGCCTTTAGGTTATGAATCAATTCCATCCACATGTACATTCACAGCAGGAATTTGATTGTCTTGTCCCCTTTAAAAGAAGCATCCCATATCTGCCTATTTGTTTCCTACTTAGGAATATATCGGGTATGAGACTTTGCCACCGTAACCCCTCTCCCGCGTCCTTAAGTGAGTCATAAAAAAAGGAAATATTTAAGAAGTACTTTGTACGTATATTTAATCGGAGATAATGGAAACGTCCAATACTTGGGTACATTAGGTATATTTAGGTACATAGCCATGCGTAATGCGTGCACAATCCTGTAAATGTTATGCAAACAGGTCACAACCTAGGTAGGTAGTCAGATGGATACCTAAACAGACCCCTTTACCGTGCAGCACAGACCGCCTCGAGATACGTACGTTTTCCTTGGAAACGCAAATGGAATAATCCTTGTCAATTCAGAACAACTCGAATTTGATTGATTTGGGACCCCCCTTGTCAAAAGCCCAGAATCCCAGAATCCCAAATCCATCCGTCGGACTGTCGGGCAATCAAATCGAAAATCGAAGTGAATTTACAACGTGTATGAGGTAGGTACCTAACTCACCACCACTTAACCTCCCTAGCTCCAGGCAGGTAGCCACCCACCCAACCCAACAGGGAACTATCACACCTCACCCTCATAGCACCCTCACGGAAACCCAGCAGCATTGAACTGTGGAAGCTAGGTACAGCAAGATACGCGTTAGGTAACCTACGACGCCCCCCCAAACCCCAAACTCGAGGAAATCAGTACTTCCTTGCACCTTCGCATTTTCGCATCTCTGCATCTCTGCATCTCTGCGTTTCTGCGTCTCTTGCGTCTCGCGCCCTCTAGAAACCTTACAATCCATCTTACAACATCTTACAACCTTTCATTTTCCCCTGCCTTTTCTGCGAAAATCTGCCTGTCGCAGCATCCGAAAAAAGATACTCGCAGCAAATGATAGTCGGCTTTCTTCTGCCTTTTTATTTTTGTTCTATTCACGCGTTCCTTTGCTGAATTTAATACTTGCCCCCCCCCGTCGGTCGCGCCACTTTACTTTACTTCATTCCCTTCGCCCTTATTTTATTATTTTTTTGTTGTCTCGGTCGCATAAATCGTACCCTGATGATCATCATACGCGCCTTCTAATACCAACGCATCGCACCGCACCACACCGTCCACAGTATCTCCATTTGATACTGTTTTACTGCGCTCATTGTCCTTTTTTCGCATCTTGTTCTTTTTTCCTCAAGGACATTTTTATTGTCGCCTGGTCGCAAAGTCTTTTATTAAAGTCGACCTTACATACTATTAATTACGCGCAAACATTTTACTATCATTTGTGTTGCGTTTCGTTGCGTTGCGTTGTTCTGTTACTGGCCTGTCGTCGCGCATTCCTCATCTGTCTATTCCGAACCTGACTCGCACTGAGTTTCGTTGGGTTTGACCGTGGCCACATCACCGATAGCACTGCTCCTTTTTTGCGCATCGTCGACCCATCAGGAGCCCGTATCTCTCCTATTTGATACGTGCGGCTTCCTTGGTTCTTGTTCCTCTGCCTTGGGTACTAGTGATTGCCTACTTTACTGCTTAGCTTGCTGCTTAGCCTAGGACTAGGACTGTTCAATAGCGTGCATCGTCAGGCTAAAAGAGGTGGTCGCATCCGCCGGCTGAGCCGACCCCCCGATTTGCACACTTTCCACCTGCCGCGCTAGGGAGGAACTAGGTACCCACGCCCTGCAATCATTCGTCGTTACGTCAGCCTTGCCTTCCCTTTTGGTGTCGCACCTCTGGCGATAGGTTCCCCCCTTCCACCCCCTTTTACAACTTTATTGTTGCATATCAGCCCGGGTCTGCTCTATCCGCGCCCCGACCACATACAACAATCAAACTGCGCAACGACGTTCCTTGAGCGCAAAAACACCAAACTTCACTTTTCCCTGTCGGGTATGCTCATGTTCCGATTTTGGAGTTCAGATTCGAGGGGAAGCGACAGAACTTTACAAGTTGAACAGCCCATGCTTGATTTCAGCAAACCACTGCAGCCTTGGGTGTCATCAGAGTCGCCGCTTACTACTGCGGCCGCCACAACCATCCCTACAACCCCGAGGCGGCGCAAGCAGAGCAACGTCGCGATAGCGTCGCAACTCTCTGCTTCTTCACCCGCGCTCAAGCGGACGAGGACTGATGATGATGGCTATGACTGCCTTAGGGCGCACAAGAGGGTGGCTTTGTCTCCGGTAGAGGAGGGGAGAGGGTATGCACCGCAGCCCGTATTGAATAGGCCCGACATGAATCGCGCTAGAGATGCCATCGAACAACAGTTTAGTCTCGAGATCTTACTCAAGCACGACGAGTTACGCTTGATTAATCAAGAACTTGCCAAATGCCAGGTGGCTTTGGAGCAGCTGCGAAGGTGTCATCTAATTCCGTATCCACAGAACGTTCCCACACCGGAACATATGGTGAATATAATGAATGGGTCAGGTGCAGCCTTGCGGCCGAAGTTGGGCGAGAAGCTGCCTCAGTGGGCACCTCCCTTCGGCGTTACCGAGGGTCCGTACGCGCGACACTATGCCAAGTGGCTCATACCCGATCCTAAGTTCGACGGCATCCAGCCTGAGGCCCATGTGCAAGCTGAGAATTCAAGATTCAGGAATTCGGTAGACGGTAGATCGACGAGAAATAGTTATGCTGAGCTAGGCACGTCCCAGGGGAGAGGTCGGCCAGTAAGGGGTACGGCAGGTCAGAAGCTCCAAGCTCTGTCAAATGGTTATCCACCTCCCAAGGATAAGAACGGACCTTGCGTCTTGAAGCGATCTGATGGGAAGACCGTAAAACTTGTCTGCATTGATTGCCATCGCGAGAACTTTTCGAGTACGCAGGGGTTTATCAACCACTGCCGAATAGCGCACAAGAGGGACTTCAAGAGCCACGAGGAAGCTGCGGTACACTGCGGCCACCCTATAGAGGTTACTGAGCCTAGTGGTACTGTAGGAGAAGAGAAACCAGTTATCCAGAGTACACCTTCGTCCGGCCTTGTCCACCCATTTGTGCGGGAGAATGCTATGTCCGAGTCTGAGGCCTGTTTCTCCGTTGTGCGTCGTATCCAGGAATCGTTAGAAATGTACAGCCGGGGCCAGTTACGTGGCGTCTCGTCGATTCCTGGTGCCTCCAAGAGTTCTCAGAGCGCACCAGCGGTAGCTAAACAGCAGCCAAATTTCTTACCCTCAGCTGATTCTCCACATCTCTCTCGCTTACTTCAAAGCAGAGGATTTAATGGCAATCTGAGCGAGTTAGTTAATGAGGCTAAGGCTAAGATCGACCTCGACCAGTACTTTTCCCCCGATGATGAGTTGGACGAGGTTGACGCGGGTAGTAATGTCGCTGAAAACGCAGCCACACACCAGGCCCCATCCCTTGTACGGGTCCCGGTGAGAGCCACGATGTCACCCGCTATCGCTACAGCTCGACCACCTAGTAGCAAGGGTCACCCTCCCCATATTCCCTATGCCACTCCTGTGCCAACCCCAGCCCCACGAGTCATATCAGCTCCCGAGCCAGAGATGATTGTAGATGACGACATGTTAGACGTGGATTTGAGCCCCCATACTGCCGTCAGCAATAACGCGCCGTCTCTTGTCAGTGATGATGGGGAGTATGATGATTCGGAAGCCGACTCTGAGATGGAATCAGATCTGAATGACAGCATCGGGGCACAGTCAATATCAGATGTCGACGAGATTGACATCGAGGATGACCACAGTGGTGCACGCTCTATTCGGCACCACCGTGGCTCTACCGGCGCAGGGACTGGGACTACGGTACGCCTACGTAAGGACGACAGCAAGCACGTCACCTTTGTCAGCCCTATCAAGGGGAATGGCAATGAACATCAGAGACGGGGTCGAAGATAGGGTATGAAGTTCCTACTCCGGATTTGTTGCACGTAATCTTCGCGCGGATTAGCCGGTTGGCGGTTGGCGGTTGGCGGCCAGGAAGACGTGCTGAACGACTCTTTTTTAACGTTGGACTATACCGAATTCGTTTATGATGACTCTTACTATACACCTTTTATTACGATTGCATTTCAAAAATTTTCAATTTAAGATATGTGCCGAGGAGCCAGTCTTCTGGAGGTTCACGCGGAACATGTCTATTAGGTTACGAAGTTGATTCGATCAGCGTTAACACGGGAGCACGGCGGCGTCGGGTTGATAGGTCAATTTGAAATTAGTAGAGGTTAGAGGGACACTCAGTGTGAGGAGGCACTGACGGTTTTGATACACCTATTCTCCACAGCGCGCAAGCTAGTTAGCAACAATGGTTTTTAATGAAGGGGTTGCGAGACAGGCTGATAGACAGCGGTTCCTGTATCTATAATATCGAAACTGTACAAAGACACCATCGAATATTGAGAGCTTGCGCAATCAAACATAGATCTGCTTTATAAATGGTGATATCACCTTGAAATACCTATCAGGATCCCTAACCCGTACACTGCCTACACTCCCTTTTAGGTCACCATATAGGCTACTCATCCAATTGTAAGCTTGAGTAAAGACTAACGAAGCCTCTAACGCTTGAGTGATTGTCGAGTTTATAAGTACCTATGTATCGCCTACTCAAATACTTAGGTATAATAGACGTCTAGTTCCGTGATCCATTCATCCACCCATCCATCCATAAATAAATATAAAACCATAAATAGAAAACAAAGAGGAAAGCTGATTGGACTAAAATGCAACGAGTAAGCTTCCGAGGAAAACTCGCCGGCCTGCCTGCTTGCCAGCCTGCCTATAGCCTACCTACACACGCACAATGCCCCTGTAATACCAGACCTATATCGTACCTAAATATGCCGTTCCAACTCCCAGATCGAACCGATCGATCTGTGTGCTATCTATGTACTCGTCACTCGGTTATCAATCCACCTGGTAATACCCCAAGTCGCAGTAGAAAACAACATAAATCCCTCCTCTTCCCCCCCGTTGAACTCTTAACTCTTGATTGGTGGTGGCGGTGGTACGATGTGTCGGCAGCCTTCTCCGCCGCGCTTGTGCATGTATGTAGGTAGGTATGTATGTATGTTAGGTACCTAGGTAACTATATAGAAAGTAGGAGGTAAAAGAAGGCGAGGGGAAAGGAGAAAGAAGAATGTTTATCTACATGAAAAATAGTAGGTGATAGTTAGCGATTTCGATTTTGACAACCAAAGTTGACAACCCCTTTTTCGACTTACCAGCTTTAGTTGGGAGCACCTAGTCTTTTGTTTTTATTGTATTCCATTAATACGGGTAGTAGTACAGAGAGAGAATCCTATCGTTAACCGGGATTCGATGTAACCGCCAAGTCTTCCTATCAAATCCGAGGCCTTTGGGTACTCACCTGTACGTACTTACCCTAGCACAATACTCGCAATAGTTAGCCACTATAACGAAAAGAATGAAGCTAGGTAGTATAGGTAGGTAGGTAGATATCTCATTACATCAACTCAAAAAACCTACCCAACTATTTATTCCATCACCCTTACGACATAATTCAGTTCGTTAGTTACTGCGTTCTGCGATAACATTTCCACATCCATACCCGTACGATAGGATGATGTGAAGTTTAAAACAACAAAAAACAAAACACAAAAAAACAAAAACGAATGTTAAACCCGTTCCGACTCCCTCCCTTATTTAATATCATCTCCCCGGCAGCAGGAATGTGTATACACACCCTCGGCAAGCAATCAAAAAGACAATACGTGCTATTAACCCTTGTGTTTCTCTCCCCAAATAGCCGCAGTTGGGTTAGAATGGCGAGATAAAGGGGATCTGAACCAAGACACATATATGAGATGCAAAAATCCGTCCGTAATTCAGGCTCTGTCGTAGTGAGGAAACACCATTAATCGTTCTATATACAGCAGCAGCGGCAGTAGCAGCGATAAGAAACATTAGAACAGCCTTTTACTCCTGTCCGAAGCCCATGGTCTCCTCCACCGCCGTAGTTAACTTGTTCTGTAGCGCCTCCAACGATTTATAGGGGGGCAGATCCAGGCGGTTAAAGCTGTATTATCGTTAGCGTTTTGTCTACACAGATCGTATCTCTCAAGTACGTACCAAGTATGCGCCTTCGGCAAGTTACCGACCTCGCCTGCTTTCTCGATAGTGAACCTCCTCGGACCATCGCTGCCTTGAAGATCCTTGAATCCGTTGACGGGGATTCGGGAAGTACCCGTCGTAAACTGCAGCAGTCTGCTCTTTTGCTCTCCATCCCAGCTCCGTACTGTTTGCCAGAAAAACTGGATAACTTCGTCGCTCTCGGTGTAGCCGCGGTAATCGGTGTGCTTCTTCCAGTCGTCTACATCGATATCGGCAATACCACCAATAAGTAACTCTAACTCGCGCTCATCAAAGACATTGATTAGGTCTTGGGGAATGAGCTCGTGGAAACCTTCCTTGAAGGCCTGGAATTGCTCTGAAATACGCTTCTCGATGCGCCATTTGACCATAAGGTCCACGTATTCTTTCTTGTTATCATTAGTGACGTCGATATTCCGGCCGTTAGGGATAAGATCCTCCACTGTCACAACGCCGAAGCGCTCGTCTTCAGTAGAGAAAGTCTGCTCGAGTATACCGCCAGAAATGTCGTTGTCGAGCATCCACTGCAAACTTCGGTGGAAATCCGCGTCCACACCCTCCATGTCTGCAAGAACCACCGACTTGCCTAGCATCATCTTGTAAAGGGCACCAATAAAAAATGCGTCCAGGAATCGTCGGTGGAAAATGGCCAAACCAACCACGCGACCAATGAACTTGAAGTAGTTCAAATGTTCGGGATTGATACCGGAGTGGGGGTTAATCTGAAGGGTGTAGTTATCGTGGGCGGAGTATTCGAAAAGGCAGTAGAAGGGGTTAAACATTTCATGCGATAATAAGAAAAAGAATTCTCTGGAGAGACCACCGTAATCTAACCCATCCTCGCCGTCGAACTTGATCATCAACCGCTTCTTGAGGTCGGTTGCGGACTGCCGTGAAATTTCTGCGAATGAGTCCTCGAAAATGTGAGATCGGCGTACTTTCATGTGACATTGCCCTGAAAGTATCCGCATAGCGGGCTGGGAACGGAAGTAAATCAACTTCCTTCGGAAGTCTCGCTTATATTGTGGTACATTCTGGTCCAAGGATGATGGAAGTCGGGGATCGTCCCAAGTGGTAGTCTTGGTATTATGATCCACGAAGTAAACGCGAGCTGTGTTAGTTAATCGCATTTCCCACCCGCTAGGCAGTGGTCCCAGCTGTGAGACGGGCTGCTGCTGTATCGTTCCGTTAGAATTATTCTGGCCGCCATACATTCTAATATATTGCTGCCGGCGAGGATCCACCCATGTAGTGGTCCTGGTATTATGGTCAACAAAGTAAGGCCGACCTTCGGGCGTCCAACGTTGTTCCCAGCCAGGCGGAAGCTCGCCAGTACCAGGGCTAGTAGCACCGGTATGCATCAATGTACTTTGACCGGGGCTATGCGTAGAACCGCTACTGGAAATAGGCGGCGGCTGCTGTTGCTGCTGCTGCTGCTGCTGCTGCTGAAGAGTTGGAGAGTTGGCACCTGTACGATCTTCCGGTAGGGTTCTGTTCTGATGCCTTTGGCGTTCAACCTGAGTAGCTGCTTCTCTTTCGCCGCGATTCTCTGCGGAAGTACCGGATTGGGTTGGACGGTTCCAACTTGTGGTTCGCGTATTATGATCTACGTAGTAAGTTCTCCCCAGATTATCCTCGCGCCGCTCCCAACCGGCGGGCAAGCGGCCTTGAGCATCTTCAAAGGGGCTCATCTGGGCTCCAGATCGAGCTTGTGCACCGTTGCCGTTAACTGCGGGCGCATTTGCGCCATTAGGCCTCAACGGCAAGGCCATTTGTGCACCTGGCGCGAGTCCGTTTGGACCTGATGCTGAAGAAGTCGGTCGTTCAGAGGCACTGTTAGCGCTAACAGTAGAGGCCTGAGGAGCTAAGGAAGGCCGACTAGAGCTTGCCGATGAAGGTTGCTGTGTAGGGCGGGCAGGTGTGGTTAGATTTGTAGACAGGTTGATTATCAGTTTTCCGTGAACGACGAGGTTATCCGTAGACTTTTTCAAGTCTCGTGTGAGCATTTGGTCTAATAAACGTTGTTAGCCTGGAGGGGGCGAACTTCGTGGCGTTTTAAGACAGAAATATATCTATGCATACCATCAGCACCATCTGCTAACTCGATAACGTCCCCGATCCTGATGTTAATAACACCCAAGAAACCTTGATCCTTCTTCTTAAACTTCTTCTGGTCAAAGACCTGCACTGCTAAGATGCTGTCCTCGGTTGCTCGGCTATATATTTGGTAAGTTTACGGATATGATAGTTGTTTATGGGGGTTTGCGGGGGGTAAGTGCGTACAAATCGAAACTCTCGTTCCAATAAGGATTGAGCGTACGTTTGGAGACGGTCGTGGTCTTGGTCTGTTCGCCATTGATGGTGGCTACGGCAAAAGGATCGGGTAGGCCTGAATTTAGGGGATCGGTTAACAGCTTGGTCCATATGGATTGCGACAAGTGATCAACATCAGCATCAACATACGGAACACATCTCGCTTGTACAGGCCGTCGGCTGCGATGACTGTGAGAAATAGGTAAGTATCTATGGGCCGCCAAGCATGGTGATGGAGTTGGTAGAAGACGCACTCGTGACTCGCAGATTCGGTTGGCTGTAGGAGTAAAACTCGAAGTTAGCGGACCGACTTGCTAAAAAGCTACGACTGTAGTGTTGTATAACACGGCCATAGAGAGGTTCATGATTATTCCAAACTCACACCGAAGGCCCTGGCTCAGTACGAGTTGCGGTCATACTAATAGCTACTTCACGGTTTGGGATGAAGTCAAACGTCTCACTCTCTCATGACCTCTTAGATCCCGGATCCCACCTGGGCGTCCCCGTTCCAAAGGAGGGGTTCCGTCCGTATTCGGTCAACGGTGGACGTGTATTGAATAATACAGATAATATTCAATTCGATAGATTGCTTTGTTTTCTGCCTTGGCCTCCCTGTGCCCTCGTCTGAGATTCCAAGTGAATGAGGTAGCGGAAACGGGAGCCTCGTGGAGTCTTGATGGTAATAGCCACTAAGGAAGTGGAAAGTTATGAAGTTAAGGCAGGTTGTAGTGGGTAGCAGTGATAGGTTCCTTCGCAGTGGCCGCAGTGGCCGCAGTGGCGTAGTGATCAATTACATATGACTGCATGTACCTAACCTAGGTGGTATCATGTACCTACCTAACACCCCTAGCATCACTGACACCACTAACACCACTAACACCACTAACACCACCCACCTAGGTACATACCTACGTAAACGCAATGTACAATAGCGCTGAATCGATCCGGCCCAATCGCAACCATATCTATTAGCTGAGGCTGTGCAAGCGCTAGGAAACAGGATAATGCATGCAACCTCCTGTGCGCAAGTATTCATACACATTTAGTTAGATATTTAATACATCTTTTTAGAGTGCTATTCGCCAATCCACGCAAGTACCTGTCTATCAACATAGCGTCAGTACCTAACTCGAGTGACTTAGGTACATGTACCCAATTGGTTTTAGATATCCCTTTTTTACATCACCCTTACGCTACAACATACCTCAGCATTCGCAACTCTCGTCGTCCTAAGTTATACCTCGCGTTTCATCAATATGGGACTATTGTGCAACTGTGTAAATTGCCGTGCTTATTACCAATCTTGATATATATTACCTGTTATTTATTTAATGGGCAAACAAACAACAAAGACGATGAACAATATTCATCTACATAGTTATCTGTTATACCATCCCTCCACAGGGACTCCAAACTTAATCCCACCTTAGTCCTACATATGTACCTCTTATGCATTCAACTTTGATAGGTACATCGACACGCAGATGAGCTGATAATAGAAGCTTCTCCCATTCGGCGGCCTCTACGTACCCTAGGGTCTAAGCCTCGGGGAGCTTCCAGGATAATACGGCAATACGGTCAGGAGAGCAGGACTCATTGGCTCTCCCAGTTTTATAGATCTGGGCCGTGCCGGTACCCGGTCTCTTCTATGCTCGGTACACTATGTAGGTATGTATTTATTCCCCGGAAGATACTGCGCTACAGAAATATTATAAATCATAAAATACTTTCTTTACTTAGAGCCGACTCGAGTCTCTTCATCTTGCATGTGACTATGGCGGATATGAAATACCACCTACCTACAACAAGGTCAACTTATTAGATCGCCTAATCGCATTTATAGGTTAGATAGGTAGACAGGTACAAATGATAGCAAATGGACAACTATCATTTTGATGTCGACCATCATTTTAATCTGTCGTAACTAGCAATTACATAGGTTGGTAGGTTATCGAGGGGCAGGGCGGAACTATTTAAGCCTCATACCCTATTAAGGCTCCTCCGCTTTGAAATATACGTCGGAAAAGCATCTTTTAGATTGCGTTTCTTTCCTTGTCGAATAATTCAGAATTCAGAATTCACTAAATCCATAGGCGAATCGATATCGTTCCTCGGCCACCAATCTCCTAGGCCAGGTATTATGAATACTATCCTCTCTTGACGTCTCTGAGCTGCATAATCGTGCCTGGCAAATAAGCAACAAGGTCAAGACAACAAAGGTTCCACGTGCTCATCCTTTTTCTACGGCTGAGTCCCGCCTAGAAATGCTTCCCTGATGTTGGACATGGAGGCAGAAGAAAAGAATAGTGAGGTACGCTACCTGGTAACGTTGCGCCATACCTGCGAAGTCGGTGATCTAATAAAGTCCTGTATGCATTTCACATACCCAGTTGACATTCGTCTGCCAATTCCTATAGAACCCAAGGCCATAGGTACCTAGGTAACCATGTTCCCTTGCACTAACAATTATAATTTTTATCTTTTTTCCTCCTCTCTGCTTGTGCGATCTTCAAAGCCTCTCAAGGGCCAGGGCTGGAAGACTTGAGAAAACGAGTCCAGTCAACCTCAGTAAGGATTAAAACCGCTACCTCGTGCTCGACCCCGATAGCCACCCCGGTAGAAGCCTCCTCGTGGCGCAAATCCACCTCTTCCGCCGAGATAGCCTCGTCCTGAACCGCTGAATCCACCGCGGCCGCGTCCACCACGGCCACGACTAAGGCCCGGGATATTGGTTCGCTTAGGAGTAACTTTAATGTTACGTCCCTTGAGGACGCTATCATTCAGCACCAACGCTTGGGCGACAAGGCTCGGTTCAGTAAACTCGACGTACGCGTAACTATACAAGAAATAGGTGAGCTTAATTAAACTAGGATACAAGGGCTTTGCAGAGACAAATTAGTCTTACTTACCCCTTGGGTTGGCCAGTAAACTTGTCCAGCAGAATAGTGACGCGGTTAATGGAGCCACAGCTCTGGAAATGAGCTTGTATCTCCTCGGGAGAGACAGAGTAGTCAACATTTCCGACAAAGATACTTCGGCTGTCAACGTCGGATCTGTCCTCTGAGACCTCTTGTCCTCTCTCCTCTAGTGCAGCATGCATCTCGCGGAGCTTGGCCGCCTCTTGCTCCATCTCGGCGACGCGTTTCTTCATTGCCGAAATCTCTTCCTATGCGCAAGCATTTCCCATTAGCCGATAAGATCTAACAAATAACCCTCTTGTATTGAACATTCCAACGGAATTTTCTACACTGAGATCGGAAAGGGAGGCGCACTTCATCATTACCCTCCTCGTTGACCAGGGGGTCCTCTCCGGTGACATCGCGCTCATCGTGATTCGTGTCGGACATGATGCTCGACGTGACTATATTCCCGAGACACGTTAGTATGGTTCGGCAGCATATGAGACGCGTAGGTATTGTACAATAACAATAAAGGCGAACCTGTAAGAAATCAGAAAAATAAAATAAAAAGGACTGACCCCTCCCTAGCTCGGCGATAGCCTGGTTGCTTGTCAAGATGAAGATTCCAATAGTAACAAATGCAGGATACCGAGAAGATGACGAGGAAAAGAAATTCTTATCGGCGACTTGATAGCATCGGTATGCCGCAACCTAGGAAAGCGCAAGCGTCGACTGGTTGGGACTTAAGAGACTTAAGAGACTTTAGGTTATTAGTCTGAAATGCGCTAGAAACAAGGCAAATTAGATGCTTCCTGTTCCTAGAGCTCCAAAAGCTGTAGTGGAGGTAAACTGTAAACCGTAACAGAGGGATGGGTCCTTATGTAATCATTTCATGCACCTGCCTTGCCTGCAGTTTCTTTTTCATCGATGCCCACTTTCCAAGGTTTTCTTAACGTTTTAGCTGCCTGGGCGGCGTATGTGGGTCTGATTACATAGGCAGGGGTGAGACGGATGAGTACTTCGGTACGTTAGGTACGTGAAAAGTACATGACTAGAGGTAGTGAATTGAAGTAACTGAGGTGATATCCGCTAGTATCAACATCAACACTACAAAAAGCAAGAGCAGGAAAAATGTCTAGGCTTACTTACATGAAAATTCTGTTGGACTTGCATTGGCATATATAAACCCTAACGTCAACGAAGACATACACATTTTCATTAGTATAACGCTTGTCGAGAATTAAATTATAACCAGTGAAGCCTGCTTCTATGTGGACAGATATCAATAAGTCATGCATGCTTTAACTCTTCTACAAACATCGTGCCTATAAAACTCTTTCATGAGTGATAGTAAAGTAACATAAAGCTGTATAGAAACGAGACTAGACAAATTAGTATTAGAGTTACCTAGCAAAAATAGTACGACTAAGTGAAATATGCTTTACAACTATGACAGTCGACCATGTCTTAATATATTAACAGGTACCTACCTAGGCAACTAAATAAGCCTGAACATAGTTTATCAAAAGGTCGTTAATTATAAAGACTTCCAAGATACTTTTCAATAGGCCGTAGAACGCCTCTAACTAGGTGGTTATATCATTACTCGCTGACACTTGGAATAGCTGTGCTGAGCAGGATTACAGCTAAGAGAAAGGGGGCCTTCGAGGTTAACTTAGATACCTAGTAGGTAACCCATAATATATTTTTATAATTCTCCTATATTCGAAAATACCAGTTTGACATATAGTAGCTACTACTGACTCAACACTTTCAATTTTCGACTCAAGATTGGAATGTAACTTCAAATGGTCCATCAAGGGGCCACGGCCCCTTCTGAGTAACCGGCTTCTTGCCGCCGAGAACCACCACACTCTCCACCACAACCTCAGTCGGATACCCAAAGGTACCATCAGCCTTGAGTGTCGTCCCATCCCACGTTAAGCTTATATCCGACTTAGTATCGCCCACATCCAGGCTATCCCCATCATCCAGATACAGAGACCCCTTCGCCTTCCTATCCAAGCCCGGAGCAACAATAATCTGGAAATCATTCTGCCGCAGCAACGTGGTAGTATTTGCCGACTCTGTCCGCAGCGGCAGCACCGTACCGCCACGAATATGCACGGGGATATCAGTCCAAGTCACATTATCCGCGGCAACCGTACCACCTGTTCCTCGAACCGGCTCTAACGTCCAGAAGTCGTAGAAGATATCGTCCGGCAAGTAATATGTAACAGACTCAGAGTAGTCCTCCGTAACAGGCGAAACCAATAGCGCATCCCCGTAGAAAAATTGCGTGTCAATCCCAAACGTCTTCACATCCTGCGGATATATGAAGAATAGCGGGTTGGCGATCGGTTCGCCCGACGTGCTGGCGCGATACATCGCCGTGTACACGTAATCGAGCAACCTATACCGAGCATCGATAGCCTTGCGCGCGGCTTCTGCAACCAGGTCCCAGAGGTAGAATTCTTGCGCCGGGGCGGAGATATCCGCATGGTTGCGGTAGAAGGGCATGAAAGCGCCCAACAGCGCCCATCTTGCGCACATGTGCTCGTCAGCGGCCCCGTTGAAGCCGCATACGTCGGATCCTACCATGGGGACTTGGTGCACGGCCGCGAAGCCTAGGAGTTGCGGGATGGTCACTCGGTAATCCGACCACGTTGAGTTGTTGTCACCGAACCAGTGCGCGGCGCGGGATCCGGCGCCTGCGAAGGACGACCGTGTTAGTACGAAGGGACGTCTTCCGGGTCGCCTGGTTAGGAGCGAGTTGCGTGTTGCGGTTATCATGGTAAGACCGTAGAGGTTGTGCGTGTCGTACTGGTATGTGCCGTCTGCGTTTGTAATGTTACTGTATAGTGTGGAGTCGCTCAGTTCACCTTTGTGGTTGTTGATGCGGTACTTGGGCTTGAAGAGATCGCGGTCGGGGAGACCCTTCATCTGCCCACTGGTCGTCTGCCTGGATTTGAGCTTTCCAGACTTGGCACTTGGGGCTGGTTGGAAGTCATCTGGAAACCCGGGGATGGATCGTCCGGTGTTGTCACGGGGAGGATTGGCTGGCTGAGGGGGGTTATTGCCTTGTTTAGCTACTTGTGCCGGGTCGCACGAGATGTCAGGACAGAAGTTGGACGCTTCGTTCATGTCGTTCCAGGCCCCGTCGATATCTATACCGGTTTCAGGGTCGAAAAAGAGCGAGATCTCGTTCGTCCACCAGTCTTGGGTGTTTGGTGCGATCCAGTCCGGCCAGACAACCTCACCAGCCCATTGCACTCCGCGATAGTCAGATCCGTCTTCAGCTTTGAGGAAAACGCTTTTTTCTTCGCCTCTAGTGAAAGTTGAGTAGTTATCAGCCTTATGAATGCCAGGATCGAGCATCATAATATAATGCTGGTTCCTCTTGTGGAGAGTATCGACTAGCTCTCGCATCTTGTGTAAAGGAAACCGCTCTGGATCTGTAGTGAAAACCTGTCGAAGATCCATATAATCGATATCGCCCCATAGCGTTTCGAGGGGGATATTTGCCGTAGAATAGTTGGCAACAACTTCGGCTGCGTAATTGACATCCCAATACCCATACTTGCACTGATGGAAACCAAAGGTCCAGTAAGACATCATAGCAGGCAAGCCCACAACCTCAGCATACTGTCGACTAACTTCGGAGGGACTGGGCCCGGCCAAGAAATAAAAGTCAAGTACTCCGCCAATGATATTGTACTCTAGGAACTGGTCACCCGAGTCTGTCTGGTCTATGTTCATGTCCATCCCGTTAGAATTCAAGAGAAAGACACCATGAGAACCCGAAGCGCCTCGATGGTCAAGATACATCGGGTGAGTCCCATAGAGGTTCGCGTGCCGCGGAATGAATGGCGACTCTGAGTTCCAGAAAGTACGCTGGTATTTCTCAGTGGGGAGTCGAAAAGAGTCAGTGTGCTCGCCTAAGCCATATATATTGGGATCTTTAGGTAATTGGGTTCTAAGGTAAACATATTGAGATTCAAAAACCAGTTGACTACCATTAGTGTTGAACAAGAACTCTCCTGAGCCAGATCGTCTAATAGAAAAGGAGAAGGGTTCTTCTATAAGCGAAAACTGTAGGGCGGCATCTGACGAAGAAACGTTTTGGCTCGATGGCCTCGGAAGTATATGTTCCTGTACCTGGTATACATCAAGGCCGGCATCATATATCTTCACATGTAGCCGAGCATCTGTATGTTGCTTGGTTAGTTTACTATCATAGAGACTTTAGATTGAGCATGGACGACACACCAGTCTGATACTCAACTAGCAACTTGAGGTCGGGTAGGTCTGTTCCGTAAACGCTGCATGGATTACCAGAGAGAGACAAGTCCGCAGTGAGCGTACCATCGGCATCGACAACATTTGAAGCTGTATAACCAGGACAATCCTCAACGAACGCCGCAAGAGCGCCGGCCACAAAGGCAGCTAGAGTAATGAGTGTCTTCATTGCAACCTGGTCTACTTCACTCTCATTAAGCTCCCCTTCTCGGGGGCTTCCTCGGCCTTTATATAATAACTACATTATGGTCATTATGGTCATTATGGTCACGAGCTGGTGATCTCATAGCTAGAGCGCATAGCTACGGTACATAGGTAGCTACCTAGATCCAGCAGGTAAATTATTTAAACGAGAGGTGCGTCTGTGGGGGAAAGAGGCGGAAGGGAATACGCGGATATGCAGACTTCTTATTCGACGTGGTCTTTGGAGACATGGAGTATGGGGTGCATGTAACTTGGACGCATTGCAGCAGTAACTTTAAGTCTTTAACGACGCAGTGAAAATTAACTAAAGATACAGTACATCCACTTATCACGTGGGAATAGTAGAGCAATGCTATGGGCAGGTGCAAAGGATCTCTTATGTCACGCAAAACTCTGGCTCTCTTTATGCGCCATAGATGCGCTGATGTAGCTACCTGGTACATCATCATAATTACAGCACATTGAACAGAGGTAAACTGTAAATTTAATCGGCTAATCGTTCTATAGTATCCTTAAAGTGGCAAATGTGGGTTTGAGGTCTTAATTTGTTAGTATAAATGAAATGTACACTGGATTTTCTAGCACTTAAGGGTATACTTTGATTATTCTGGTTATATTAGGTACCTAACCTAGGTATCTAGGTATGGCTTTATTAACAGCAATGCACCGTGTCTCGCTGCCACTTAAGAGCATACCTAAGCCTAACGGAAGGAATTGTGTGATTTCCTATCAGCTCGTTTACTCCTTCTCTAGAAGCTTGATGTGTAACCAACCTAGGATTAGTATTGGTGGCTTAAGTGGTAGAACTGAATTGAGTGGACTTAAGACTGGACAAAGCCTTTCTAGATACCCTCCCACGTTAGAATCCCTTTCCTCTTTTTTTCTGAGTATCACAACTCACGAGGTGGAACCAAACAGCATCTTCGTTATTCTGGAAGAGACTCTAATCTAACCACGGGACTCTATGGCTATAGCCTATACATAGGTACTGAACATGTTCTTTGTCCTATATCCTAGATGTCTCATATAGAATCTTGACACTAAGTTTGTAAATATGAGGCACGTATATTGGTATATTACTGAATACGATAAAACCCGAGCTCCGAAGCCGACGATGTTTGTAAGTTAGATCAAATTGATAAGCCTAAACCTATGATAGCAAAGTGGCTAATTTAGTACTTAAACTCTGCTAAGACGCCGACTCGTATCTCCGAAGCACCGTCTTCAAAGTCTTCGTGGCTCAGTTGGTCAGAGCGTTGGTCTCATAGCAATATGATCCAACCCCAGGTTGGGATATCCAAAGGTCGTGAGTTCGAGCCTCACCGAGGACATGACATGTGTGATTTCAATTTTTTAATCATTTTTACTTGGTTTTACAACTTGAGCAAAATGTCTTTCCGTGATTAATTGTAACTCTGGATTTCTAGAAATACCTGTGTCAATCCCACAACGCAGATAGCGATTATTCCTCTTATACTACTGAGAAATTACTTTTTATTAATCCGAGATATAAGACTAAGAGCGTGTAATATGAGGAATAGCCTCACCAAGTGTTTCTGAACTAAGCGCCTTGCATTTACAAGTCCGATAGATAGTTTCGTAATGATGTCCTAGGTAAGTGGTGTCTGTTGACAAGTATAGTATAACTAACGCCTTGTATCGAATTCAAATCACAATGTCGGATTATTCGGTCAGTGACAAATATTAAGTGTGACTTGGAGTATATAGGCCGCGCCTTGTGAGACGCCAATATGTGCACGACGGATTGGTTGCATTTTTAATGGCGAATAAAAATTTTGATTTAGAAAACTCTTTCTTCCATAAGAACCAATTACCAACCTAGAGTACATAATTTCCCATCCATTAGTCTATGATGAGAAACCGTTCCGGAGCGTACAACATATGCAGCAACAAGTAATACAAATGCGGGTTCTTGTTCAATCATCGCCATATGCCCCATTCTACCACTCTTATCACACATCCCCTGACAGCCTTAGAACTCGTAGTTTCTTGTCTTCGGTTGCTGGGCTAGTCTTTGCCGTAATTTAAGTCGTATGTAGTTCGTTCGGACGAAGTAACCTATAAGATGGGAACATGCCAAGCGTATTCAGTAACAACATGCCATTGTTCCTTATCCTCAAACTACCGCATCGTATAGAAGGCCGCTGTGGTGTTGGCGGCGTTTCTTTAACAGCTAACGTCGACGCTGGCCTTAGAGTTCATTAGGAGAGCGACGATGAGACCGTAGAGACCTAAGACTTCAGCGAAAATGAGGATAAGGATCATGCCGACGAAGAGTCTAGGTTGCTGAGCGGTTCCTCGTACACCAGCGTCACCAACAATACCGATAGCGAAACCAGCAGCCAGACCAGCCAGACCCACCGAGAGACCCGCACCCAGCTGAATGAACCCAGTGTAGAGAGGGAGCTGTTGGGTCAAACCATCGGAAATCAGGACAGAGACGACGAGACCGTAGATACCGATGATACCAGCCATAATGACAGGAACAATGTCTAGACAAATTAGTGCTACTGTTCGGAATATATTGATGGCCAGAGATGGCGCCTACTCTTCACGATGAGGTCAGGTCTCAAAACACCCATGGCCGCGATACCAACACCGGACTTGGCGGTTCCGTAGGAAGCACCTAAGCAGGTGAAGACGATGGCTGCTGTGCAACCCATGGCGCCGAAGAATGGCTACCGGAGGTTAGTTTTGTATATCGAGTCGCATTTGTCTCGAAGGTTAAGGGATAGAGGAATGATGGCCGAGACGCGCGCCAAGGAAAGGTAAACTAACCGCGTAGACCGGGCTATAGAATAAAACGTTAGCATATTGAAGTATACAAATCACAAGCCTAATAGTAACAAAAGCGATTCTGGCTTAAGCTTGCGATGATGACGACGAGGATGATAGGACAGTTGTAAGGAGGGAATCATCAATTACGTACCAAGCTTCGGAGTATGACATTGTGACGGTGTAAGCGGGTTTTCAGAAGTAAAAACGAAAATAGAGAAATATAGAATGGTATAATTTGGAGGCGGACAGATGAGAGTGGTAGATTAAACCGGGTGTTGATGGCAAGCTTAAAGAGTTGTGGTAGTATGAGAGATTGTTTAAAGTTGCTCTAGTAGGTACTGAGAAGGTATTACGGGGAGAGAGGTGTTGCTTTGCCTTGTTCCAGGTTTGCCTTTGATTGGGGGTTTGATTTTGCAGCTCCGGGTCACCTGCAGGATCGATTATGTCAGCGGATATCGGCGTAAGGTTTGACCGACAAATAAATTGCTTGGCATTCAGAAGCTTTGACCGTGTTGAACATTTTTTGTATTTTTTTCTTTCTTGAAACATTTCTTCACTTGCGATCCTCAAGACTTCGTTAACCTTTTACCCATTATTCCACATATTCCTCTTCAGGGCGAGCAACCGCAAGGAACCCTGCTCCGTCAAAATGTCTGCTAACCAGGACCAAAGTGCAGGTAAGTTCTAGTACAGCTACCATCTCCGTCCGGATACCGTATTGACCTATCATCAGCTTGGCCCGTCGCCGATGCTTCCCTTACCCAGGAGATCTTAGATTTGGTACAACAGGCTGGCCGTGAGTATACACCAACTACCTTTACTTAACTTCTGCCCACTAATTATGCTCCTATATAGATGCCCGCCAGCTCAAGAAAGGTGCGAACGAAGTGACCAAGGCGCTGTCCAGAGGTATTGCTGAGATCGTCATTCTGGCCGCCGATACCACCCCGCTTGCCATTCTTCTGCACCTGCCTTTGCTCTGTGAAGATAAAAACGTCATCTACTGCTATGTACCTAGCAAGGTTTGTTGGGAATTATCTTAACCATACTGCAATGCACTAACGATTGAACAGATTGCTCTTGGTAGAGCCTGTGGTGTATCCCGAGCTGTCATCGCCGCGAGCATCCTCTCCAACGAGGCAAGCGACCTCTCGGGCCAGATCCGCAGTCTGAGGGACAAGATCGAGCGTCTCATGATTTAAGATACCCCTAGAGCCAGGAAAGAATGTCAGGGTGCTACGTTGGGGAATATACTGGGCTAAAAGGTGTAGGTCTGTAGCTTGGGGAAGAATATATGCAGATATAGAGAATATAATCTGCACATCAGCAAGCGCTTCTCAGTTCGGTATTCGCTATAAAGTCTTGACCCTACTTTTCGGCCCCATGTTTTGCGATTATGGCGTGCCTGCTTAAGCTCTTAAGCCATTGGCACATCTTAGGACCCAGTACATCTAACTAACCTTAATATGTACAACCTTAATATACGTACCTTACGTACCTGCGTGGTATGTAACATGTACACCTGCATCTGCGCGCCTCCTAGACCAACCAGCCCTTAGAGATTCTGCCCCACCGTGTGACGGCATCAGCAACCCCACCAAAAACTAAATCATCCAAGACATCATAGCAAAGACCCTGAAAATGATCATATATCACCTTCACTCAAGA
The DNA here is from genome assembly GCA_022432525.1 of Daldinia grandis. NCBI lineage: Eukaryota > Fungi > Ascomycota > Sordariomycetes > Xylariales > Hypoxylaceae > Daldinia > Daldinia grandis. Next base: position 226,407 of record JAJKLB010000022.1, on the reverse strand, counting down.
TTGATACAATTTCTTTTCATTCTAAATATAATAGAGTCTTTTCACAGGTTTACGAGTATCATGATTGAATGCTTAGACATTAAGAATGCCTAATCTAGCGCGAAAGCTGCTTGTATGTGCAGCCGTCGACGGCCTTATAGTCCAACCTCTTGCGACAAAAGGACAACGAACTCCTGCGCCCGTCAAAATCAAGTATGGAGATGCTGCAGTATCTTCGCTTCCTCGCGATCATACACCAGACACCTCGAAACCGAACTCGTCCTTTGAGGCCTTTGGGGTTGTAGGTTCGTATTATCCAGAATAAATAGCGCTCGCAAACAGATTCGTTCAGGCAATCTCTAATTGGGCTTCTCCATTAGGGCTTTTCACTGTTTCCCGTCTAACCTACCTTATCACAATCACCGGCCGCCAGCAAGTTGCGCAAGTTCGCGGCTTTCCTGTCTATGTCGTCACTGATGTCGCGCTCACCCCGTGTACGAGTCAAAGCGAGGCCCAACCGGCCGTTGCGAACACAGCAATAAAACTACGACAAACATCACCCGAGAAATTTGTCGACGACAGTGATTCAGAGAGCGAGGTTGATACACGTTCAGTATTAGGTGGCGACGATGCGGAAGACCCAGGAGCTATAAGCGATCGTGAGACTTCTGAAGCCAAGGACGCGCCAGGGACAGGCAGGAAGAGTAGCATAGCCGAAGATGTCATAAAGCGCCGCGGAAGCTATGGGCGATTTGCACAGCGCTGGTTTAGCCGCAAAGGCTGGATGATGGACCAGAAGCGAAACCTAGGAATTACCAGTGTCGAAACTGACCGGGGGCCCGACCAGGCCGGCGATGAGAGCAACAAGGCGAAGAAAGGAGATACAGATAAGGAGTTGAGCGACACCGTCGTGCAGGAGAAGGTTGACCCTCCTCCGACGCCATCGGCTGGTGAGAGCCTAATGCCAAAGCTATTACGATTTGCGCATATCTGGCTCGGGACGTCCAAGAGCTTCTTCTTCTCCTATGATTTCGATATTACGAGGAGTCTTGGCAGCCACCCCGGCACATCAGTTACAGATGGCCTCCCACTTTACGAAGGAGCCGATCCCACATTCTTTTGGAACCGTAGTTTGCTAAAGCCGTTCCACGGATCTAGTGACGAATCATTACTATTACCAGTAATGCAGGGTTTTGTGGGACAGAGGAGGTTCGTTGTGGATCATCATCCACCGCAAGTCGATTCCCAAGAAGATTCCATGGAAATGAACAGCATGACGTCCCCCCTAGAGTCCAATGTCGAATTCCCCCCACCAGAGAGAGCATCTAGTGACCTAAGGCCGTCTGAGAAGGAGTTTATTATCACCATTATTTCCAGAAGGTCCACTAGGCGAGCTGGACTTCGATATCTACGACGTGGTATAGATGAAAACGGTTATACTGCTAATTTTGTCGAGACGGAACAGATACTCTCGACTCCAACGTGGAGCCCTTCATCTAAAATTTCCTCTTTTGTTCAGGTCCGAGGTAGTATACCACTTTTCTTTACACAATCCCCATATTCTCTTAAACCGATTCCAGTATTGCAGCATTCTCCAGAGGCAAATTTTAGAGCGTTTAAGAAACACTTCGAACTTATGGGCAAGACATATGGGTCTATACAATTAGTAAACTTAGTTGAAAAGCATGGCGTCGAAGCTATAATCGGTAGAGAATACGAGAAAGCGGCTCAAAAATTGAATGAACAAGAGGCGGAAGGCTCCCAGTCACTTGCTTTCGAGTGGTTTGATTTTCATTCCGCATGCCGCGGAATGAAGTTTGAGAACGTGAGCTTACTTCTAGATATCCTGGGTAAAAAGATTGAAGAGACTGGCAGTACTGTGGAAAGAAACGGCCAAATAGAACGGAAGCAGAATGGCGTTCTGAGAACGAACTGTATGGATTGCCTCGACCGTACTAATGTTTGCCAAAGTTCTTTTGGCAAGTTTATGCTTGATCTGCAACTGAAAGAAGAGGGCTTCGACATGTCAGTCCAGCTTGACCAGGAGAACTCGTGGTTTAATACTCTCTGGGCTGATAATGGAGACGCTATATCCAAGCAATGTCAGTCAAACCCCTACCTAATTAACATATTGAGATCTTGTTGGCGTTATGAGAGAGCGAGGAATTTTTTTTCCTAACTCGGGTTTTAGATGCCTCTACCGCTGCGATGAAAGGCGATTATACCAGGACAAAAAAACGGGATTATCGCGGGATGGTGAACGACCTCGGCTTGTCCCTAACCCGGTTTTATAACGGGTAAGAAATACTTGCGTAACTAAGCTAATTCCTACTTACTCTATGTGCTAGAATGGTGAACGATTATTTCTCTCAGGCCGCTATCGACTTTTTCCTCGGCAACGTTTCCTCCATGGTGTTCGAAGAGTTCGAAGCAACTATGATGAGCAAAGACCCCGGGGTGTCAATGTCAAAGATGAGAGAGCAAGCTATCGAGACATCGCAGAAGATTGCTATAGAAGATGACAAGGAGGATTTTATTGGCGGATGGACTTTATTGAGCCCTCATGTATCTGACACTCTCAAGGCTTTACCGTTCGAAGAAGTGGTGCTTCTTCTGACGGACACGGCGTTGTACTTGTGCCGGTTCGACTGGAAGCTCGACAAGGTATCCTCATTCGAAAGGGTGGACTTGGCTCATATAGTCAGTATCAAGGTCGGCACGTACATAACCTCAGCCATCTCCCCCGCGGAGGCCGACGAGTCGAAGAACATCGGTATCGTCGTGACCTACGAGCCGGGAAAATTTGATATCAAGAGGACCAATACACGATCGCTTTCTAGCATGTCAGGACGATCTGATGACTCGTCGGGAGCGAAAAACGTGCTAAAGGATCCGGCTGCAGCGCCGGCCGCCGTGTCTGGCATTCTGAACCAGGGGATCTTCAACGCCATCACAGGTAAGCCGCAGACACAAGCGCAGCGGAAGATCGCTCTAAAAGCACTGCATTCCACGACGGCCGTGTCGGACACAAAGGACGTGAAGAAGATGACAGAGAGCGAGCAAATCAACGTCATCGCGGCAGAGATCGAGCGGCTAGTGTTCTATAACCAGCCGGCTCCAGCCAGTTCAGAAGAGCGGAAGAGCATCATCGAGAAAGGCGACATCATCTCCCTCGCCGAGGCGAAGCGGAGCACGGGCATTCTAGAGCAGTTGGGTCACAGCATAAAGAAGCTGGTTTGGGCATGATAGACTGGTAGGGATTCCTTGGCTAGTGGTGGTAATGGGTGGTTAGAAGTGCGTATTTAGAATTCTGTAGGTAAACATCGGCCTCCTTAGCCAGAAGACTGGGAGATGGCCCGGTATAGGTGCATTTGGTAGCGCATATCTTGTAAATCCATAGGATACTGCAGCTTTTCGCTGAGGCGGAACCAGACCGAGTCGTGTGATTGTATCTTCTCCCACTGGCATCCTTCAGCTGGCAGCTTGTCGGCTTGGAGCAGTGTGTGATCTAAGAGCCACTGCATGGGGTATTTCTTCGCCTCCTTGCCTACCGCCGCTTCTGAGTAGCTACCCGGGCTGTCGACGACAAGTAGCAGCGAACCGGCTGGAATAGCGGCGCTGAGACTCCGTAGGAAAGCGGTCGTCATCTTGATCCCGCCGGACGTGTACAGCTCGTTGAGCGTAAATAGCAATGTGACGAGTAGCGGCGTACGGCCTAGTAGCTTCGAGAGCCCGGAGCTGTCGAGCTGGAGCACATCCTGCTGCACGAAGGTCGACCGCAGACGTTCTCTCGGTTCGACGAGGGCCGGGCCGGTTGTTTTGTCCGCGGTGCTCGTGCACTTGGATGCCGGTAGCGGAGTCGTAAGGCCGGCATGTAGCTGCTGGACTACCCCGTCCCAGGGGCCAGTGTCCAACAACGTAAGGTCGCCCGAGACCGCAACCCCCGCGCTACGGAGATACTCGCCAAAAGCAACGATCTCAGCAGCGCCGCCGCCAATAGCAAGCATCCTTAACAACGCAGTGCGACGCTTCGCACCCTCCAGGTCAACCGTCGGCGAGGCCCGTCCGAACTCAACCTCCCCCCCTTCCTCCTCCTCCTCCTCCTCGTGGTCGGCCGCAAGCAACAGCGGCTCCAACTCCGCCGCAATCCGCCGCAATACCCCGCCATAGCACAGCGCGCGCGGCGGACTCCATCGCGCGGCGTATACTTGGAGGTTCTGCTCGCTGCCGAAGGCCGCGTCGAAGTCCCGCTTGAATAGGGCTTGCTTGAGTTTCTGGAGGGTGGGGTTGAAGGCGGCGCTGCTGCTGAGGATGGGGTTGAATGCGGTGCTGAAGATGTCGAGGAGGGTTTGCTGGGACTTGGTTTCTTCTTCTTCTTCTTCTGCGGGGGCTGGGATGGCGTCTTCTGGTGTCGCGGCTGAGGCTGAGGCTGAGGCTGTTGGCTTGGAGGCGCGAGGGGTCGGTTTGGATGGTTTGGGCTTTTTGGCTGTGGCCCCTTTGGGTGCATGGGTGTATGATTTTGCGGTTCGTTGGGGGGATCTTCTTCTGTTCATCTTTTAATCTATTATAGCTGTGATAGTTTACTTTGGTTTTTTTTTGTTTTTACTTTATTTCTGTTTATTTTATTTGCGGGATTGGGGTTTGTCTGGTTGAAATTTTCAAGTCACTCAAAATCGGTAGTAAGTGGATGTCGCCGCATTGAAAATACTATATGCTGATAGCACGGCTAATACTTAAAGTCGTTTTATTCCTACCTGTTTAATCGTCTCTACACATGCTTGTTATAAAATCTGTATTGTATACGGTGTATAGTAATTGTCCTCATTGGCTATATACAGATTTAGTAGGGGAGACAATTATATAAATTCATAAAACTATACGATGAATGAATGAATAATCTTGATAGAATGGAGAAAGTTCGGAGTTACTAGTATTCTGATAGCTTTATGTTCCAACACTCGAGTGTAGCAATCTGGGACTTTCTTATTGCCACTGAATTAGCGTTTATAAAAACATCCCGGACCGAGGATAAAGGGTGTTTGAGTCAGTATTTAGGACACTCCGGTCAACCCGACCGATTTAATTTTTATTTTATATCGAGATGAGGCTAGCGGCGAAGTATTTGATGAAGAACGCGAGTGTCACGAGAGAAGCGCATGTTCCGCGTTTCCGCGTAAGTGTCATACTATTGGTACGGTAAGAGGTGTTAGAAAACTAAGGTGAACGACCCTCGAATGATGTTCCTCCACTTGCTCACGTTGCTGAAATAGGCTTGCCGAGTGCGTTTACAACCTTGAGAGTATCTACCTAATCTATCTACCTATATGGCGCACCTTTCGGGATTATTTTTTACCATAGTACCTAATCATTAGGCTTTTAGTACCGACTAACTACCTAATACAGAGGCTTACAAAGGCTGACGTGGATATTGATATCAAGATAAATCCATACAATGTCCTAAGTCCGACGTGTAATCCAATCCTTAGAACCAGCCTTGCGTTAGTTGCCTTATACATACATAGAATTTACCGAGAGATAGATGTCTAGGTACGTATGGGTGCAGAACAGGATGCTATGCTTGTTACCCGAAGGTTACAAGGTAGATGGCAGTAGTTATAATACCAATCCCCCGGACAACTAGGTACTAGCTCCTACTAGACGCTGCTGCAGGCGATGAGCCTTTTTCCGGACCTATCAGATGGGTGGCAATGTGTCTGTCTTGCAGGGCTGTAGAACAGACTAGAGTTGCGTTCAGAGTAAGATGCGCTGAGTATATATATATACTTACCTGGGTATATATCTCTACCCAGGATAAACGACGTCGGAGGGGCTGTCTATACCCCCTTGCGTAGTAAGAGACATGTCACATGTAGGCAAGACTTTGCAGCATTACTCTAGGAAAGTCTTCTTATATGGATGGGGTTGTACTATGAATTCGTAAAGACCTTGGGTTGAAATCGCGAATATAAAAAGTTGAACGGTGAAGAAATGGCGTAGTTTATAGATGTGATTATGATGTATAATACTATTTGACTTGACATAGTGGCAAAGTACCTAAAGCTTTCAACAAGCTTGACTAGGTACGCTCGTGAAGAAAAAAAATTCAGTTGAGGCGTTGTTGGACTTTGGTGGAGAAGATGTTTTGGAGAAGACTTGGACTAGAGCTTGGCAAGCCTATTATGTTGAGGGTAGAAGAGGAGAGGGTGACGAAATAATACCGCTGATGCTCCAGTCTATACTAAGGAGTTTTCTATCCAAGCAACTGCAGCCGTCTCACTATCGGATCCAATTCCCAGCTTTATGTCCACTCACCCCACTTCATTACACTAGAACAAAAACCCCACCCCCACTTACCTACATGTATGTAGTGTACATTACATGCATTATACTTGCCCATGTCGCTACATCTGTAAGCGTCGTACTTGCCTTAGATATGTGAATTGCCTTAGAGAAGCTGTTACCAACTAGATAGGTACATATATACATCGTGTCAGGCCTTGTTCCCTCCACTAAGAAGCCTTGAAGCTAAGACTAAGGACCCATTTGAGGACCGTTGCCGGTCGTCCAGAAAATCAAAAGCACTTTAACCACCCGCAAATCTTCCCACCTTCTTTTTCTCTTTCCTCAACCCTTTTATTCCCTCCCTCGACTTTCTTTTAATACCAATTCCCAAGGCATCACCGTAAAAACCGCAACCATGGGATATACCGAGACAGATTGGCTTGCCATCAACACGATCCGTGTTCTTGCTGTAAGATGACGACTCTTTTCAGTTAACCCCGCCCCCGCTTTGCCCCTCCATCGTGAGCTCATTTGAAGCTTTCCGGACCTTTCCTTTCCCTTGCCTACATTACGAGTTTCTCCAGCAAGGTAGAGAAAATTGTATTAACAATTGTCTCCTTCTAGGTCGATGCCACCTTCGCATCCAATTCGGGCCACCCTGGCGCGCCCATGTGAGTAACAGAACGAACACCGATAACCAGAATCGTCCTGGTTATTTAGGGAAGAAGTCCTTTATACTAACTGATATAGGGGTATGGCACCGGTTGCCCACGTTCTATTTAACAAGTTCATGAAGTTCAACCCTAAGAACCCCAAGTGGCTGAACCGTGATCGATTCGTTCTCTCGTAAGTTAAATTAGGTTTTGTCTATTTCTTTCCGCCGCTAATTACGGGTCTAGCAACGGGCACGGATGCATGCTCCAATACGCTCTCCTCCACCTTTTTGGATATGAACTGTCTCTAGATGACATTAAGAACTTCCGAGTGAGTTTACTTACCGTACTGTAAGATGCTTATAATACTTACAAAATGTAGAAAGTCGACAGTATCACTCCCGGACATCCCGAGGCGCATGACACCCCGGGTATCGAGGTTACCACCGGTCCTCTTGGACAGGGTATCTCCAACGCTGTTGGTCTTGCTATTGCTCAGGCCCAAACAGCAGCTACTTTCAACAAAGATGGTTTCCCTCTAGTCGACAACTACACCTATAGCTTCCTGGGCGACGGTTGCTTGATGGAGGGTGTTTCTAGCGAAGCCAGCTCTTTGGCTGGTCACTTGCAACTAGGCAACTTGATCGCTGTCTACGATGACAACCAGATCACCATCGACGGTGACACCGCTTGTGCTTTTACCGAAGATGTCGTAAAGCGATACGAGGCGTACGGCTGGCACGTTGAGATTGTCACTGACGGTGACAATGACCTCGAGGCTATCGAGAAGGCTATCCAAAAGTGCAAGGATGTCAAGGACAAGCCCTCATTGATCAAGCTCAAGACGACCATCGGTTTTGGTTCTCTGCAACAGGGTACTCACGGAGTCCACGGCTCCCCCCTAAAGGCTGACGACATCAAGCAGCTCAAGCAAAAGTTCGGCTTCAACCCCGAACAGTCCTTCGTCGTACCCCAAGAAGTATACGACTTATACGGCAAGAAGGCTACCGAGGGTGCAGCTCTTGAAGAAGAGTGGAACAAGCTATTTGCTAGTTACGCTAGCAAGTACAAGGCCGAGCATGCCGACCTCTCCCGCCGTCTAAAGGGTGATCTCCCCGAAGGTTGGGAGAAGAACCTTCCCGTATACACCCCGAAGGATGCCGCCGTGGCGTCCCGAAAGCTTTCCGAGATCGTCCTGTCGAAGGTCGAAGCTGCTATTCCCGAGCTCATTGGTGGTTCCGCCGATTTGACGGGATCTAACCTGACACGATGGAAGGGCGCTACTGACTTCCAGCCACCATCGACTGGGCTGGGTGACTACTCTGGCCGGTACATCCGATACGGTGTCCGTGAGCACGGTATGGGCGCTATCATGAACGGTATTGCGGCCTACGGCACCCTTATCCCCTACTCAGGCACTTTCCTAAACTTCGTTTCGTATGCTGCTGGTGCCGTACGTCTATCTTCGTTGTCGCAGGTCCGAACCATCTGGGTCGCCACTCACGACTCCATTGGTCTTGGTGAAGATGGTCCTACTCACCAACCGATCGAGACCCTCGCTCACTTCCGCGCCCTGCCTAACATGATGGTATGGCGACCGGCAGATGGCAACGAGACCAGCAGTGCTTACTACCTGGCCTTGACTTCTAAGCACACCTCGAGCATCATCGCTCTATCGCGACAAAACCTGCCTCAACTCGAGGGTTCGACCATCGAGAAGGCGAACAAGGGTGGATACGTCTTGCACGACGTTGAAAATGCCGATGTTACACTCGTTTCAACCGGTTCGGAAGTCTGCATCTGCGTTGACGCTGTCAAGTACCTCCAGGAGAACCACGGCCTAAAGGCGCGTGTCGTCTCCATTCCTTGCTTCGAGGTTTTCGATGCACAAACCAAGGAATACAGACTGAGTGTTCTCCCTGACGGCATTCCGTCTCTATCCGTCGAGGTTATGAGCACAATGGGCTGGGAGAGATATACCCACGAGCAATTCGGCCTAAACCGATTCGGTGCTTCTGGCGCTTACAAGGACGTCTACAAGGCAAGTTTTCCCTATCCTAGTATGTTGACTGTATACTAATTAAGAGAACAGAAGTTCGAATTCACTCCTGAGGGTATTTCGAAGAGGGCTGTCGCCACTGTTAAGTTCTGGAAGGACGTCCCCAACATCCGCTCGCCCATCAACCGCGCGTTTCAGCAGCTCATTTAAAATTTTAGACTAGCGATGCTGTTTAGGTAGTCTTGGTACGGCTATGTTAGTTGGCGCAATGAACCAGACGGTGTTTACGAACATATAGACTTGCGAGCTAAAATAATCCGACTTTACGAGAAATGCAATGAATTAAATAAAATAGGAGTACCCCTGTAGGGATCTGTAGATAAATACAGACTGGCCTACTTATGAAATTCGAGTTTCTTGCTACGATGTGATATGTTAAAATAGAATAAGAGTTGGTTTAAGATGATCCGTTCTTAGAACTCAACTTGGGTTCGCTGATGATAGTATTCTATCTACGACATCTAACTATATATAGATGTCTCCTGGATTGTTTTTAGAGATGATCCTCTCGTAACCCAATGGTAACGCGCAAGTCAGATAATCTACATAATTCATGTAGATCTGCCATCGCGAATAATCTGGCTTTGATATCTTAGCCACATGCTGGCTGTTCTTTCACTCGCTCCCAACCCCTTTCCACTCCAAATGTACCTCTCTTGGCTACTTTCTCCAAGCTGTAGCGTAGCGAACCTTCCTGGCTGGGAAAGTAATAGTTAGTCTTCCTTGCTTGGACTTAGCTAGCCAAGCTGATCGATACCTCTCTCTACCATCGCCACGACTATTTTCCCCTTGCCCCTCCTTCATTCGTTCGCTCGTCCGTCCGTTCCTTTCTCATTCTCCTACCCCTCCCCCCCTTTTCTCTCAATCCCCGGCATCTCCCGCCCCCCCGTCTTGCGTCATCTGCACTTCGACCCACTGCGCCTGTATCGCGCGGCCCACGCGTTCGAGCCTAGCGGCGGCGCGGCGCGCATCGCGGGCTTCGTCTGCGCTAGGCGCGACGACGACGCTAATTAGCATCGGCGGGGCGTTGGCGTCTTCGGGCTCGGGGCCGCCGTCGACGGCGTCGCTGTGGAGCTGTAGTTGTTGCAGACGTCGCTCGACGATGCTGGTGGGGGTGCCGTTTGTGGGCTCGGGGTCCGGGTCCGGGCCTGGGTCTGGGTCGGCGGCGGTGGAGGAGGATGCGGAGGTGGAAGGTGGGTTGGTGTCGTTGGTGGTTGTGGTGGTGGATGTTGGGCTGGGGCTGGCGTCGGCGCGCAGGAATGACTGTAGCACGATGGGTCCCGAGTCGGCGTGCTCGACCATGACGCGCAGGGGGGCGCCGAGGCCGAGCCGCGAGGCGGATTCGTGGGCGCTGAGGGCGGCGTGGGAGAGCGAGGTTAGGGCTTCGAGGCGTGTGGGGGAGCGCGGTGCTGAGGTTATAAGGGGCGTGAGGGAGCGGTCGGTTAGGTGCAGGGAGAGGTGTGGGTGCTGGGAGGGGAGGTTGGCCATTTTGTGCTGTTTGCTTCTCTTTTTTTCTCTTTCTTTCCCCTTTTGGTCCCCTCCTAGCTAGATAGGTACCTAGCTACCTGATGTAAGGAGTTGGCAACGGTGGGTAGGTAGCGATGTAGGGCCTGGGTGGTTTGTGTGTAGGACCAGTTTTTGAATAATTAGTTGTCTACCTACCTACCTAGGTAGGTATCTAGGTAGATTAGGACGTAGTTGTATGGTTTGAGCGGAAGTAAATAGGTAGATAGCTAGCGAGGCTGGAAGCAAGTAAACTGTAAAGCTGCCTGTGATAGATATTTGGTGTTGCAAGCTACAGATATTGATATATACATGTACCTAAGTATTGTCGATTGTCGATCGAATTCGTGACTAAACGTAATGCACGCACGTACCTGAGCTCGGAGGAGACGGGGCTTGGGTGGGGGTGCTGTCATCGTTTTCACCGTTTATTTCCACTCCCAATTGGGCTTTTATAGGCTACCTTGGGGTACCTTACCATTGCAGGTAGAAGCGCGTGCGATGACGCATTTGGTCAGGAAGCGGCATTCCATTGGCTAAGATGACGATTCTGTACCTAGAGTAGACAATTATGTGGAACCCCCGACAACCGCCAAAAAGTTATGGGCTCCAACATCGCCAAGCGACCTAAAGGCTGTCCTGTCATCCCTATGTACATAGAAGCGCGTGTGTTACAGCTTACAACCTTTCTTGTGTCATTTTTGGATAAACGACATAACATCTCCCCTTCCATCTTCCTAGTCTCTCTATAGAGCATTTTCTCTCTCGTTCTCTCTCGTTATCTCCCCCTCTCGTTGACAATGCCGCAGCGATTCTAGGAGAACCGCGCGGGCCGAAAGAGGAAGAAGAGGGTCGCTGTCGTCGAATATCAAGCTATGACCAGCGACAGTGATACTAGTGATAACCCCGGTGCTGGTGGAGCTTCGAGACCACCGCGGCCTCTTAGTAGAGCACCGGCGAGGAACGTAAGCAAAAAAAACTCTATTATTATGACAATTGTCCGATTTGTTTATTACTTTTTCTTTTTCCTTTTCTTTTATTCCCTCCCTTCCTTTATTCTTTACATGACACCGGACTATGGCGAGATCAGTAGCGTCAAGTCTCCGCGTGCGACTTTGAATTCCAAACACGTCTATATATATTCGAGACGGTGGAAGAGTTAGATGCTAACGCGATGCCTCTGCGACGACAGAAACTACGCAATGGCACCTGGATTGTTCCCGGTACCGGTGAACGCACTCGCCGCCAGTTTTCCCTACGATATCCGCACCTCGATGGCCCCGGCGACGATGATGGCATACGCCCCCTCACCGAAGGTAGTACGGTGAAGGAAAAGGCCCGGAACTTGTGGCACAATACTCGCGCAGCGTCTGGCAACTTATGGGAATGGGTGAATTCACCTAAAGGACGAGGCACAATAAAATGCTCTATTGCATATCTGCTGGCTAGCATGGGGACCTTTTGGCGTCCTGCCGCCAGGTTTCTGGGTCCAATGGATGGGAAGCATATCGTCGCTACCATTACTGTCTATTTCCACCCGGCCAGGTCGACAGGCTCGCAGATAGAAGCTGTTGCTATTGCTGTCGTCGCCGTGTGTTATGCTATGTTTATCGGAACCTTGTCGATGGCCACTTCGGTGCTCTTCGGGTCGGTCTTGGACATGGTCGAGTTGTCTTACATTCTGGTTCTCACAATATTCATCGGAGGCGGGTTAGGCTTCGTCGGATGGGTTAAGCAGAAACTCAACAATCCTCTCGTGAGCGTTGGTGCCAGTATAGCATCCATCGGTATCATCACTATTGTGACGAAAGAGAACTCGGTCCATACAGGCGTCTTCACCAATCAAAAGATTATCCAATCACTCAAGATTTTACTTCTGGCCACTGTGATATCAACGCTAGTTAACTTGGTCCTATGGCCGGTTTCTGCGAGGCTAGCACTACGAAAATCCATGCAGAGCGCGTCTACATCACTCGGCGATATGTTGTCTATGATAGCGAACGGATTCCTTAGTGGCGCTGAAGAAGATTTCACTTCCAGTGCCTTTACAAAAGCTTCTACCGGATACTCTTCAACCTTGTCTCAAATGAACAAAAACGCTCGGGAATCGAAATATGAATACTATATTTTAGGACAGGAGCAAATATATCGACACGATAAGGCTGTGGTAAAGTCGATGGAAAACTTAGCTCAGTCGCTTGGTGGTCTGAGGAGTGCGGCTAATACCCAATTCGAGCTCTTAAAAGAAGTATCTTTCGGGCCACTATCCTCACATTCGGCGACCTCTCCGTTTTCTCAAGCTACAAACCCCTTCTCCCCTACTTTTGGCAGGTCTTTATCGGCGACATTGAAGAGCGGAAGTAATAGAGTTAATGCTCTTGGTCCTATCGATGAAGCACCTGACGAGCGAAGCGACAGGGAGGAGGATGTAGCACCTACGCAAGAAGCGCCGCCTCTGTTGTCTGCGTCTAGTTCATCGTTAAGGACCCCATCTGATATCTTCGAATTATTCATCGCGCGTCTCGGCCCGTCGATGAAATCTCTAGTCCACACGATGGCTGAAATGCTCAGAGAACCGCTATTCGGAGCTCCGGGGGCCCCAATTAATATCAACGAACAGTTCAAGGAAAGCCTTGGCGATGCGATATCCCTATATAACCAGGCGAGAGGAAATGCGCTAGAGGAAATTTATAAGACGATCGAACTAGGCAGGACCAGATCTGAGTCTATCCAAGCTGACTTCGAGGAGGTAGCTGCAGCATGCGGGCACTTCTCATTCAGTCTGCTTAGTTTTGCAGACGAGATGCAGATATACCTGGATACTGTTGATGACTTGCGAGATGTTACCGAGCACGGCAAGCGGACGTGGAAATGGATGATGTTTTGGAAGCACATTAGTTTCTCATCAAAGACAAAAAAGGGAGACCCAGAGCAACTGTCCCTGCTTCAACCGGTCAAAAGGTTAAGGCAGTCTAAGCTACCTCAGGGTATCCCTGAGACTATGAAACGGCGTGGCACCTTTAGCTGGGATGCAGCGCCGCAAGGTGAAGGTTTATGGGATCATTTCGTACGGACAATCTCTCGGACTCTGTTGAAATTCTTCAAGTTTCTTGCAAGGAATGATAGTAAGTCATAATACATATGCCCCCAGTCCCCGAGCAGTTCTTATTAACATCTTGGTGTAGTTCGTTTCGGCCTTAAAGTCGGCATTGGCGCCGCCCTCTACGCCATGTTCGCCTTTATTCCCCAAACACGGCCAATATACGCGCACTGGCGAGGCGAATGGGGTCTTCTATCTTTTATGATCGTGTGCTCGATGACTGTGGGTGCATCCAACGCTACTGGCTGGTCTCGTTTCACAGGCACTATTATGGGTGCTGCCTTTGTCTTGGTCAACTGGTGGATATCAGATGGCAACGCTGTCGCGCTCGCCTTCTTAGGATGGGCCGTCGCCTTTGGTGCGTTCTATATCATGATCGATCGCGGTAATCCGGCATTTGGTCGCTTCATATTGCTAAGCTACAACGTGTCCTCATTATACGCGTATTCGCTCACGCAGGATGTCGATGATGATGACGATGATGAAGGTGGTATCCACCCAATCATCAGTTCCATCGCCTTCCACAGAGTTGTAGCCGTGTCTGTGGGCATTATCTGGGGTCTTGTTATATGCCGCCTGATCTGGCCCATGCCTGCCCGCCAAAAGTTCAAGGAGGGTCTAGCGGTTCTTTATCTACAAATGGGGCTCGTCTGGAAGCGAGGCCCGTTAGCTGTTCTCCTCCGCAACGACACTGCAGCTGCGAGCTACATGAAGATAGGTGAGCAGGCTGCCATGCAGCGGTACGCATCGCAGCTGCAGACGCTCCGCGTCGCCGCAAATAACGAGTACGAACTTCGTGGGCCATTCCCCTTCGAAGCGTACGGGCGTATCATGTCCTCGACCCAGCGAGCGCTCGACGCGTTCCACGCTATGAGTTTGGTGACGCAGAAGCACGGCCGCCTCAGCGACGGCGAGAAAGCATTGTTGTACTACACAGCAGAGGAGCGAGAGCAGCTGTGCGCGCGCATATGCCACGTGTTTCAGGTGCTCGCATCCAGCATCATGCTCGAATACCCCCTGACAGACGCCATCCCCAGCGTCATGGTTATCCGGGACAAGCTACTGGGCAAGATCTTCCGCTTCAGGAAGGAGCACAACCATATCCACGCCGCGGCGGAGGATGGCGGTAGAGCCTCGTCCGCGACCGGGGAGAACGGCGACGGGGATGCGAATGCTAATGCCAAAAGTGGTCTTAGAGTTAGGGTCCCATCACTAGGCGACGTTGTTGTAGAGGAACCGGATTATGCGCTCCTCTACGCCTACGCTTTGGTTACCGGCCAGCTGGCGAAGGAGCTAAAGGTTGTAGAGAAGGAAATCAAGGACCTGTTCGGGCGGCTCGACGAAGATGCGCTATTATTGCAATAGGGAGTTGAGTTGAGTCGATCAAACTTTATTCGAAAAACTAATGTGTGCGAACTTCGAACGAGCAGCTTGGCTTGGCTTGGCTTGGCTTGAATGCCTCTTGTTGATGTTCAAGAGGTACAGATAGGTTAGTTTTAAGGTATATACGTTATAAAGTATTAATATCAACATCGAATTCTCTGAGCCGGGGAAGTCCCCGGCCAACTTACAAACATAGGTTGTTTACGGGTCTAAGTAGGTAGTTATTAGGGAAAGGAGAACCAGAATGAGTACAATAATGAGTATACGTTGAAAACATGGCGTTTAGCCAGCCCTGCTGTTGTATGTATTTGGTCTAGTACTATATATACCTAATATATATCTATATACCGACCTCGCCATACCGCCCCGAACTCCATGACTCTAGAACGAGAAAATGCCTAGCCAAAACAAGATCGCGAAATTCAGATCATCTTCCGTTCCTTTAACCCCCTTTTACGGCTCCCTCTCCTCTTCCCCGGCTAGTGGTACTACAAAGCCAACCCCGTGGATGGGATTCAGTCTACTCGTCATACCCACCCTTCGCACCAATGACACCCTCACTAACCTGCCTCCTCCTGCGGCCGATGACCTCGCGCACCCACTCGCTCAGCGTGAAGCCCCAGTTACACGCGACCAGGACACCAGAGAGGATATTAACGATCTTGATAGCGAAGGTGATGAGGCCGTCGCGACGCTCTTCGACGTGTAGCAGGATGGGCTCGATGTCGTACTTGAAGAAGAGGCCGGGCACCATGCGCTCGTTGATCTCCTTGCTCTGCTCCGTGACGGCGTACTGGTTCGTGAAGATGGTGCGCTCGGCCGGTGCCGATCCGGACCCCCGCTGCACGCTGTAGATGGTGGGCACTACCGACATGAAGTACTGGAACTTGAAGAAGTGCGTCTCGGCGATGTTGATGGTCCGGTCGAGAGGGTTGACTAGGGAAGGGTAGTATGGCCCGAAGGAGAGCTCTGAGATGACGTGAGAGAAGTTGAAGGCTGATGAAGCGAGTTAGTGTTCGTGCTGAGCGCAAGGGGGATTTGAAGAATTAGACATACAACCATGGTCCAAATGCGTAGGCACCCCCGGGTCAGAATAACCGTGGCCCCTCGCAGTAATGTGGAAATCGCCTTGGACCTTATTCAAATCCAGACTTCCATAGATACGACAGCTATCAGCCTCAGCGCCCCATAACCTAGGAGTCTTGGCCCAGCGAGCCTTCTTGCGTCCCATAGCAACAATATCATGAACATGTTCCTCGCCAAACCCTTCCTCGTGCCACCCAGCACCCGTAACAGCGCGCCCGTGGCTATCGCGACCCAGTCGATGGACACCCTTGGCGTCGACCCACTGGCCCCAGTTCGTCACGTCTTCCTGCAGGCGGGAGGCGGCGCGGATGAGATCGCCGGAAGCATCCTGGACGTTGACGTGCAGGTCCTTGCACTTCATCTTGAGCACGATGTCGAGGTTGATCTGCATGTTGTGGCCGATGCCCTTCTCGACCGCAAACGTGTGCGTCTCCTCGCCGCGCCACCACCGCGCCACTTCCGACCATAGCAGCACGCACGAGACGACGTACATGACGACGGACCACTTGCCGCCGCCCGACGTGCGCGTTACATATTGGGGCTTGGCTTTGGCTGTTCGGATTGCGAAGTCGCTGGTTAGCCCCGTGTCTTGGAATAGCAGGAAGACAGGGAGGGAGAAGTGAAATCAAAGGCATGCGCGCTTACGGAAAGCATCAAAAGCCTTGACGAAGCTACTAGGTTCTGGCTCGTCATCGTAGTGGTGGCTTTTCTCGTTATAGCCGTCCATGATGGAAGCTATTCTCTCTATCCAGCACTCGGGCACGCGGTTGGTTCAGAACTTCTCCGGCGCACTGCTGCAGGCTCCTCGAGACTGTCTAGCTGGGGCGGCGCTAGGACGGCATCGGCTTCAATTCGGGAGGATATAGGAGATTGCCTACAAGGACTGGTCGGATCGATTTCAAATTGGGCCAAAGGAAGCCGTGGTAGTTGGGATTGGCGAAGTAAAGGGAGAAAGGGCGAAAGCGAAGTTGTAGCTATTAGAGGACAACTTGCACCAAAAGGACTGGACATTTTAGGGAACCGTCGCCTGTAACTAACCCCTGTCACTTAGGTAGGTACCTTAGGTGGTCTAGGTGCATAGTCCGAAAATCTGTGGATCACGGCTTTATGTGGGGAGGGAGACCCTTCCAGTTCCTCGCGGCTGAATTTGGAGAAATCTAATGTATCAAAGTGGTCCAAGAGTGGAGTCAATCGACCAGATACCATCCTAATCGGATAGGTATTCACTAGGACCGATGATAGGCAATTCTATAGATATTACCTAGGTACCTAGGCATCTTTCTCGTGATAAGCTTCATAAACACACATCAAAGTTGCAAAGGAATATAGTTAACTAACTATACATAACTACTCAAAATACAAGGTAGACTAGGTACCTAAGGTATACATAGACAACATTAGGAGACACTTCACCCACACACAACTGAGGAAAAACACGAGGAAAAACACGACGAGTAAATTCAGCTACTGGAAACTATCCCTACAGCTCCTGCGCGTGCCAATCTGTTCCTATTATCTAACGAGTGGACTGTAGTTGAGTTGTGTAAAGGCCATGGAGATCCATGGCCAGGAAGAGAGAAGCCATCGCTGAATCGAAAACCTCCGAAACAATTAACGCCCCTAAAGAGGAAAATGGGGATCCGAATATCACACTGCAACTGAGTCCCTATCCTCCCTTGATTCCTTTCTCTGGCCGCACATCATTGCCCGTACCAGCGCATTGTGCTCACCACGCTTATTATGCTTTTACTTCCTGGACGTAGATTTATTCTGTTCCGAGAAATACTCGCCGTCAGACGCGTCAAGGATATCATACTCTTCATCTGTCATGAATCCATCCTCAGACTCAGCCCATTCGTCGTCCTCGCCGCAGTCTTCAAAGTCGTCATCCTGTGAATCCTGTACCGACTGGGCGAGAGTAGCCGTCTCTGCCTCTAGTTCGCTCCCGGACTGAGCCTTCTCGTGCATGCTAGCAGCCGGCGATTCGTGCTCTAGCATAGGGATAATCATCTGGCTTTCGGCCAGTTTAGAGGCAGGTACCGGGCTGGGGACAGCCTCACGTTCACGCTGCGGCTCTGCCGGGGCGACCTCAGCAGGGGGTGCCTGAACAGTCACGTCACACCACAGCTTGTGACCAAATTTGACACCATCTGGGGTTGTCAATCGCCAGTACGAGATCACCTTGCCTTCCCGGTCTGGAGTACGCATCAACACGGTGAAAGGGAATTCCTGGCCTGGTTTAAGGGTGTTATAGCAGACGGTTGACTCCGAAGCTGAGACCAGTTCACGAATACCAGCAGGGTGTGCGGGGTCAACAGCACCCATGTAATCACCGCCAACGAATTTGACCGAGCAGCCAGCCGGCCACGGAACGGTACCTTCGTTTCGAACAATCCAGACCTGTTCAAAGGTATGATTCGGCGGTAGGACAGTTCCGTCGGCAATGGTGTCCCGTAAGAAGACAGCAATAAGCTCATCTGAGATTGGCTTCTTCTCGGCCGAGATAGCTACTTCAGGTTCTACCACTTCACTCTTGATCTTGACTTCGTCCATTTCCTCTGTCTTGGGTGATTGCTGCTCGGTAGGTCGCACGTCGACTACAGTCTGCACAGGCGTAGCAGCAATGCTCTCATGTGCCGAAGCAGCCACGGTCGCACTGTTAGTGGTGATAGGCTGGACACGGTCTCCCATCGTAGGGAGGCGCTGGCCATCCCCATGCTCACCGGTAGTAGTAACGTTGACATGACGTACTGGAGTCTTGAACTTGATCAATGGGTGCGTCTTATTGTGCGTGTTCGAGGGGCTAGCCTCGCAGTTGGCGCAGAAGTCGGTATCGTGGCAGACAGCACACTTGTACCGCACACCGACAATGTATCTCGAACGAACACGGGACGCTGAGCAGAGCGGTCCATCACAGCAGATACCGTAGTGTGTACCACGCATCAGGGAGCGGAATGTCCGATCAGTCATGGGCTCGTAAATTGTTACAAAACGGTGGTTGGGGTGAATGAACTCGGCATTTTTAACGCATTCCGAGCAGTAGTCCCAATCAGGGCAGTCTAGGCACTTGTGTCGGACACCTCGGACATACTTGTCGCAGCCATCACAGATGGCGTTGTGGGCGACATTGCGACCTGGAGGCAAGAGCGAAGATACATCATCATCGAAGACGGTGCCCTTGATGGCAGGAGCGAATCCATGTGCAGGATGATGACCATGCTTGTTCTTGGCAAAGCAGATCTTACATAGATCATAATCATCACATGTGGTGCAGTGAAGGAAGTCCTCTCCGGGGAAATCCTGAACACAGCAGTTACAGGTGCGATCGTTGTAAGTGGTATCCCAACCTTTCGTTGGAAGTACCCAGTTCGCATTCTCAGCAGGTCTGATAGGAAGGCTCACAGAAGCCTTGCTTGTCTGGGAACGAGGGGGTTTGGGAGCAATGTGAGTAGTGCTATAATTGACCTGTCCATCTTTAATAAAACGCTTGATGAGCCAATGGCCTTCGCCGTAACAGGTAATACCCTGGTTGACACAATCCTGGCAGAGGTCGAAATCACCGTCATCGCAAGTAGAACAATGGAAATGAGCATCGGGGACGGCCCGGTCGCAGCTATTGCAGCAAACAGTGAATTGACGCTTAGGAACACCAAGAGTGATCAGCGTGTCGCTTATCTTCGTCTCTTCGTCATCCAACGTAGGCGCAGTTATCACAGCCGCAGGATATCTAATCTCCGCAGCTTCCAAAGCCCTGGGGGTCGCGGCCTCTTTCTTGCAGTTTCCCCAAGCTAGGTCAGTAGTATGCGTCATCTTCGATGCAGCCCTAGAGAAAGGACATTGCGGTACGTCTTCTTCACACGACTCTAGCGATATCAAAGGCTCGGCCGGGGCTGAAGACGTGGAGCTCAGCAGGTCGACTACCTCCTTGCCCTCAGCATCCCGCTTTAGATGGATCCTGGGTCTGCCATGGGTCTGCCATAGCTTAACGAAGTTCGGTAGGTTCGAATGAATGTCGGAGACGGGGACAGTGTCTAAGACTCCAGTAGGGGCCTCTGAATAAGTTGGGGCAGGAGACTCTAGCGTTGGTGACGGAACATGAGCAATGGGTTGAACTACTTCGCGAGACTCTGTTTCAGGCTCGTCCTCAATAGTAACAGGCTTAGGGACCTTATGTGGTTCTGGCTCGGATACAGGTACGGGTATGGACTCGATCTCGGGCTCGGGCTTAGGCTCAGGCTGGGGCTGGGGCTGGGGCTGGGGCTGTGACACAGGTTTGGCCAGTGTAGTTACTCGTAGTTTTAACTTTTGCTTGGCCTTAGCAGCTCGATAAAGTTGCTTGTAAGCAGGAACATTGGTCGGATGTAGGACGACGAAGGATCCAGCTGAATCGGAATACCGTTCATATATGGCAGTCGTACCAACGGGAATCTGTAAGAACGAACAGAGCTGCGAAAGCGATATTAGCAGAGGATTCCATGAAACGAACGATGGAAGATGAAAAAGTTAGATGAAAAGCGAAGTCTGAGATGCGTAGATAAAATAACACTTACTTTGTCTTCGAGTGTGCTCAAAACAAGCTCGCGAAGAGGCAACTTAAAACGACGAGTCGCACCATCGAAGTTAACCTTAAGAGTGATTAAGGTGTCCGGAGTAGTTGTCGACGACGAAGCCATCTTAACCGGCAGACTAGTGGGAAGAACTTCTTGTTACTATGGTTAGGGTTTAGTAATTAGTCGAGTGTTGAGAGAGGGAAGGGGAATAGAAGTGTCGGCTCCGCCAATGGATTGGAAATATGGTACGTGCCCTGGCTAAGGGCTTTGGAGAGGGTCGGGGGTGGTGGTGCAAACGGAGGCAACGTACATAAGGTAAGAAGATCAGATTAATAAGGTGTCAGGTGGTCAGTTGTCGCTTATCAGGGAAATGATTGTAGTACAGGGGCTCCTGAATTTAGGCAGTCAGATTTGACAGTCGTACGTATCGTGGCCTCAATCAAGAGCCAGAACAGAAATGTCGACGAATGAGGATGATGTATGTTGCTAACGACTAACGGTCGGCCAACGATATGGGTAAGATGAATACAGCTGTAAAGGAGATGGAAATGATACAAGAATAAGAATCAAAGATTCGGTGATTGTGAGGGGATGACGGAATTAATTTGTCTAATGAGGGAAGTAAGGAAGTTGAGGGAAGAAGTGGTCCGAGGCAGACACCGCCGATCTGCCCAATGCACAGCAGGAAGCGGGAGGCGGGAAGCGGGAATCAAGAGGGGAAAGGCTCAATGCTGTTTTGTAAATGCCGTAAGAAGGAATACAACTTACATGTACGGGAAATCCAGGTGATGTTTACACCACCTGGTAAAGAGTAGGGAGATGAAATTGGTACAACACCGCTTGGTAAACGTTGGCGATGCTGAGAGGGTTTGTAGGTGTTGTAGAGGTAGATAAGTAGATGGATAAGTAGGTGTCTAAATGGACAAGACTTGACGAGTTGAGGTTGTAAGAATAATGGGGACGCGAGTGCACTAATCGAAGCGGCAATTCGCAATGCAGGCAGATAAGTGGCCTCGCAAGCTAAATAAAGGCACACCTTTGGGTGTGGGGAAGAGAGCGAGTTAAATATGTGGAGAACAATATGTACCTAGGTAGGTAGGCTTGGAGCTAGCAGCCTAGCAAAAGTATTTAACGGGCGGGCGAAACAAAGTTTGTGGTGCTTCGATGACGGATAACTGAGAAGTGGAGACCGTGGAAACCGGAGAAGTGAGGCTGTTTGGTCAGTTGATGCGACAATCGAGGTCTTTTCCTAGGTATGTACGGCCTAAGCGGGTTTACACTGGGATGACAGTGAATGCCATCAGAGCATGAATGTAGGTACCTACTTAGGTAACTACTGCCTTCCGGAGGTACCTAATCCACGTCATTAGGTAAGTGCCTACTCAGGTACCTACACTATTATCTGCAGACTGTCTGGCTACTGTACATAGGTACCTACCTATGTAATGCGCAATTCATTTAATCCATAGCAGATACCTATGTAGGTACCTAAGGTACCTATCTACATATTTTTACATGTGTACAGCCATCTCTGACCATGCGTGATGTTGATGTTTGATCATACTATTGACCACTCTTTTATAAGCATTCTATTTGTCACACACAGTACTAGATATATACTGTAGGCACCTAGGTAGGCTGGAAGCCAGTATCATTCAATAGTTTGCGTTTTAATGATAGCTGCTAGGTAATATCTACTGTGATACCGCAAATTACCTACACTATACCTGGTTCCTTACGAGTAGCCTCATTTATGACCACTCAATGTGTACCGAGATGAAGGGGGTGCAGGCCGGCAGCGCCATCGGCCAGGATTATACCACAAATGACGTAGCGAAGGCGTCGGTCGATTCCTTCATGACACCCGGGTTTTCTTCCGAAACAGAAGGCCAGGTATAGCTTCATCTGATTCATGTCTTCATTATTGAATCAGGGAAATCTTACTACGGAGCTAAGAGACGAAAACCGAGACGCTACCTACGTCCTCGCAACCTCTCTAGTACATGACGCCTATCTTCGCTAACTAGGGTAATTAGCACGATTATGTACATAGATCCCTTAATCAAGACATGTATGAAAATAAGTGATAACTTTATAGTTCGTAGGTTAGTTATCCGTTGATATGCCCAAGTCTATTGTATTGGTAAAGCAATTACCTAGTCTTCCTACTATCTACCATAGGTATCTTACATTGCTATACCTACCTAATGTTCTAACCTAAGGGGATACGTTATAATGCGGACGTTAAGTCCTAAGGAATCATGCTAGAATACTCGGTTACACCCCCGCTGTATTTGTAAAAAAGAGTCGCAAGTTATAACCGAACTGCTACATACTATGTAGTAGAAGCTGCGGATTGCCCCTTTCGACCAAAAGCCTTGTTGGCCATCATATGATCTACTTCTAATCATCGCAAGGCTATTCTCGAATATACGAACTAGCTCTTCGGCCTTTAGCTCGCGCTCCCCATTCTCCCCATTCTCCACGTCCGAGGTCTTCGCACCTTAGCCAGGCTCCGATCCGATTACCTACCAAATTTGTGAGACCTCGCTATTATTACAGGCTTAGCAACCCCAATGTCCGTCTGATCCTTAGGATGCTTAACCCCATACGTGCATTATCGTTTTGCCCATGTGGCGTCTGGGGACAGTATTACAGGCGAGGGGCCATCCATACGAAAACAACCATAGAACAAACTACCTTAACGAACCTTGGAGCCGATAGGACGGATGTAAGTTTCCAAGGAAAGAGGCATGACCTCGAAGAATGAAGAAGTTGTCCTCGGAGCACAGGCTCACTGTAGTTCGAACTTGATACTTCAACTTCAACTATTATAATCGCTTTAGCAGTACCTTAGGCATTATCAATCCTGTTTTTCTATTTCCTGGAGCGCTGATACTAAATGATTTTTTTTGCGCTATGAAGGCTTCTTTCGTTTTCCAATAGCCATTATCCCTATCATTACAGGTAGGTATTGACTAACTAGTCACGTATTAAGAATATGTTTTCAACCACCGCTACCTGCATTGCCTCAAGGCAAAAATCTCAAAGGATTAAAGCTGAGTTCAGATAGTGCACATAATTTTGCCAAGCACATACCAGTGCCTCCCGACAAGGCATAAGATGCTGGGGAATAGTGTTTGGCCTCACAGATATGCCCAACACTTATCTGTTATTGAACGCAGAATGATCGAAGGTACCTATTAAACGATGTTATCTCAGGCCCGAAGCAAAACGCCTACGCTATAATATGGCTTGCTATTTTGTAGGGGCTCAAATCCAACCATAGCGCAGTATCTCCTTTACAGCATCACTATGAGCGATTAGAAAAGTTGGCCAATAGAATTACTAACCGCGATATCCACCGCGATGTCATGGCTCTGGTTCTGTTGAATATCATCCCGTTGCTATGGTTGTCACCTCCAGCCAAGCTAGGTCCAACCAGCAGTAACCACAACTGAAGCTCATATGTTCTGCATATGTACGACAGTGATAATTCGGGAACTCTTACAAGACTGGTACTATAATTTATTATTAGCTGTCTTTTCCGTACATGGTCGCCGGTGTGTATTTCGAAAAGGAATTACAGCTTATGTCGCTCATGACTCGACATGTATTATAATATACTCGGGATCCAAGTTTAGAATTGTCAGTATATAGTTAGTGCGATATGACCCAGATGGATAAATAGGAGAACGATTAAGCATCGACAATGTGACACCGATAAAAGAGAGTCCGCCATATTGCCTTAAGGAGCACCTAGCTACGGGTTATGCCGTAGTCTCGTCTATAGGGTAAGACGAGTTCCTAGTTACCTTACCTATCGGCTATCTCTGCCTACCTACCTATATGTACCGACTAGAGAGGTAACTGTAGGGCCGCGGTTGCGATGCGCTTGAATGAGCACTGCTATAGGTTATAGTCTGCATACTTCCAAGGCCGGCATTCGATCGGCAATAAGAGCAAGATCGGCAAAGGCGATTTGTAGATCCGCCCAATGGTTTCATAACGCTTGATGTGCGTTGCAAGGCAGCTCATTGGCTGTAGTTGTAATAACGAA
Organism: Daldinia grandis; assembly: GCA_022432525.1. NCBI lineage: Eukaryota > Fungi > Ascomycota > Sordariomycetes > Xylariales > Hypoxylaceae > Daldinia > Daldinia grandis. Next base: position 201,752 of record JAJKLB010000022.1, on the reverse strand, counting down.
AACTTGACGAATGTGGAAGTTAAACAAACGTCCCAAGCTGGGCTCACTTGCTCCTGGGGGGTTATGTATGCTAGAGAAACTGCCCTACATAGATAATCGTACGTAGGGATGGAGGCCCTGCATCACCAAAGCCGGCTTGTAAAATCCGAGGTTTAATAGTCCTTCGCACGAGAATCGTTTAGCGAAGTATGACAACGGGCTGGCGATACCGGAGGCCATAAGGGGGAACAGTCTGGGCATGCTATACCGAGCTTACTAATGAGGATTCCCCCTAGGTACTGGGGCAAGCGGATAAGGGATAACACTGTGGCATATTTTGAGATCTTACTCTCGCGTATAAAATCTCGAGGGATTCCATACGAGCTAGACAAGACCAAGCGACTTGCGAGGCCAGTTGCGAGGCCATAGCGGAGTTTTGAAGAACCCATCGTCAAAAACGGACAAGGATCGTACAGGCGATGATTCATGCCGTCGATACGTGTAAAGACTGGTTGGTGAAAGTGGTGGGAGGAGCCTGGACTGTGCTGTACATTACAGTTGTACTCGGATGATTTGGACGTGATTCTGCATGCGGAGGCGCCCCGGCCATTGACTGCGTATGAGTGGATGGTATATTCGAGGGAAGTACCGCTTTATGTTGGGCGAGGTGTTTTATTTACGGAATAGGGCCTCGAAGGCCAATTCTCGCCCAGCTTATGAGGGAACACGCAATACTGTATGTAGGTATATATGTATGTGCTCCTTTAACCCAGGGTATATGACAAATGTACGTATGTAATGGGAAATACGCAGTTAAAGGTATTGAGGTTCCTAAAGTACGGTGCATTAGACGAATTGGTGATGGGATGCAAAGGGATAAAGACGAATGTGTATGCATACCTACCTATGCTATAACAAACTGGCATGTCCGTAGATATGTTGCTTACCTGCTTGTATGCTAACCTAGGTAGTTGTAATAAATAAGATTAATTAACGAGTAATTAACTATAGAGAACTACATAGTTAAGCAAACGAGAAAGAAAGAAAAAAGGACCCAAGAACTATTTGCTTACCTAAGTGCCTAAGGTACCTATCATCATGATTCTTATTTCTTATTTCTTCTTTCTTATTTCTTATTATTCAACAAGTAAACGTTAGCTCCGTACCCAACCCAGAAAAAGAAGATCCACAAGAGTTTTCGAGAAACAAACCTCTAGCATTGATAAGGTATGTAGGTAAGGTACTCGGGTTGTTTGTACCGACGCCTTTTACCAAGCATGCTAAGACCCAAATGCACTTCAGCCCATTGGCCCCAATTGGAAGAATAACAGGGGGCAGGTGCAGCAGTGACTATCTTGACCAACAGCGTTATTAGGTCACCATCATGGAAATGCCCAGGGCTGCCAGGTGGTGGTGGATGAATTATGTAGGTTAGGCTGGTACTTGGGTACCTCTAACAACTAGAAGGCACCTTTCAGACTCTGATCTGGACTTGGTTCGACTGGGTTCGTCTCCGCTCTGCACCCTCTAACTGCTACGCTACCTCGTCCCCACTATACCGATTGTACTGTATCAGCCATGTATTTCGGTATTTTCAGTTATTCTAGGCGTTATATCGTTGTTGTATTGTACCTGTCTCTCCACTACAACTCCACTACACTCAACCTTACACCAAGCCAAAGCAGGCCTACCTGAACCTGAATCCTGACCTGACCTCAGAACTTCCAAATATTAAACCCTTTTGGCTTGGCTTCTATCCCATCCAACAAAAAAGCCCTCCTTGATACTACATCACCTAGAAAAAAAGATAAACACGATAAAACCCCCTCCGTAGTGCTTGTGAACACCTCTCACAAGCCTCGAGGCTTTTCTATAAAAAGTTGTTCTTGTTTTTTATTTATTTATTTTCTTCCTTACCGTCTTCTTTTTCTCTGGCCTGCCGTCTCCGAACCTGGCTCGACAAGAAGAGATAACTTTCTATCGTTATTAGGGGAAAAAAAGGATTCTGGGGAAATAGGGCATACTGGCTTCTTAATTGATTTTCTTCACTAACTTTCCTTTCTTTTCTGCACCGCAGGCGGTTATTTCGCCTTTAGGTTTTTATTTATCGAGGAAGCCCGTCGTCCGATATTCCATCCGCCAATCCGAACATCGCATGAGATCCATAACCATCACGACGCCTACGTCGTGCCCAAGCACCGTTGTTAGCTCTACCAGGACGCTCCCCACCATCCTTCCCCGGCTCTGAGGTCTACCATCCACTCTTTATCGACACTAGCGCAGCTCAAGCAATATATTATATTCAACATGGTAGCTGCCATCCGCCGAAGAAAGATGATCGGCCATCGCCGACGGGTTGAAGATGAAGGCGAGGATGAGGGTGGTCTTGAACAGCTCGACATTGACGATGACTCCTTGACAGATGGGTCCATGGCTTCCGAGGATCCCGATCCGGCCGACGACAGTGATACTAGTAATGTCGATGAGGCTTCACCGACGACGCCTGCTGCTCCGAAGTTGACTAGTCAAGCAGCTAATGGCAATGGCAATGGCAATGGCAACGTGAAGAGGACGCACACCAAATCTTCCGGCGACCATCCAACGAAGGGCTCTAGAAAGACCGCTCCAAACGCTGTACCGGACACCGAGTTCATGATGAGCAACCTAAACATTTCGGACGAAGCTGCTCCGGTGCAGGTGCTGGATTTTGAAGAATCTACGGAACCTCAATCCAAGTCCTCGGCCCCTATAGTGGTTAGCTCGAATTCTGGTGTTGCGAATCTAGATCCCTCGCAAGACCCAACTACTGATAAGCGACGAAAGGAACATGACGAATATAGGCGCAAACGAGACGAAGATCCGTGGTTCGTTCCCAACAGAGGCGCCTTCTTTATGCATGACCACAGACATGCCGGCCCTTCTACCAACGGATTTCGGCCTTTCGGTAGGGGTCCTCGGGGAAGAGGACGTGGCGGTGGTGGTATTGGCGGTCCTTTTGCGCCAATAAGGTATGTTACTGCTAGCCGGCACCTTTATATTGTTTCGTTCGCTAACATATATAGCCATCAAATCCATGGTCCGGCCGATCCAACAACAAATGGCCCTTGGGCACATGATATGCACGAGGCAGTCGCACAGCCTATACACGCTCGACAACCGCGGCCATCGTTTACTGACGACGGTCCACCGAACGGCGATGGCTATATTCCCACTTGCCCTGCCAGCACTACACCAATCAACCGGACCATGGCTACAGATAAGCATGTTGGCAATGTACAGATCAGGGTTTACTTCCCTGGAATAAAGGAGCCTGTCATCTTCCCCGGTATACAAGTACGACAGTATACGAAATTACCAGACCACCGACCACCATTGAGACGCGACAAGCCTGTCCGCATCTCCCTGCCTGATTTCCCACCCCGATATATCTTTCCAGCCACCGACAGGTCTTTCATCTTTATACCCCGAGCGATGCGTCCGAACCAACGATTGCGGGGCAAGCCAAGGTCCGGCCTTGGGTCTATTGGCGGGTTTTCCAGGAGGACGAGCGTATTTGGGGGGAGTGTGTACGCTGGTAGTGCGTATACTCCGAGCGTCGCTCTTAGCCGACGGTCTTCGATTGCCCCTGATTTGGGGAGGGACTATCTGGTATCTCCGACTGGTTCTACCATGTCGCGGCCGCCATTACCCTATGACGCTGCTCGGCCTGTTGTTAGGCTTCCTCCGCAAGGTCGACCTGAACAGCAACTACCCGCCGTTGATGGTGCACCAGCAGAAGGGTTCGTTGGAGTTGGCCAGTCCGCTATGAGCGACGCTTCAATGCAACAAGCCCAACCCCTACCCCAACGCCCGGTGTTCCAGGAGAATCGACCTGTACCTATCCCGATGTACCAGCCCCGACCGCAGAAAACTGTCTCAGTGGCAGGCATCGAGTCGCCAGAAATGCAGCATAACCCGTCTCAACCATATCAACAGGCCTTCCACCAACAAGTTCCTGTTCAGGTGTCGACTAGCCTAGGTCAAGAATCTCACATCCGACACCCCTCGTACCAGTCTCAACATTCGACCGGCACGCCGCTCTCCCAAATCCCCGAACGCGCCATTCATGCTGCTCCTTTCCAGCCAAACCAGTTCGCCCAGCAAGCCTATTATCAGCCATACCAGATCATGCAGCCTCAACAAGGCTATTACTACCCCCCAGCTACTTATCCAGGTGCATTAGCTCCATCTGCCACTGCGCCTTCATTCGTCCCGGGAGCACAACAACCTCAACCCCAGGGCGAGCCCGCTCCCAACCAGCCAACTGGGCAGAGCACACCAAACTCCAATTTGGTTGCTCAAGAAGTCAATGGTATGGTCTACTATTATGATGCATCTCAGTTACCCCCCATGCCCACATACAACCCCTACCCAACACCACAGGGGTATCCGATGCCCGGTGGAGTCGTGGGCATGAACGGTATGGTTACCCCGAGCCCAGATGGCTACTACTACCCTCCGTCGGGACCTAGTGTTGTCTACTATCAGCAGTGAGCTGTTTCTACCTGGTTTCGATAACATTGCTTAAATTATATAACTGTGAAATGCGGGATACTTGGCCGTGCGGATTTGCACGTCGACGGCATTGGTTAGCTTCAGCGTAGGTCGCTTAGGGGGAGGGGGCCTTGGGCTGGCTAATACGCCTTGTGCCTGTTCCTATTTCACGTCCCCTTGGATTACCACGGCAATATACAAGACTCCATCAATCACCCTTCTATCTCAGCGGTACTACTATAGTGATTTCACAAAACCCTAGCCTCCTTAAACCTATCCTAGAATCGGGTTCGTGAGCCGGTGGTGGCATTTCTCTCTCTCTCCTCCTCGCCCATCCTAACCTAACCTATCCACCTATCCACTCACCCCCTTTTTTTCTCTTCTGGCTCTTATTGTGTTTTCCGACAAACTTCTGGGAAAGGGGCCCCATACCGCATAGGCGTTCGGTGGAGTTTTCGTGTTTTGCTTACGTTGCCGTTTGAACATTTGCTCTTTTGCTGCTGCTGCTACTGCTTTTTTTCTCGGTTCTAGCTACCTGCTCCTTTTTTCTGCCGCACGAACGAACGAAGCAAGTCGAGCTGAGCTAAGCTGTTGCTGATGGATGGCCTTAGGAGGGAAGGTCATTTATGTGTTCGTCGCTGTGGGGAAGTCTTTTTCTCCATAGGTACGGGAGGTGCAGAAGGAGAGGAGAGGAGAGGAGAGGAGAGGAGAGAAACGACTGGCGGTAGTAGTGGGGGGGTCAAGGCGGATCACGGACGCATTGTCGATGCTTAGTTCACTACGATACGACTACGGGGAGGGAGGCGAAAGACGTGACTAGGTAGCGCAATCGGTTGCGGACGTAGGAAACCTAAATTATGCAACCCCTTCTGGTACTTGAGTCGTTTTTTGGATGTAATGTGATCGCTTGAATCGCCGATTTGTATAATGTGATGGATGGAAATGGCTGTCTGCTCTGGGGGGATAGGGCTGTGGTGTTGAGATGGAATTATAATAATTACCAAAATTACCTAGGTACCTATGTATCTACGTGGTCCGTCCCAGCTATGGTTACAACTATCTACCGTATGATAATTGGCCCGGCGGTCTTGACCAAAAAAAAAATAACAATATATTGAAAATAGGAGTAAGAGTGCTACAATTCCATTCTTTCTAGGCGTGAATTATCTGTAGTTTACCAGCATTGGGCCCGCAAGCCATTGCCAGCAACGAGCTGCGACAAAGTTCAAGAGAAAGCCATAATTAAAGGTTTGGCCTCTATTTTGTGCCTTAATCAACTTGCAATGCATCTAACGCGAAACCTAACCCCTTTTCAGTATACCTGGGGTTGAGGCTCTTATCCTCAACAGCGGAAATACTAGTGTCTACTGGAGCTCGCTTTCTGGCTGGGCTTCATCCTTTGAGAGGAGATCGATGCTGCTAACCCATTTCTTTTCACCGCCATCGCCGTCATCGCTATCAGGCGGCGGCTCAAGGTTCTGCGCCTCTTCGATCTTGGGGACTAGACCAAGACGTCGATTCCCTTGGTCCCAGATCTATCGGTAATAAGTTAATATTCTTAGACCAGCAGCCGTAAAAGTGGAAGTGAGAATGGAAGGGAAGAGGCCGATTAGCAAAGGTGGAGGAGGGAAGGACTATACTTACAGCGTAGACACTCTTCAAGAACGTATCGCCGAGAATATCAAAGGGCATCATGCCACGGCTTTGAATACCCCCGTACCAGTACTTCTTATCGTCAGTCAGAGCGAAAGCCAAGTCCTCTTTCTGGATTAGATATTCCTCATCGCCTACGGCCACCTTGACCTCGGGTATATCGTCTGCCTTCACGTCGATCGGGAAGATGTAGCCTTGGCTAAGCCAATCGTAGATCGCGCCGGGGATCTGATCATAGATCTTCTTAGCGACTTCGTCTGACACTAGTGCCAGAGTGGTACCGGTATCAGCGATAGCGGTGTTGCCGCTGAGGTCGACGCTCTCGCCGTTGATGGTGTAGGATTCGGATGAGACGGACCAGAACCCTTCGGAGTCGTCGACTTCTGTCCAGTGGATATCGTGGCCCGTCTTTTTGACAAGGTCTTCATCGATGAATCCGAACGTGTAAAACGAGTCGGGGTCCTTGTCACGCGAACTATAGAAGGCGGTCGTGAAGAGCTTGGACTCCTTGGGGATGTCGTCCTGCTTAATCATGTTCTCGACGGGAGTGGCTTGGGGGTCAGCCTCACCGGAGTCTGTAACCGTGTTTATCTTGCTCCAGGCGAGGCCAAGCAGACCGTCGCTAGTGCCCTGGGAGAACTGTTTGGATAGCTTGATGGCACACTCGATCGTCTGATTCTTGACGGCTAGGCCACCAATGACGAGTGTGTCGCTGCCACAGTTACCGGAAGCTGTTGAGCCATCTCCGTACTGGATCTTCCAACTCTTTCCAGGGAGTTTCTTGAAGGACTCGGACTTCTCGGGGTCGAAGGCGTTGTGTTTAGACAGGCCAGACCTGTGCTGGAGGGTCGAGCGAACCTAATGCAAGTGTTAGACTTGAAAAGACCTGAAATAAGAAAGGGTTTAACGAACCCACGTATCAGCAGAGCCGGTATCGAAGTCAAGTAGCAGTTTCTGGGGTGGAGTGCCGATTTTGACCTCGCAGATATACATGGAGTCGTTTTGTTGATCCTCTGCAGTGACTTCTGTAGTTTGACCATCGTCGGGTTTACCTTTCTTGACTAGGGTCCTCTGTGTATGTACAGTGCCACCGAGGGCTCCCTTGAGTTCTTCGGGGAGAAGACCATGCTGTCTAACTTTGTCGATATGAAAATAGGGGCCTGGTAAAGTAGGTTGAAAACCGAAGCGGTTCAATGCGTGAACGTAGGATTTGGTGCCATGACGCTTGTAATTCTGGTTGTGGATAATTTTGACCTTGGAGAGGCCAAGATCTTGCTTGACCTTGCTCTGAGCAGCGTAAAGGGCATTCATCGTGGCTTTAAGTTGATATGACCGAATGCTGCTGAATACTGTTGACGCTAGATGGTCTTTTACACAGAATGGAATTACTAGGTATATGCTGATTGGAATATAGGTAGGTGATGGTTATTCTGAGATATGTGTATGTTAAATGAGGAAAATGGAGTATGATAGAGAGAACAATAGGGTTAGATTAATATGAAATCGTCTATTCATCTTAAATGACCGGCGGCTATCATCGTCGCTCTTGCATACCATCAAAAGGGGAAGCGACGGTGAAACATGGAACGTCAGGTCGTAGTGAGTCGCTTGAGTTGAGAAAGGAGGCACAAACTGATGTAAAGATACTTCCTACCGGATCCACGATGCGACAGGTCTGCGACGAGGCTACGTGATACAGTTTGTTTCGGGCTTTAATCTCCAGAGCACCTGCTCGATCGATATATAACGTGTTAGAGAGTATTGACTAGAGTGGGTAGTTCCCCAGGGGAACTCCTTCCATGGGAACTGCATTTCTATAGCTCCAGCCTTCTAAATAGGGGTATGCCTATTTATATAAGCCATTCCGACAAGAAGACTACCACCAGTATTCTATTGCCTCCAATAACTATCTCCTTCCTTAATTTATTCCAAAAATGTTAGAGCTCGACCACGTACATATATTTGCCGAATGGGTGAAACTTTGTACCAGGTGGCAAGTGTCAAAGTTATATTAAACACGATTTGAGGTTTAGTTGTACAGGATTGGTATTGTAATAGATAACATGTGAAGAATGCCACCGTTGAAAGCAATGTCTAAGCAATGATTCCTCTGGAATCCTGCAGCAGTACGTCAACTGCGAGGATGTTACCTGTAGTTCTATGTTAGTACTGATTCTTTTTTACTAATAACCAAAATCTTGAAAAACGAGATACAAACCTTCACATATGTTGCCATATCTATATCGAATGGATCATCTAGATGGTCTACAGCAATAATTACGATTCATTATAGCTTTACTATTCCGAAAATGAACCCCCGAAGGCCGTTACTTATCCAGCATTCTTCGCCATCGACAAGCGATTCTGCAGAAACGGCTTGTTCGACAACAAGAGCCCTGTCCCAATTAGCATCAACTGCTTGAGGCTTAGACTAATACTAAGGGTAGGTGAATCCACATTTACCTCTCTAAAGCCCATCTTCTTGTTGTGCCACTATTTCCACCGCTCCCTTCAGAAGCGCGGTATTGCGTGGGGATGGGGGGAGTGACCCATTTTCCGTCTCTCCAGAAATAGGGGGTACTAATACTACCCTCCATAATATGCCCATCATTATTCACGAGGAGCACTTCCTTCCTATCGCCTAGATTTATTTGAGCTCGCCTCCTCGCGTCATTATACATATCCCTAAACGTAGTTTTGTAATGAGTGAACTCGGATTTTGAAGTCTTGTGACCATCAAGGAAGATGTCGTATACATGATTCTTGATTGGGACTTTACCACCTCCTTCTTCGGCCAAGTCCTTGCGATCTAGGCTTGGTAGATGTTCTGGATATAGATTATATAGATGTGTCTCTGGAAGAGGAGAGATTTGATAATCTAGAGTCCCGTCCTGGGCTAGGCTAAGCATTATTCGATGCGGGCCATTGCCAACTCCGCTAACAATATCGCGAAGGGACTTTTGCAGGAACCCCAAGCCTTCCTCACCAGAAAGGAGGGCGATCGCGGCTGACCATTGCCAGTAAACGGCAGCTTTTAGCATGCGGTCTCGGTGTAAGTCAAGCATATAGAAGGGAGAAGAATTATGATTCCATCCGGCATTGACATATCCTAATTCCGGGACTTTTAAGAGAGCGAGATCATATCGTATGGATGTGAAGATACGAAACCCATTCATCGTATATTAGGGAGCTTGCTTATAGGGCACCTAATGTATAGTGTAATGTACATAGGTCCGCGTTGGCTTATGCAAGAAGCTTAGGTAGTGGATGTTGATATCGTATATACTTACCGAGTACATGGCACTAATAAGATATATCTCCCGGGATAACGAATACGGTGGGTACACGTATGTACATACATTAGGTACATGTACGTAGTGGGGGTTTAGACACGAGGCTGCTAGGTTGAGAGCATGTAGCGCGTACGTCAGGTACTCCGCAGTACATTAGGTAAGACATTTTGTACTCTGCGATTGATGACGAAGTGGTTGTGGGCCAACCAGGGTCAAAGCTTTCAGAGCACAGCGCATGTTAAATTGGGTCACCCTAAAAGATACTATGTACTTGTTGTAAGGTAAACTTTTTTTTTTTTTTGCGCTTGCAAAGTGTTTTTGATCGGTAATAATAATAACAACTAACTGACTGACTGAATTTTGATAAAGCTTCTTGCACAGCTATCCACAACCAAAATACTATAACAAATCCTCATCACTGTTATCATTCTCGACTCTGTGTCTGCTGTGTCTCTCCTGTGACTCGACCAACCAATCTTGCAACCTCGACGTATCAAGTCACCTTTTTCTTGTCACCCTGGTTGCCGCACTTGTTCCCCACCTCGAAATCAAAATCGACAACATCCGTCCGATTCCACCGTAATGTCTCGTGCTTCCGCAGCTCCGCCACCGATGCCTCCTTTAGCACAACCCATCGCTATCCCCGTAGAGCCCTCCCTTTGGGACCGCTTTACCAATTGGGCATCCGAGAACAAAGCGCTTGTCTATACCATTGCTGGTGTAGCTGTTGTCGTCACTAGCGCTGGCGTGGTCTACTATCTTAATGGCGATGCTGTAAGTTGTTCCTTTTTTTGACATCTTTTTTTTTTCTTCGCTATAATAACCAGCTTACATTTGTACCTAGCAAAAGTCGAGGCCTGGTTCGCAAAGTAAACCTAGCAAGAAGGAGAGGCGGAAACGGAAGGAGGCAGAACGCCAGGCCGAAGCATCTAAAACTGCCCCAGCAGGTGAACAAGCGAAGGCCCCGACAGTAGAAGCGGCCGATGAATTACCCGAGATCAACGAGGACACTGTCGCTACCTTCACCGATGAGCAGCGCCGCGATTATGCCCTGCAGTTAAAGAACGCTGGAAATAAAGCTTATGGCAGTAAAGACTATGACAAAGCTATTGATCTCTACTCCAAGGCTATCCTCTGCAAACCGGACTCTATCTTTTATTCTAACAGAGCTGCCTGCTACAATGCTCAATCCGTCTGGGATAAGGTCGTCGAAGACACGACCGCCGCTATCAGTCTCGACCCGACATATGTAAAAGCGCTAAACCGAAGAGCCAATGCTTACGAGCACCTATCTCAGTTCAGCGAATCGCTCCTGGATTATACCGCCAGCTGCATCATTGACGAGTTCAAGACCGAATCCAGTACCAATGCTGTCGAACGATTGCTGAAGAAGGTTGCTGAGTACAAGGCCGAGGAAATTATGAAGTCCAAAGATCCCAACAAGCTACCCAGCCCTACCTTCGTCTCCAACTATATTCAGAGCTTCCGAGCGAAGCCGCGTCCTGAGGGGTTGGAGGACGACGTGGAGTTGCCGGAATCAACTGGGAAAGGGCAGCTGCAAATCGGGTTGAAAGCCATGGAAAAGAAAACCCACGAAGGCTACGAGGAAGCCGCAAACGCATTCGAAAAAGCCCTGGAACTTGGCGATCTGGATAATCACGAGGCACTTGCTTACAACCTGCGGGGTACATTTAGAAATCTACGTGGGGCGCAAGAGGAAGCTTTGCAGGATATGGACAAGAGTATTGAGCTCGATCCGTCGTACACTCAAAGCTATGTCAAGCGTGCAAGCATGCACCTGGAAATGGGTAAGTAATCGGTGTTACATATTACGGAAAACGACTTGGAACTGATCTGGTTGCAGGTGACCGAGCCAGCGCTGCCGCGGACTTAGAGCAGGCTTTGAGCCAAAACGATAGCGATCCAGACATCTATTATCACCGTGCGCAGTTGCACTTCATCCATGGCGAGTTCCAAGATGCTGCCAAGGATTACCAAAAGTCAATCGACCTTGATTCTTCCTTCATATTCTCACATATTCAGCTTGGTGTAACGCAATACAAGATGGGCTCCGTGGCATCCTCTATGGCGACATTCCGTCGGTGTGTTAAGAACTTCGACAAGGTGCCCGATGTGTACAATTACTACGGAGAGCTCCTCCTCGACCAGAGCAAGTTCGACGAAGCTATCCAGAAATTCGACACCGCCATGGAGATGGAAAAGCAGACGAAGCCTTTGGCGATGAACGTATTACCCCTAATCAACAAGGCCCTAGCTCTCTTCCAACAAAAGGCGGAATTTACGGAGGCAGAGAAGTTATGCGAGAAGGCGCTAATCAGTAAGGGCACTTTAAAAGATCAGATGAAAATCGAATGCTAATTGGCTATAGTTGACCCTGAATGCGATATTGCCGTTGCTACAATGGCGCAACTCCTCCTTCAGCAGGGCAAGATCACGGAGGCGCTTAGGTACTTTGAACGTGCGGCTGAGCTTGCTAGAACACCCGGGGAGATCGTTAATGCGCTTTCATACGCCGAAGCTACGCGGACACAAATTCAGGTCCAAGAAAAGTATCCTCAATTAGCGGCTAAGCTCCAAGGGATGGGCACGGGTACTCCCAGTATGGGGGCCGGCGCATTCGCGGGCGCCCGCTAGATGATAGCATTGAGCAGTTAATATACGCATCCCTTTGCACCAAAGGGTATCACGGAGCGACTCTACTCACCCCGGGTTCACCAGGAAATGTTTTGGAAGTTGGGCAAGTTATATTTCGGGTTCATACGGAAACCACCACTAAAAGCGCCTGGAGGTCTGTCTGCATACCTTTACTCCGAGACCTAGAGAATCTAAAAAGGTCCGAACGACGAATCGCTAGTAATTCCGCCGTCGTCATCCTGCTCACTGTATCCAGTATTGTACATAATTAATACCTCCCTCTCCTTATTGTTAAAAAGAAAAGAGGCCCGGCCACGCAAATATCACTATGAGTTGAGGCGGCCGGGTTCTGTCGTCACACCCGCACACCCGCACACCCGCACGCACGCACGCACGGTTACTGGTCAGTTGTTCTATAAAAAGGGGGGTCTAGCAATTGTGGATCATCGCCCCTTATAGGGGGGAGAGAGACCTGCGACTACTAGGGGAAACGAAATCAGGTTTCAGTGTGACGGTTTAATGAGAGTTCATGGGGCTACGACTTTGTGGGATGATAAGTATATTAGGCGAACCAAAATATATAACCCATTCACTAAGATCTATTTCCACGTACCTGCCGTGAGAAATGTGTGTATATGCGTGTGTATGTGTATGCGTAATGTGTACCTAATAACGAACCTCCTAATTAGGGAAATAGGGGTAATCTTAAAACTAACAAATCTCTAAAAACACGTGGGTGTATACTAAATTCATCCCAGAGGACGGCAAAACCAAGCGCGCCACTAGACTCGAGCTGGAGAGAAGATGGTAAGAATTCGTGGGTTTGTTGCTCGTAACGTCACCCTCCTTTCGCTCCATAGGTAGTTCCCAATGTGGAATCCCTCAAGCCCCTAGACTTTAGCAACAATCCCCTCAGGCTCGACACCATTACTAGAGCGCGAATCTAGATCCGACGACTCGTCGCTAGAAGAGGGGCCAGTGGCAGAGGACTCGTCGTTGTACTCATCGACCGAGGGCTCGGTATCAGACGCAGACACGGAGTCAGCTTCAGCAGCAGCAGCAGCAGCGGTGGCAGTAGTGTCGGCCTTCTCTTTCTCGGTCTGCTTGTTAATGCGAGTGATAACGTCGGCGAGCACGTCGCCCAGCTGCTCGACGTTGTCGGCATCGCGCGGCACGAGGTGGCCCAGGCCGTGGTCGTACAGCTGGGCCGTGTCCTGCTCGCACGTGTTGTACAGCGCGACGGACGAGTATACCAGCGGGTCGTTGGACCCGAACACGTGGAACGTCGGGATCGAGATGGACGTCCCGTACTCGTCTGCTAGGCGGACTACGAAGCCGTCGTCTTGGGCGGCTAGGGGGGGGGTGCCGGCGAAGAATATGGCGAACTGGGGAGGGGGGGTTTTGTTAGGGAAGATGAGATAGATAGAAAGAGAGAGTGAAGTTAAAAGAAAGAAATAAACCCACCTTGATACGCCTAGGCACCCCCCTCTCCTCCCACCGCCTATTCTCCTCGGCACAAACCGACGCCGCCATCATCGCGCCCTCCGAGTACCCAATCAGCCCATCGATCTCCCCATCCGCCTCGATAGTCTCGAGCAACCCATCCAGGGCTTCGCGGAATGTCCGCCAATCGTACGCAACGGGGCGCGGCGGCTTGAACAGTCGAAGGGTAGCTTCGGGGCTCAGGCCGCGCGGGATATGGCGGACGCGGCGCACGACTTCGAACGCGTCGCCCGCGCCGGCTGCCGTCTCGATGAACCGGTATAACGGGCGCGACCCGAAGTAATTCTCCCAGCCTGGCGGCGGTTCTACCTCGTGCGCGCCCTGCGTGAAGGCGAAGGTCGCTAGGCCCCGGTCCTCCATGTGCTTGGCGAAGGGCCCGAGCTGGACGCCGAAGTTCTGGTGCGTTATTATAGTTAGTACACCGGTGAGACGATGGTTTCTTAGATAGGAGCTACATAGAGAGATGTTTACGTACCTTGGCGCTGCCATATGCGCCAGGCAGACAGAGGAACTTCATAACGAAGAAGAGTGTAAGAGGATTCCTATCTTCGTGATTCTCTTCTTCACTTGAGCTTCTTTTCAGCTTAATTCGTCCAACGAAATCTACCAAAGTACTGTGGACGACGTGTTTAGCTGGGAGAGACGCGCGTCTTGTTGGCTGTTCATCTACTAGGCTATCGATGGGGTAAGCAAGCTACGCCTTTCGTAGGTCCGTATGGCGTACGCCTGTTGATGATATATATCACGGCTGGAGCGAGCATCGTAGGCGGAAATATTCTTAAGACTGCCGTTGGACGGCCAACTTCCAAGACCGTCTCGCCGCCCGTGGGGGCCACCCATAAACTCACATAAAGCGATGATAGTCATGTGGGTGTCTTGTTGATAGCGTCCATGGTGACTGTATATAGTAACCTATGCCTGCACCCTTGTTGGCCTACACCCTTCAAGAGAGATTGATGTATGTCAAGGTGCAGGATATGCAGTGGATATACTGCACCACTTAAGAGATAAGTTTCGCGAACATTCTCATTACGTGCTAGTTATGCGAAGATACTCTTATCCATACGGCCGTCAGACTTCGAGCTGTCGATGATCTGTCCACGGACTTCCGACACTCGTCTAGATTTGTCTGAAGTACGTTCCTATTTCTGCGTAGATCAGCTGTGGGTGACTAAGTTCTTGACGTGACGCATTGACAGAATTTGAACTTTATACAACCCTGTGATGATATATACCGCGATGCTTGTTGTGGTTGGCTGCCTATGTAAGATATTCCGTTACATAGAGTTCGGTCACATAATAGGGGCATTCCCGAGACACGACGGCTAACTTACCGCGAAAGGAGCTAAGATAACTTGAAGGAACCATGTAATGAAGGCACCCACTACCGCCGATTCTTGTAGGTGGTGGGCAAAACTGGCTTATCATAAAATAAGTTATTCGTTAAGTCGAGCAGGTAGGTATGTAGCTGTATCAGGTTGGAGCTAAAAGCACCTCAACTAAAGCTTCAGGGCATCGGACCTGATTCTAATATACGAGGCCATTCGTCCCAAATGAGAAAATTGCCATCGGCTGGAGTACCGACCTCATTGTCCGTTCGACCGTTGAGTTCCTGGAGGCATTTAGAAGAATACGCTATGTAAACTCAACCCAATCGATGACCAGGGGATGCTTTCAGAATATCCAAACTGTGCCTTGGCCGCAATCAAAATGAGACCGCTCGCCCATTAACATACCTACATAACTTCTATCACTTTCGATTCGAGCCGTTCTAGATCTTTTGGTCTTCTCTAGCCAATACTCCTTGGTATCACTCTACCTTCTTTCTCGCGTACCAACATGGAGCCAGAGGAGTTGATGCCTATTGCCATAGTCGGCATGTCGTGCCGCCTACCCGGCGATGTGTCTTCTCCTGGCGACTTTTGGAAACTGTTGACCAAAGGGCGCAGCGCGTGGTCTAAAATACCTCGAGATCGATTCAACCAGGAGGCTTATAACCATCCCAATCCAGAGAAGAAGGGTACTATTAACTCACAAGGGGGTTATTTCTTGTCCCAGAACCTCGAGATGTTCGACCCTGGCTTCTTTGACATGACGCGTAAGGAAGCTGAGACAATGGGTATTCGCTATCTTTCAGACTGACCGCATCAAAAAGCTGACCGTATGTAAGATCCCACACAGCGTCTCCTCCTCGAATGTTCGTACGAGGCCCTCGAGAATGCTGGCATTCCTAAGGAGTCTATCTCGGGCCGGAAAGTTGGTGTCTTCATTGGTGGCCCCGACAATGAACATAGAATGGGAAATCTCAGGGATTTAGATGACTCGCCAATGTTCGATCCCACCGGTAGCCAAGGGGCATTTCTTGCTGGGCGAATATCATACTTCTTCAACTTATGCGGGCCTACATTTACCGTTGACACGGCTTGCTCGTCCAGTATGCATGCGCTACACATGGCTGTGCAGAGCATACGTCTGGGGGAGTCGGAACAAGCTATAGTTGGGGCCTCTCATCTGATTACACAACCTGATGTCTGGGTGTCCATGGCAAAATTAAGGTGCGTCGGTCTTCACGGTTGTTTCTTTTCCTTTTTGAATTCCCAGTTAACTTAATAATGTAGATTATTTGCTGACTCGGGAAAAACTTATGCGTTTGACCATCGCGCTAAGTCCGGATACGCAAGAGGTGAGGGAGCAGGATGCCTCATCCTCAAGCCCCTACATAAAGCTCTAGAGGACAGAGACTACGTAAGGGCTGTCATCTCCCATACGGGAATCAGCCACAACGGCCGAACCGTCGGTATGTATGTTCGCCTTAACTATCTTACTATTAGAAGGCTTACATGGAATCTCCGAAGGCATTGTAGCACCCAGCTCGGAAGAGCAGGAATCGTTACTACGTAATGTTCTCTCACAAGCCAATATCGATGCCAAGGACGTCGGATTCTTCGAGGCTCACGGAACAGGTACCAAGGTCGGAGACCCTATTGAAGCTAGAGGTATCTATAAAGCACTTGGTCAAAGCCTAGATAGCAGTGAACCATTAAATATCGGATCGGTTAAATCTAATATTGGTCACCTCGAAAATGCTAGTGGTGTTATATCCGTCATGAAGGCCGCGCTCATGCTGGAAAAGGGGTTTATCGTACCAAACGCCGACTTTGAGAAAGAAAACCCAGCTATCCCATTATCGGAATGGAACTTGAAAGTCAGTTTCCCTCATTGAAACTCCTCGAAGCCCTGTTAGAATCGAGTAAACCGGGAGAGTGCTGACCTCTATATCCAGCTCCCGCAAAGACAACAGCCATTCCCTCAAAATAAGAAGTATATCTGTGTCAACAACTTCGGTTATAGCGGGTCAAATGGACACGCAGTTCTCAAAGCTTTACCGGCAGAAAATGAAATCGAATTCCTGGATCCCGAAAAGTTTGAAGGCCACATTAAGATGAAGCGTTTATTCATATTGAGCGGCAACGATGAGGCGGCCGCGAGGAAAAGTATGGAGCAGCTAGGAATTTTCCTCGAACAGCATGCCGAGCTTTACCAGAGCACTATGCCTCGGAATTTGGCATGTGAGTTGTGATATTAATCCATATCTAAAATACGTGTATTAACCTTCCATTAGATACGTTATGCCAACGTCGTTCGCAACTACCATGGCGTATAGCTCTGGTGGCAGACATGTGTAGCAAATTAGCAATAGGCCTCAATAGCCCTGAAGTAGTACCAAAGCGCGCGCCTATCAAGTCGCCAAAGCTTGCTTTCATATTTACGGGGCAAGGGGCGCAATGGTTTGCTATGGGTAGAGAGCTGCTGGAGTCGCATTCTGTGTTCGCGTCCGCCATTCAGCGAGCAGATAAGCATCTTCTGTCTATTGGGGCTGATTTCTCGCTGATGGAGGAGCTGAACCGGGATGAAGACAATTCTCGTGTAGGTATGGCTCATATCAGTCAACCAATTTGCAGTGCCCTCCAGATCGGACTGGTCGACCTCCTGGCATCATGGGGGATCAAGCCTTCCGCAGTTACGGGCCACTCAAGCGGGGAGATTGGCGCCGCATATGCAATCGGGGCCCTAACACTTGAGGCGGCAATGTCGGCAGCGTATTATCGTGGCCGAGCCATAATTGCTTTGAGGAAGAAGTTTCCGGATGTGAAAGGCTCAATGATGGCGGTGGGTATGGGCGCAAACGAGCTACAGCCCCTTTTCAAGCAGCTACGGCATCCGCTTCAGGCGGTGGCAGCTTGTGAAAACTCTCCCACCTCGACAACTGTCTCGGGCGACACTGAGGCTATTGACGAACTTTCTAATATTATGACAGGAAAGCAAATCTTCAACCGCAAACTCTTCATTGATGTTGCCTACCACAGCCCGCATATGAAATTGATAGCCGAGATATACCACGATATGATCGCAGATATTGAGCTGAGGAAAACCAATGGAGATGTGGAATTCTTCTCTTCTCTTCGTTCCCGCAAGGTTAATACGGACGAGCTTGGTCCGCAGTACTGGGTAGATAACTTGACTAACCCAGTACGCTTTGCGACTGCATTGCGTGTACTCTGCGAGGAGAGCGAACCAGACGTTCTCATCGAGATTGGTCCGCACGCAGCGCTGAAAGGTCCGATTATGCAGATTTTAAAGGCGATGCAGCTGTCAGCTTCTAAGACCCCATCGTATATTTCGGCTCTTATACGAGGTCATGATGCTACCGAGACGACCCTAGAGCTCGCTGGCCAGCTCTTTGTGCGCGGTTATGAAGGTATCGATTTCTTCAATATCAACCATAACCGCTCCGAGATCGAAAAGCCTGATATTGTCCCCTTCCTCTATACATACCCGTGGTCGCACCAGCGCTGCTGGTATGAGAGTCGGATCACGCGACAACATCGGCTTAAACCGTTTGCACGGCATGATCTAATTGGGACGCTGGCTGACTGGAGTAGCGGCTTAGAGCCAACATGGCGCAATTTTATAAGGCTAGAGGAGCTACCGTGGCTACGTGAGTACCAAATCCAGGACCGTCCTATATTTCCCATCTCAGCCTTCATATCTATGGTTGTAGAGGCGGCCAGTCAGCGAGCAGCACTAAAGGGTTTCGAAGCGGGCAGTTTCGATCTGCGTGATATATCCATCCCAGAGCAACTATTTTTAGCAGACGATGAACCGGTTGAACTCGTACTGGTATTTAGGCCACATAGAATGTTTGAACTCGACTGGGACGAATTTCGGATTTCTAGTTTCGAACCAAAACGAGGATGGCTAGAGCATTGTCATGGCCTTGTTGAGGCAAAACCTCTGCAGAACCATATTGAAGTGGCTGCTTGCTCCAATTCGTACTTCAACGTCCAACCTGAAAATAATCAGTTGTCAATACCTGCAGCGGGCTTCTATTTTAACCTGAGTTCCGGAGGCATCAGCTACCCGCATACTTTTTGGAACTTAGTGAGTGTTAATATGGACAAGTCAGGGGTCAGCGCTCAAGGTACACTCCAGGACTCAAAACTCATCATGCCATTGGCGTACGAATCTTCGTACTTGATCCATCCCGCTACGATAGAACCCCTTTTTCAGATATCGCAAGCTGAGTTGGGATTCGATGGAATGGCAGGTCCGCAATTGCCATCTACCATTAAACAGGTGCGTATCGATATAAGCGACGATTGGGAGAGGACCCCTGGATCCAAGTTCATCGTTCAATCGACAAGAAATGGAGAATCCGGGCCACTATTGGGCGAACTATTTGCACCAGCGAATAGTGAGCTCCCTTCCGTCTCTATACTTGGGTTGGAACTCATTTCGCTTAATACTGTAACATGCAAACCACCTAAGCCTAGAGAACTATGCTACAAGATCCAATGGGAGCAGACCGAGGAACGTCATGCGAATGGTGTGAGCCATGCGCACCTTCGGTCCCACGGGGAACGCGCGACGGTTGTGACAGAGCGTACCCAAGACGATACACTTGTAGCTTCACTATGTGACGTTATCAAGTTGCACTCCGGGATAATCCCGAATATTTCAAACCTGCTTCATGTTAAGGATTTTAGTGGCTTCTTTGTAGTACTCTCAGAGCTTGATCGTCCCGTCTTAGCCTCAGCAAACAAGACTGAGTTCGAGCAAATCCAATCTCTTTTAATACGAGCGGGCGGCATATTGTGGGTGACTTGTGGCGCATCAAAAGTGCCTACGAACCCAAGCACGAATATGGCATTAGGTCTACTCCGTACAGCACGCTCCGAGCTCGGCAAAATTGCCGTCACCCTAGACCTCGACCCAGACAGCACACTAGATATCGAGGGTCAGGCTGAACTAATTGAGGATGCTTTTAGGCGGACCGTTCTTGCAGACAGTCCCGAGGCTGAGGTTGAATTCGCGGAGCAAGGTGGAGACTTGGTCGTGCCGCGTTTTATCGTTGATGACGATATGAACTTACGAGTTCACCGCGAGCTAGGAAACTCCGAGCCGTATTTACAAGAGTTCTGTCAACCTAGGCGTTGGTTGCGAGTGGCTACACACACCGAGGGTTCCTTCGATAATCTACACTTTGAAGACGCCCTAACCAGCGAGGTTTTAGATGACGATCAAGTCGAGGTTGAAATTAAAGCAAGCGGGCTTTGTCAAGATGATGTTATCATGCATACCGACATAAATGGGTTGGCAAGACCTGAAAGATCATGCAGCGGCATCGTCGTTCGTATCGGACGCGACGTTATTGATATTAGCGTTGGAGACCTAGTCTGCGTCCTAGGTAATGACCGGATGGGTACGCACACCTGCGTAGCAGTAAGTAGTGTGGTAAGAATTCCTCAGGGCATAAGCTTCGAGGACGCAGCAATAATCCCATCTGCCTTCGGTGCGGCCTTTTACGGGCTCTCCCAAGTCGCACGCGTTCGAAAATCAGACCGCGTTCTTATCCAAATAAGCGGCCCCGAGGGGCTTGCTGCAATACAAGTTGCGCATTACCTTGGCGCCGAGGTGTTTGTTGCGGTCCATGGTAGCGAACGAAGAGATTTTGTTGCAAAATCTTTTGGTATTAGACTGAAGAAAATTTTTGATACAACCAGCCTCTATTTCGATCGTGAAATACGAGATGCCTCCAGAGGGATTGGTATGGATGTCGTCTTCACTAGTTCGTCCAGTTTCCCAGCGGTGGCTCAGAATCTGAGCAGAGTATGGGAAAATACTGCACAGTTCGGACGTATTATCCATATACAGGGGGTACTTCATGCTCGTATTGGCAGTTGGAATACCGGAGCTGACCTTGCTGAGAATGTGAGCTTCACATCAATCAATCTCGTGGAACTAACAGTTACACGCCCGCGTCTCATGAGAGACATTCTTAGAGACGTGCTAGAATGCTTTTCTAGAGGTGTCTTCAAGCCACTAAAGAAAATGGTTACATTGCGAATCACAGAGTTGGGTCGGGGCTTGCGAATGATTCAACAAGGCACCTTGCATCCTGTTATCATTTCTGCTCAGAATAGTGAGAAGGTAATGGTAAGTTATCATATCCACCACGAACCTTCGCAGTTGGTTCATTACCTGGAGAACTACTAACGCTTCCGTCAGGCAATGCACTATGCTTCAAGGCGCTTCTTGGATCCCGATGGGACTCACGTCATAGTTGGCGGTACTGGTGGTTTAGGGCGAAGTACAGCCAGATGGATGGTAGAACACGGTGCTCGAAACATAGTATTGCTATCGAGGAGTGGAGGGAACGTTGGTGAACTGCGACAACTTATTGAAGATACTCAAGACAAGGCCAGTATCGTCGTGAAGACATGTGACATTGCTAATGAGGACAATGTCTACGGGATTGTAAAGGAATGCACCGAGACGCTCCCACCGATATGCGGTGTAATCCATGCTGCCATGATGCTCCACGTAAGTTTTGTCTTATTTGATGGTGGATTCCCAGTTGAGCCAGCATTACGAAAAGGGTATCTAATTATTGTATTAGGACGGATTGATCGAAGGTATGACCCATGACTCGTACGTGTCGGCGATTCGTGCCAAAGTTAAGGGGACTTGGAATATCCACAACGCACTCAAATCTATTAACGCACGTTTGGACTATTTCGTCCTCCTATCAAGTGCTGCAGGTATTGTCGGTAGTCGTGGTCAAGCCGCATATGCTGCTGCCAACACATTTCTAGACGGGTTTGCCTCATGCAGGGTAGTACAAGGTCTGCCAGGAGTATCCCTTGACTTTACGGCTGTGACCGATGCTGGCTACATTTCCGAAAACTTGGCGCGAGAGGAAGAGATTATCAAGAACTTTGGTGGACAGTCTATTTCTGAAGCTGAAGTATTAGGGCTTCTAGCGATCGCCACATCTAGTAAATGCGGCACGCAGTGCCTGACGGGCTTGAAGCTTGTTCCAAGTAACACAGGTGCTCTACCTTACTATGCAGAGGACCCGCGATTCACATACCTTAAAGCAGCAGCGGTTGCGGAGATGCGAGCTGCGGGCAGCGATTCTGGACAGGTCGTCTCGTACAGGAACGCATTCCGCGCTGCAGCCAGCAATGAGGAGGCCCGCAAAATTGCCGTACAGGGAGTGTTGCAGAAACTATCGGAGGTGCTATCCGTGGCACACGACGATGTGGATGCTCTGCGGAGTATGGCATCGTATGGTCTAGATTCTCTGACTGCCATTGAAGTGCGCAATTGGATTACCAGGGAATTTGGCGCAACCCTGGAAATTCTAGAATTGCTGACGAGTGCAAACGTGACGGATTTGGCGAACCTGATTGTTTCGCGGACTAGAGCATAAAGACTTGTCTTTGCTGGATACGTGGCATTGCTCTATCATGATATGATGGAATAAGTTAAGTACAATGAAAGAATCTGAGACTGCAACTAACCGCGCGACGTATAGGGTCACTCACTTGTCGCTTACATAATTATAGGTTACACATACATAGGTAGCTGTTATGGAACCCCTTTAATGAAAGTACTTAGGTACTTCAATGCCCCCTTGTATAAGGGGAGAGTCCCTTACATAGTAGAACATGGAGAATTCTTGGGTATGATACTATATTTTGATATGCTGCTCATGTGAAAATAGTAGACTTGAATTTTGGATGTCTGATATCCTCGAGCTAGTAAACTAAATACCTATCAAGGTACTTTTACTACGATTAGCTTCATGGCGTTGCCCAAAGCCCATCTATCATCATGGCCAATTTCTTGCGATCGTAGAAACAAATTCGATATATGCGGATTATCAAGTTATATATTTTAAAGAACGCCGATGTAGGGAATACCACATAACTCATTAATCTCAAGCCAGACACACTGGTAAAGACGAACGCATCGTATTTCGATAATCGGATACCTTGGCAATACACCTCAAACTATAGATTAGAAGACATCTTCAAAGAGGGTTGATTAGCGAAACCTAGGATTTCCAAGTGGGTTTGTCGCTTAATTAGATGGAATAGAGAAACTTGTTCATTCATATCGCATCCAGTTATGCCGTCCGGCAGTTTGGTGGTCAGACAGAAGGCTCATTTGCCTTTATACTGCCGTTCTTATTGGTGTGGGTGGTATCAACACTCAATCGGCTCATTTGGCTAGCCATACTTAAGCCGGTACCTTTCCTCGTCCTCAAGGCCTTATCCCATCTCTTCTTGTCTTTGATAGGAGCACCGGTGCCATCTAAACCGAGTACCTCCATCAGCTCGGGAATCTCGGCGTGGTCTCGGGTCGTCCGCATTCGATGGCACCATGTGACACGCTTTTCCTCTACCTTGGGGTCTTCCTTGATGTCTGATTTCTCGTTTTCGTCCGAGAGCCGCAGCTGCTTGTCCTCTTCGCTACGCGGTGTCGTGACGGGCGTGTCCAGTGTTAGGGTTGCGGGTTCGAAAAGGAACTCCCCGCCAACTTGTTTCTGGTCACCCATCTTCGTCACTAAGCCTGATTTCACCTGCTTCAACCCCTGGACTACACCAGAGACGACAGTATGTGCCAGCGATTTTCCTTGCATGTAGGCTGGTCGCGAGCCCATTGCTAAGGTACGCACCATTCCAAGTTCGGTATACAGACGACGGGTTGGATCAGCATAAACCGGGAAAGGGCAGCCTGTCTCTTGGATGTACGAGTTGATTAGATGTGGAGAGCCGCACCCTATTACGGCAATGAAGGTGCTGACTGGTAACTGCAAAAGGTCCTCAGGAGTCACCGAGGCCGAAAGCGTGCGTAGATATTCCTGGCAGTTCTGTGACATGTCGGTCAGCATAGAACGTCTTAGCCCATGCCGGTGCAAACGGAACCATTAGCAACGTACACCACAGAAGAAATGGCGAATAAATATTATGAGCACTCGGCGGGCAGAATTGTGGCCGGCATAGAGACTCTTGAAACTATGAGATTTCCCATCGCTATCAAGAATGTTGTATGCCTCTATTTTGCGCAGCGTCTCAATTGTCGGCAATTCGTTCGTAGTTTGGACTTCACCCTGGAAATCTTCGACGTTCATTGAAACCCTGGGCTGTGCTATCGAGTCGTTATCCTTGGTAGTTGCGATAGATGTATCTGCCATCAAGATGGGCTTGGCGTTCTGGGTTAAGGTTGTCTTATGTGCCGTGTCTGATCTGTTCGAGGCGTCCGGGGTAGAAACCACCGTTGCGGTTGGCTCGCCTTTGGCAACGGAGAGTGGCCGCGCCATCTTTTCACCTGTCATAGTAGATAGGTTCTAGGGTGGCGGCTCGTACCGAGAAGTCTATTTAGATTGTGGTTGCTTGCAGGGATAGTTTAATGTGGCTTATTGTTGCAATGATGATAAGTGCTGAATATATTCCTTTTTCGATCCGGAATTTTCTGTGCCCAACCTGAAAGGAATGATAAAAGGTAAAAAGTGTTGATGACTGTGACTCGTGAAAGAAGGCGGAGTTTGATGCTGAAACTCAAGAAGGCGCAGTTAACGTCGTGGGCTATGAATGGATGCATCAATGACGGGTACCCAGAATGAACTTGTGTGGTACCTTATGCATGTAGGTGTTTGCTAGCTTTATGTAAGTACCAACCTATCTGCACAGGTACAGTATATGCTTGAACGCCCAATCCGCAGTAGAATGATGCACCTAAACTTACACTAGTACCTAGGTACCTAGGTACACAACTCTATAACTTTCAAATGAATTAGCTCTTATACTAAATTTATGAATGGGAAAAACTTCAAGCACACTGATGCTTCAAGGTATTGCTTTGCATAATTTCGAAGAGCACCCCAGCCATGTGGTTAGAGTTTCAGTAAAGATTACACCCAGTCTTTTGTGGTCTTTGTAACCCGATCGTGTACCCCCTAAATTAGTTAGACATGTACAATATGAAATCTCTTAACCAATGCAATGAGGTATGGTATTGTGTATCTACATGGGTACCTACCTAGGTAACTACATATGTAGGTATCTTTTAAACATAGAATTTATTTATGCATTAGTTATCCAGATTAATACGCACGGTATGTGAAAGAAAGGAAGCTAAGATAAACGAATGTGTATTTTATTAATGGGCAGCATTTACTCAAGTTATCAATCAAATGCAGCGAGCTTTAAAGACTTATAGAATGCCGAAGCTGACGCAGTCGCAGCAGGGTCCTGTTAAACGGAGTAGTTCTCACGCTCAAGGGAACGAACTGAATTTGAGATGATTCCTAGTTGTGGAGCATTATTAACACCACTTGCTCTCG
Organism: Daldinia grandis; assembly: GCA_022432525.1. Classification (NCBI taxonomy): domain Eukaryota; kingdom Fungi; phylum Ascomycota; class Sordariomycetes; order Xylariales; family Hypoxylaceae; genus Daldinia; species Daldinia grandis. The sequence goes on along the minus strand of JAJKLB010000022.1, from coordinate 176,441 downwards.
CTGGTGGTGGCCGTCCTAATTTCCAGCGTCGAAGCTTGCAGTGGTTGCTGGTGATTGCCACGGCTAATTCGCCGCGCGACTGCTATATCCTCCGCTTTCTCCTCCGCCATCGGACCAAAAACTGTGAGCTCGAAGGCTCATATCGCAGTGTCCATGAATGGACTCTTGATAGGATCACCCGCTGGCGGTAGCTTAAGCTCAATCGCTCCTCTCAGATCAACTGCGAGTAGCAACTCCAGAAGGGCAGGGGGCTCCAAGGTTTGCAGATTGTCATGTGCAAGAGCACAAGCTGTCCCGGCGTAGAACTCATGTTGGAATGACTGCTAGTTAAGCATCCAGAGCTGCGCGGCACCAGGACTCCTTGCCTGTTAGGCATACCTGCTCTCGTCTAAACGATGGTATTATTATCCACTTGTCATAGGCAAATCACTCAAATCCACCGCCAACTTGACTAGCAAAGGCGGTGCTGACCGACTTCTCGTCGTCGTCGTATCGGCGGCGGAAGCCATTTGAATAAGCAGGAAAACCAGAACTCTCCGTAACATGCTGCTTCAGCCGATCGCTCTGGGTGTAGGATGTAGGTCGAGAACGAAGTGCATCAGGAAGCCCGGCGCCAAGACTGGCGCCACCCTGTCCTACACCTTTGCTACCAATAACACTAGCGGTGCCATCGGTATATTCCGACGTCGCAACGCTTTCACCAGCAATGCTCTCTGTCCCTCGGCCCCTGCTCTTGCTTCCTACGCGACCACCTGGTGTCGCATTAAATCCTGGGAGACCAGGCCATTGTTCAGAGTTAAAGTTGGAAAACATTGTTGGAAAAGCAGTATTGCTAATTCCGGCACCACCGAGGGCCGAACTATGAAGGCTAGACGTATCATCAGGAATATAAGAAAGCATCGAGCTCGACTCAAAATCTTGACTGGCGTTATGGCCATTGTATCCAGCCGAGCGACCGTTGGAAAATCCGCTGGAAACTTGTGAAGCTTGCTGAGGACGGGGGCGATAAGTGTTCTTAGGTCGGCTAAATTGAAGCAAAGACGTTTGCAAGTTAGTTAGAGGGCCCTCAACGAGACATTTACGCTCCTTAAAGTGTACTAGAAGATGGTGCCAAAGTTCATGTTTGGACAAGACTTTCGGATTGCCGATAATAACAAGTCCATACTTCGCACGGGTAAGAGCGACATTCATTCGGCGGGGATCAGAAAGGAAACCAATGCCTTGGTTGTCATTGGATCGTACACAGGATAGGACGATGAAGTCCTTTTCACGACCCTGGAAAGCATCAACCGAGGCAACCTCGACCTCCTTGTAGGACTCCTTCTTGAAAGTGCCCGTATTCTGCATCGTAGTAACGATATAGCTACGTTGACCTTCGTATGGGGTAATAACACCAATATCAGAAGGTCGTACGCCGGCTTTGAAGAATCGCGTCACGATCTTTTCTACATTGGAGGCTTCGGTTCGATTGAGGTACGAGGTTCCAGACGCAGAGATCTCTTCATTGCCCAGATTAGACCAAAACATCATAGGCATTTCAGCAACTGGCCAAGGAAAGTCGACATCCTTGCGGATCCGGTTAGGAGCAGAAACACCGTTTTGGAGGGAACCTTCATAAAACATGTTCGACGGGAATTCGGAAAGACAAGGATGCATTCGGTACTGGATATTAAGTCGAATAGGTGTGAAACCAAGTCGAACGAGACGTTCAAAAAGCGATTGGTTTAGACCAGCCTTGGCGGCTTTCTTGTTCATGATCACCGGCCCAAGCTGTTTGTGGTCACCGACGAGGACGACCTGTTTGCAACCGAGAACAAGAGGAATCATACACTCGGGTTCGGCGGATTGGGTAGATTCGTCAATAAGGACATTGCGGAATTTCATCTTGGCCAAGCGCGGGTCTCCTGCTCCAACACATGTACAACAGACTACGTCCGCGTTGTTAAGGATCTCGCGCTCCGCAGCGCGGGTCAACTGCTTGAATTTCTTTTCATCCTGGCTTGAAAGTTCGCCGAGTTCGTTTTTGAGCTGCGAGAGTTTCATCAGATCGGGATTGGTGTCAAGCATGCGCACTTGTTCGTGCAGCGCAAGAAAGCTGACAGACGACTCGACATCTTCACGAGACTTTGCAGTAAGGCGGACAACCTTCAACCCTGTGAGATTAATTCGTTCGCAGAGCTGGTCCACAGCCACGTTAGATGGCGCGCACACGAGGACTTGGCCATTGTTCATCTTCGCTAAGTGATAAATAATGGTTGCTGATGTGACCGTCTTGCCAGTTCCAGGGGGGCCTTGGATGAGGCTGAGGGGTGTAAGTAGAACGTTCTTGATAGCACTAATCTGACTGCTGTTGAGCTCTGGTAGACCCGGCACGCTGAACTTCTTAGGCAGGTTGGTCTTCATGGGAGCGACAGCAACCTCGTGACCGAGTAGTTTGTGAAAGATATATCCAGAAACACTCATCTCATCTACAGCAAAGGTCTTCATAGCAGCCTGCATGCGATCATAAGACGTTGCTTTCCAAACATAATCAGCCGAAAAGTTATGAGTGCATTCGGTAGGCACAGACTTCTCATTTCCTGTCTTGCGCAGCTCCAGAGTAACTTCATCGGATTGATTGTTCGGAATCTTGACCACATATCCCACTCCCTCCCAGGGAGGACGAAGCTCGCCCTTGTACTTGAGTCGCATCTCGTCACCGACCGCTAGCTTGACGTCGCCAGATTCCAACTTCGGGAATGTGAAGCTTGCAAGATGCTTGTTGTTAAGTCCCAAGTCCCATCGAACAACCAGGCCATCCTCAGATTGCGCCTCCTTCAACTTCTTGTCGTAGTCGGATTCCATCTTCACGAGGGGACCGAATATATTCTGATACTGATACGGATCTTCGTACTTGAGAAGAACTGGAAGCGGATCGTCATCAATACTTGCCGCCTTTTCCAAATCAGCTATAGTGGCACTAGCATTTTCTTTCCACATCTCTTCCAGCTTGGCAATCATGGGAGGTGTTAGATGTCGGGCACGGAGCTGTTCATTATCGCTAGGCGGTGACACAAGCCACGGGAGAAAGCTGCGGTCCTCAATCAAAGGCTGCCATCTGGAAGTATCCCAGCTCATGTCCTTCGAAGAGGGCGTGGCGGCACATGGCTGACGGCACAGCAGGACGACGACAGTGTCGGATTTAGCAGGGATAAATCCAAGGAGGAAAACGTTCTTCGTACCGCAGTTATAGCACTCGAGGGTTGTATCACCAAGCGTAGACTGGGGATGGAGTTGTACTTCTTTGTGTCGAGCTCGAACTAAGTGATTGACGATATGTGAAGAGCTTGCATTACCTCGAGCGCTGCAAAACCACTTATTGCAAGCAAGGCACTTAACTACCGAGCCAGGAGAATGGATACCGCAGTACCTGCAGCCAATATATTAACAATCGGGTGAGCTTTTCGCTTAATCGTCTTAGAGGAACCTACGCGCAAGCGTGTGGGGGTAACTTCTTGTCTTCTTCGGGAGCCTTAAGGTTCAAAGCCTTCATAGCCCCAACAGGAACGCTAGCCACGCTCTCGTTATCATCGTCGTCAAAAGCCTCGGTTTCGTTATCGTCATCGTCATTTCTTCGCCTTGCGGTACCTAGTCCGCCACGGCCACTGTACTTTCCATAGAGAAGGCCCTCATCGGGATCAAGTGTAGAGAGATCATCGTCGCCAGCGTTGATAGCGGCAGCAGAGTCGGATACAAGGTGGTTACCCAGATGAGTAAAAGCGCCTTCCATTGCAGCGCCGTTGGCCGGCTAGGGCAGCCAGGTTTCGGTACGACTATTTCTTTGTATCTAGTTAACGTTTGTCAATACATATTATGTCTCAAGGCATCCCAATATGATTTCTCAATATATGGTGAAATAAAACACGGCGGATTGCAGATAGATGAGGACAAAAGGGGAGTGGATAGAAACTCGGCGAACAAGTTTTGTGGAAGGTGGATGGACAGAAGAGGGAGGAGAGTAAAAGAGTCGAGGAAAGTTAAAGGCTACTAACAATACCTTACAGAGTATAAAGTGATACGTGGATCACGAATAGGATGACCCTTTTTCGCCGCCCTAGTTGGCGCAGGAGGATAGTCGACACGTCGGGTTGTAAGAAGAAAATGAGAAGGAAGTCATCACATTGTGGAATTCTGAGGTTTTGGAATTCTCAGATTGCGATAACTTTCGCGCTTGCATCTTTGACTGTGGCGGGCGGAAATCTATGTACCTTTGGGTACTTAGGCGGGATGGTGGGTCTCCAACACCTAAGGCTGGGCAATGACCAAACTTTCTTTCCTAAGCCCCAAAGTACCTACCTCCTAAGCGTACCTAAAGTTTATCGGACGGGGGTCTGATAAGCTCCGATATGAAAAATTCCCAATTGATGCACGCCAAAAGTTCATGACTTTACAATTGCTTATCCCAATTCTCGTGCCTCCAAAGTTAACATTTGCGTACCTCTTTTTGAAACCATTGCGCACTTCTTTTTGAAACAATTGCGCACTCTTTCTTGCTTCATATTACTACAGAATCGGTAGTGTAAAACTTGCGCAGCACTGTCCTACGCTACTACCAACAAAAATCATGATTGTATGTCCATCTCAATAACGAATAGCTATGAAAACTACCTACTGACAAAATATCAACCTACAGCGCAAGCAAGCTCGCCAACGGCGCGATTACCTCTACAGAAGAGCCCTTCTCCTCCGCGATTCTGAGATAAGCGAGAAGAGGGCAAAACTTAGAGCATCCTTGGCGACCGGCAGGCCCCTAGATCCCTCTATCGCAAACGACAAGGAGCTGAGAAAAGACTACCAATTTGACGAATCTAGGCCAGACAGAAGCACGAATGAGGAGTTGGACCTCGATGATGAATATTCCCAACTCTCTGGGATAGTTGACCCCCGAATCCTTGTTACTACCTCGAGGGACCCATCCGCCCGACTATCAGCATTTGCTAAAGAAATCCGGTTGCTTATCCCGACTGCTATAAGACTGAATCGTGGCAACTTGATCCTACCAGACCTCGTTCGATCGGCGCAGAGCAGTGGCCTCAGCGACTTAATTCTTCTTCATGAGCATCGCGGTGTCCCTACGGCGTTAACGTTATCCCACTTCCCTCATGGGCCAACCATATCATTCTCTTTACATAATGTTGTGTTGCGCCACGATATTCCCAACAGTATTCGAGGAACTGTTAGCGAATCGTACCCTCACTTAATATTTGACGGTAAACTTCGCGCATGCCCACATCTGCCAACTATAACTAATCCCAAACTATAGGGTTCACTTCTCGTCTTGGTACAAGGGTTGTCAAGATCTTAAAGCATATATTTCCTCCACGTGAGCCCCTAACAACCAATCCTAAGCTGGGAAGTCGAGTAGTTACATTCAAGAACATTGAAGATGCGATAGAAGTACGGCATCACGTTTTCGTCAGAACTGGATACGATAGTGTGGAACTGTCTGAAGTCGGCCCTCGAATGACGATGAAGGTATTCGAGATCCGGAGCGGTACTTTGGAGAACAAAGATGGCGATGTCGAGTGGCATTTAAACCAATACACGAGGACCAGCCGCAAGAAAGACTATCTTTGAAGTTGATCTCACGAACATCAAAATCGCAATGTACGGTGTTATGGCTCCGTAGATTTCGTACATACCTCGTACCTCAGAGAAATACATGGCGCCATGAAGAACCATGTGTCTCTGCCCGGATCCAGGCAAATCTCCATACGAGTATATAAATATCATCCAGAACTTCGTTAACAAAGCAGCCGCTCAGCAGACATATGTACTCAAAGATGGGCACGAAAAGTTGATGCATCTGGTGGAGGGTTGCAGGGTCTTGATATTGGGTTCTCGGTGGCGTTCTTCCGTTTCTGTTGGCCTATCCCCGAGCCAACATGATGGTGCCTTTTATAAGGACTATAATGGTCTTCCACGGTATTCAGAACAAATAATGTCTACGACAGCCTCGTATGATCCATACTGCTGGAAGAAATCGGAAGACATGTGACTAATTTGAGCTTGTGGTTTACAGCTATGAGCAAGAGAATAAACGAAAATTCAAGTCTCAGAGAATGCTATTCAGCAGCATATAGGTAGACCGAGAGCAAATATACGCCTACTATAAATAGTCTAAGCCTATCATATTCGAGTGATTGGTCTTGTATTGGTGAATATTATTATGGTGGGAGACATGGTCAAAGAGCGTTCGTAACTACTAGACGGTGCTTTGAACTCTTTCATAGACTACAAGAGACTACTGTCTACACTAGGTCCTATTCTAGGAACAGCCGTTTAGAAGATAAGATTTAAGTATTATGAGGAGGGTTATTTGACCAATAGCTACCTAAACTTAAGCTCAAACTATCTAGCTATTACCTATCTAGGTACCTAGGTAGTTATTGTATGTAGGAATAGATGCAGATACCAAGTAAGAAACTTAACAAGCTATGACGAAATGGGAAATTAAGAATTCATAGCCTTAGACGCTGACGTGACCTAGCAGCAGGGCTGTGCTATTTTGGGGTCGTAGATGTACATAGATGCATGGTGTGGCCTGCGTTCAGTTCTTGCCACCAGTTTGCTATGTTTATGTACTTTCCTATCTGCCCGCCCAGGGGTGATGTTTGCTTCGCTGTAGTAGTAATGTGTTTGTAAAATCAATAAAAATCTACATATTGATGGAGAAGTGTTCTTCGAGTATTAGGTAAATAGGTAGGTACCTAGGTACTTAAAGTAGATGTACCTAAAGCATATGAGGTAAGGTTAGCGTCTAGGTACATACAGGAGGTATCTTACCCTCCAGGCTTCCACTAAAAATCCTAGCTTGGCAAACGTCGATTTTCGTTCCAAGCCACCCTTGCCATAGACCATCACAATCACAGCTCGATATACAATTCGGGATTTAGTTACTAGACAGTCAGACAGTTATGATTGGCTTGAAAGGCCAATCTGCAGATTTGTACTTGAATAGAAAACAAAAACAGATTTCAAGTCAGACTTATTAGCCATCTTCCCCGTCGATTTCTTTCAAGTTTCGGTTGTGCATTTGTTACATATTCTTTTCCTCCATCTGAATTACTGTATTGTACATTACATACCTACCTATTGTACTTCCTCATCTCTCATCTCCGCCGATAGGCAAACCAACAACCCGACTCGGAGACGGTGATTGGAGCGGAAAGACCCTGGGAAAGAAAAATACCTAGACGTCACTACGGTCAGCAGGGAGCATCCGCCGTCCCCAGCCCCGTCTTCCCGTATGCAGCAGCGGATGAAGTAGCAGCTGTAAATTGATTCAATCTCAAATCATTCATCAATCACACACACTACTTGACTTTTGTCCTTTCCAACTCCCAATTTCCACTCCTCATTTTACGGCCGCATCACGTCACACCATATCATCACATCCCAACCATTCCACTACTTACCGTTCGTCCGTTCGTCCGCCTACTCTAAAGTCCTAAAATACTGGACTTTTTGGATGTCATAAGGGCGACGGCCTAGTAGTCAACATGTCTTACGGTCAATACCAAAACAACCCATACCAGGATGGTTCCGTAGCTGAGCAGGGCTACCAGGTAAGGCAGTTCCATAGCTGAGCAGGGCTGACTCGACGTATGGCGATGGCTATCTAACAAACGTTTAGGAGCACGAACTACAGAACTATCCAGAACAGCAACAAATCTCAGACACTCTCCCACAGCAGGATTTCCTCAACCGGATTCAATTCCTCCGCAATGAAATCCGGACCCTCACGAGCAATGTTCAAACAATTGCATCCCTGCACCAGCGCGCGCTGGCTGAGGGTGACGGCGGTGCAGCATCGCAACAACTTGAACGCGTTGTCGCCGACACGCAGACCTTGAACGTCGGCATTCGAGATCAACTGAAATTCTTAGCTAGCGATGCAAACAAATCTCCGCCTAACAGTACCACGCGCGATATGAAGGACCGGCAGGTCGCTGCCATCAAATCCGAGTTTGAGCGCGAATTGAGCAATTACCAGAAAGAAGAAAGTGTTTTCAGCCAACGGTACCGCGAACAGATTACCCGTCAGTACCGTATTGTCAATCCCGAAGCTACCGAGGATGAAGTTCGCAATGCGGCCGATGCCGATTGGGGCAATGAAGGTGTCTTCCAGACAGCGGTATGTTTTTTCTCTTGCGCCTTTTCTCACCAAAAGAATCCAGGTAGTCGTCAAAGATGAATAATGCTGACGCGAGATATAGCTCCGTACCAACCGTGCCGGTCAAGCGTCGTCAGTTCTCGGCGCAGTGCGCGCACGCCACAATGAGCTCCAGCGCATCGAGCGGACTCTTATCGAACTTGCGAATATGTTCCAAGATCTTGCCATATTAGTGGAGCAGCAGGATAATGCAGTAGTCGAAGCAGTTAACAATGCCGAGAACACGACCAAATACATCGATGAAGGCAATACCCATGTAAAGAAAGGAATTGTCCACGCCCGAAACCGCAGAAAGCTAAAGTGGTGGTGTCTCGTCGTCGTAATCATCATTATCGCCATCGCCCTTGGTGTCGGTCTAGGCGTGGCTGCTAACGCCGGACTACTCGGCGGCAATAACAACAACAACAACAATAATAATAACAACGGCAACTAAATTGCCATCGGGGGTCACTTCAGAGTGGATGAACGATAACAAGACGAACTTTTCAAACCCCGGGAGACGAGATGACGTACCGGGGCAAAACTATCAGATCGTGCAGAGATGCCAGATCTTGGTAGAACTTATATTAATTCCCAAACCTTCCATCCGATATCTAGAACGTCGGCAGACCTTCCGGTCCACGATTAGTATGGGGAGGGTGGAATCCTTAATGCATTGTTTCTCATGTACGCATGGTTTTATGCGAATTATTCACCGCTTAGGGCGGGCTTGTCTGTCTATTGGATCTTTTCTCCGGGTCGGGATCGGGATCGGGGTCCAGACTTGAGACGGGCTGATGTTGTACATAAATAAGTAGATGTGTAGGCCCGTATGCTTATTATTACCTTTTTCTATATTCAGACGAAATCGAATCTACCTAGGCTTAGGTACTTACGTATTGAGATTGCTCGTGGTTTCAATTACTCGGAACTTTACATATTGTGAAAACCTCACACCCGCCAAGGTTAACCTGGGTTTATATACCTATATCTACATGCATGATCGCTCAAATTGATAACCCCCGTGAAGCCTACGTCTTTAGTGGATTAGCTACCTAGGTACCTAATTAAGGAATCAACAGACACGAAGGTTAGATGCGAAGATAAAACCATATTGGGGACTCTCGCTTTAAAAATCAGACCAAGCTTACAATTCTCAATGTCACAACCTCCCATCACAATCACAACTCTACGCTATCAACAACGACAAGAGCTACAGGGTAGATGGATATATTAGTATAAAGATACACCATAGTTCTATCGGATAACTAGCCTATTCTTGGATGTCTGAGGAATCCGAAAAACCCCAAAGTCTATACCAGGAAACCTGTTTACGCCCAGAACTAGCCAACTACCGCCAAACACCAAACCTACCTACCTAGGTACCTAGGTTAGGTAGGTAACTGGGTTCGGTATACTATGGGCAAGCACTTAGGGAGGGATGTATTTGCCCCCATCTTTACGAGGTAATCTTCGGCATCTCCACGCCCGGCGCAACCTTCTCAAGCAGCACATCGAACAGCGGCGTTCCAAGCCCAGTAACAGGATCCCAGCCCTGGGTCGCATTCCACCCCGCGCCAGGGACGTAAGGCGCGGGCAGGCCGCTGTAGATATCTCTGCCGGTGCAGCCCCTGCTGCCGCCGCGCACGACATCCGTCAGGCCGCCGTCGACGGCGTCGCTGTAGAGCCACGGGTTGAGGAAGCCCAGGGGCGGGCGGCCGCTCTTGATGCGCGCGTTGTTGAGCAGGCTGACGATGGCCGCGAAGGTCGGCGCCGACGCCGATGTCCCGCCCACCTTGATCACTTGGCCTTGCGAGATGACGTTGAAGTTGCGGCCCTGCGCCGCGACGTCGGGGAACCCGCGCCCGGACGGGTTGTACAGGCCCTCGAATGTCGCGCCGATCGCCCCGAGGTACGCGTCCACGGCGGACTTCTGGTAGTCCGGCCGCGGGAAGATGTCGGAGAAGCCGCCGGATGAGAAGGAGACGGCTTGCTCGGGCTCGACGCCGACGGTGCCGCCTACGGCTGTGACGTACGGACAGGCTGCGGGGAAGATGGGGAGGAGGCGTGTGGTGTTCTTGCCGTCGTTTGTCTGACAGGCGCTGCCCGGGCCGGTGCTAAGGGGAACGGTTAGCTTGCTGTGTATAAGTCGGTGTTGGAAAAAGAAGAAAAGACATGATGAAACTTACTCTCCGGAGCTGAAGAGCACGGACACGCCACGAGCTCCTAGCTGGCCGAACATAGTGCAGACTTTCTCGACGTACGTCTTGGGTACTGACTGCTCATCTTCGCCGTAAGAGGTGGTTAGAGTATGTGGGAGTTCCTCATCTGAAAGATCCAAGAGATACGTTAGGTACTCGAGGTACGGCTCGTTTGATCCCTATATAAAAGTCAATAATCGAGTTCTAAACCACTAGCAACTAAGATCTACTCACGGTATTTGGATCTGGCTGGCTAGGCCATATTAGCGATTGTGTATCAATCAAAGAGGATGACATGACTCAGTTACTTACTCAAGATCAGGAACAAGAGGTCCGCGGCCTCCATTAGAATAGTATCGGATATCTGTGTTGAAGCCCAGCGATGCCGCATACTGCATGTCTAAGTTGGCCTCGACATCGTCATCGACAGAGTCGGTCTGGTTGTCCAAGCCGCCATTAACAGAGAGCGTGGTGAAGTTCTGGGCCAGGGCATAGGGAGCGTATTGCTCGAGGAACTTGTCTAGCGCGTCATGCTTCGCATACTGCTCCAAGAAGCCGCTCACACCAAAGATCGTCGCGACGCTAGGATCCGCAACCGTGTCACCGACGTTGTAGAGCGCCCTTAGACATTCAGGGGTTATGGTGGTATTGCAGAAAGTCGCATTGAGGTCCTGGGTAGGGATCTCCGCGGCGGCCTGAAAGAAAGCAGCGGCTTCCTTCTGCTCGATGACCTCGTACACCTCCACGGCGTGCGGTTTCATCTGGCCAAATCTGGTCGTCGGCTGGATCATAGTGATATGGGGCCGGACTGCCTCGGGAACGGAGTAGCTGTTTTCGGGTTAGCAAATCTCGTATTCATCCGTTGAACAAGGCGGATGCGTACTGCAGAGTTCGGATTCGCTGCGCATCTGTTCCGACATGGTTATACACTTGGAAGTCGGTATGCAACAAGCTCGCCGCCTTTAGCACGGTGGTTTGGAAATTAACCCATTCCCCGTCATTCTTGACATCCGACGCGGGGATGCCAGATTGTTGGAGCCATTCTAGCACAGCAGCAGTCGACTCCTCTCTCGGCTTCATCATCTCCTTCACCTCATCACGCGATAGATGTCGACCGTATAAACGGTGTTGAGGAGTAGATATGTCGTAGAGGGTCTGCTCGAACTGGCCCAGGTTAGGTTGTTCAAGAGCAATCCGCAACTTGATTACTTGATTCGGATCCGCGTTCTTAACCTTCCTCCAGCCCATTGGGACTTTTGGTAGAGACTCGACGACGACATCTTTGCCTTCGACGGTGGCCTGAAGGAGCGCGATGGCAGCGCAAACGAGCGAAGAAATCTTCATTTCGATCCGCGTCACAGGTCGAGGGCCTAGAAGATGTAGCAGTAAAGGGCGGCAGAACGACCAGCTATCTCCTCACAAATCCCCTCGTAAGAAGATCGGGAGTTAAGAAGAAGCGAATGAAACATGCACGCGTCTTCAGGAACCGGCATTCTAATATACAAATATATGCGAGACACCCCTGTATATAGTGTATATCTGGTAGCATTGATCGGCGTATGTAGCTCGTGTAAGCTCATGTAGCTCACGAGTCGTTTTCTAAGTTAGGGGATATTTTACCGGCCAAAGCCATCGAGGTTTCAGAGGGAAGTATCTGACATCCGAAATTATGTATTCCTATCGATACCTAGGTTAAGCTATTAAATTAAGATTTATGCTAACGTAAACAACAGGTTAGAAACCCATACAAATTAAAGGCCCACGCTAATATAAAATACCACCTTTTATTTTAAATCATACATTACTTAATTAAAATAAAATATCTTATCAATTAAAAAAAATTAAAATAAACCTAACGTTTAATACTATACAACGCAATAAAAAATTTAATATTAAACGCATTACGCACATATATAATATTATTTTTACAACATTACGCGGTAAAATTAATAATTAATAATTACGTATTAATATTATAAAAATACAGCAAAAATTAACTTAATACAAAAAAAATATTATTATTAAACATATATTTAAATTAAATACCCAAACATTCCCGCCCTAAATTATTTATATTAAAAAAATAATTAATATATTATTATATAAACGTAATAAAAAACGCATTAAAATTAATTAAATAATAATTTTTATATAACAACAACTATAATTTAAAACACATTTAAATTATTAAATCAATTACTAAAAAAATCTTTATAAAAATCTTATTATTTATAAAATTTAATTTAAACTTATAACCAATATAATAATAAAATATAATATTTTATTTAAAAATATATATAATTTTAATAAAATTAAATTTATAATAAATATAATAATTATAAAAATAATTATAATAAATTTAAAACAACGTTTTAAACTTTATTAAACTTAACTTAAAAATCGCAAATAATTTACAACCATTTAAATAATTAATTCTTAAAACTAAATTATACCACTATTTATTATAATAATAAATAAATTACACTTAATATTATAATATTACAATAACATATTTCTACTTAATTAAATCATTAAACTATTAAATAATAATTAAATAACAAATAAAATTAATTTAAAATAACTTACACATTTCAAAAAATATACAAAATTATATATAAAAAACCTTAAACACCTCCTCATTTTTAACAGCTATAAAAACTATATTTCGATAAAATTTCGAAAATATTACCGTAAATATAACATTATAACCCTTTATATATTTACCCATTTATTCCATAAACTCCAACCTTTAAATATAACCATATTTTTAATTTTAAAACACATATATAAATTAACTATTAAAAATTTAATTTGCTAAAACTTTATATATATCGAAAAAAAAAACTTTTTCCCTTCATTTCATATCGCATTTTAAACCATTTTTATAAAAAATAATATATAAACCAACTTTAAAATAATAAAACTAATCCTTTTAAATAATAATAAAGTTATTTTAAACCTTAACATTATTTAAATTACTTATACGCCATTCCCAAACCCTAATTTCCTTAACCTTTTTTAAATATTTAAAATATTATATAATATTATAAAAACCGTTTCACAATTTATTTTTTTAAAAAATAAAATTTTTAACCACCAATTTAATTTACTAATTAAAATTCTTAAAATTATAAATAAATTAAATAAAATTATATATAAATTATTATATAAAATAATTTTATTAAAAAAAAAAGCCACAAATTTTTAAAAAATAAATTACGTACTTTTTAAACGCCAAAAAATTAAAAATAAACAATTATAACATAAAAAACCTTTTACTTAAACCAAAAAAAATACTATTTAAATTAAAAAAAAAGATAATAACATTATAACTAACAATATTATTACTAAAAATAATACCCTATAAAAATTTTAATAAACTCCCTAACGCTATAACATTTACAAAAATATAAATTACAATACGTAAACGTATTAAGCTAAATTAAAAAACATTAATAAAAAAAATTAATCAAATTTTAATTAAATTAAATGCGTTATAATTAAATAATATTTAATTAAATATAAAAAATCCAAAATTATAGGCCTTTAACCCGTATAGGCCTCTAACCCGTTATTTACGTTATGCTATTTTATCATGAACTTCCTTATTTATTATCATCATTACTTTTTTAACCATCCAAAAGCCGCAGCAGCAGCGATAAGCGATCCTCCTACGCCAGTGTTTCTTCCCTGTTCATCGCGAACGACTTACACCCAATCGGAGAAGGGAGGGTCAGTTGTCGTTATCTTGCATATACATGTAAAACGGTACCTTACATATGCGGCATGTGGAAAAAACATAGCCAAACAACATTGGGGAGATAAGACTAGCGGCCGGAGATTAAAGCGAAAAGAGTTGGGCGATGACGGCAATGATGGCAATGATCAGCATTGCTAACGCAATTTGTGTTGATACAGTAGAACAGGAAAAGTCCAACGATGAAAGAGGCGTAAGACAAGTTTGCTGGATCTTCGTGACCTCCGAGTAGCCAGTCAGCCAAATCCCTTGTCTTCCTGCATGTTTGCGGGTTTAGTCCCCGAAGCGCCAATTGGCTGAAGACGCTACGTCATTTCTAAACGAATATGCATTAAGCCTTATTGAAGCGTCTAAACGGATAGAACAAATACATAATAACGATTTAATACATCAGATATTTAGGTAGGTACCTAGGTTAGGTAGATAGGTAGTTAGAAAAGACTACGAGGTAACTATTACCTCTCCAAAACAAATATCTTTATCGAAATTATATATCTAATTTACCTATATACCTGTAAGGTACCCAACAGATCCTCAGACTTATTATCTTGCTGTAGAATTATATCAGACTTTCGTTCCTCTCACCCTGCATGTCATCAGCCATGACAAGGTCTTGCAGGGCCAATGCTAAACCATATCCCATACGTCGGTCGTAATCGGGCAACTCCATGACTGCTGTTGCTTACTATTAGTTCGTAACGCACATACCAATCATAAGGCTTCCAATCACTTGACCACGAGCCCTATATAATGCGCCTGCACTCGCGGACAGGTGTCCACAAGGGCCTCTCATAGCGGTTATGGAGCCTTTGCCGGATCGTTCCAAGATAAGGGCTATTCGCCTTTTGGACTATCATTTCAAGCCTTTCTGACAAATCCTCAACAAGCATGTAAATGAGCAAACTTGAGTCGTTGCTGCGATTGTGTAAGGTTGGAAGCTCTTCCACCGACGTAAATGATGGGTATTTCCCATGGATATCCAGGGTATCGATGCCGCCTTCTTTAAGTACACCCGGGAGTCTTTCCTGTATTCTCTGCCACCTCTCGAGTCTACCTTCATCTACGACATCATATATCATTATAAATCTCGTAGTGATTAACTGCCCGTTGGGCCTGGATATACTCATTTTGTGACTTGTGTCTTTTCGTTCATCGTGATTCGCGAGGTGCATAACAATCAGATAACGACCTATATATAGCCTCCCATTCTACGATGCTTGAGCTATAATACTGGAGGCTTTCGATGGCAATAGCTCGACTTAAACCATCAGGCCTAGAAAAGTCAAAACCTTGACCGGGCACATGGTTTTCTCTAGGGCTCGACATTGAAAACCCCCTACGGCCGGTAGTCTGCCTAGCAACACTTGCAGCAGCGAAAATATATGTGCTAGATATTGTTTTAGACTAGCCCGTGTAACTAAACGTGGATACGATGTAGAGAGTATGAATGTTAATAGCAGGTATCTTGGAATAATCTGGCAAAATAAGAACATATGGGATTGAGAGGACATCTGCAAACACTACTCTACATCTACACAAGAAGAAGGCGTACAATTTCATTTATTTTAGAATATATTTCATAAGCAGTAGCTCTGGCTACCTTGCCTAGAACTGAGTTGGGGACATAACTATTGCACTAATAGCCTCAGAATAATTTTGTCGTTATACTAAGAACTACATATGATAAGCAACAAAATAATGTCAAAGAAATCAGCAATTACCCAGTACATGTCAAAATAGTTCAATATATTGTAGGTATAGGCATTATCTTACATGGTTGTATGCATTGATGGAAGCAACTGTTCGTCAACGACAATATAACGAAAGCAATATACAAGAATTCCCGGCCTCCCAGAGGTTTAAGGTATTGGAATTCCCAATAAACAACAGAGACTTCTCCAAGTCTCACTAGGATCTCCCTCCAAGCCTTACTCCATAATGTTCCACTAAAGCATATCACCCCTAAAAGCATGGCCCAACGCAAGTTCAAGCTCCACCATTCTTCAGCACCTGCGTATTGAGAATATAACGAATGCCCTCGTACTCATCCACCGACATTCCCGTATATTCAATGCAAGAAACACCGCAGGGGATAGGTTGAGGGCCATCGACCTTGCCACTAAGAACGGTGCTCAGGACCATGCAAGTTTGAGGAAGGCCCTCGACCCTGATGTGATTATCTCCTACGGGGCCGTTCATCGTGACACTTGCGTTCAAGGCATCATAGTAGCAAGCATCGATATTGAACTGCGGCACGCCCTCGGGAGCCGTAGGCGGCGGCGGGATTCCTTGTGCGTCTCCGTCGGGGATGTTTAGTTGCTCTGCGATCTCCTGGGCCATCTTCGAAGCGTAGGTAAACGCGGCACGCCTGCGCCTGTTGTTGCATTTGCCGGTGCCGCAGGTGAGCCCGACGGTCGTGGCCGCGCCGATTGTGCCTGCTGTGAGTCCGGATGTTATGGCTTCTGCTGTTGCGGCTGATATCCCGATTGCCATTAGGGGAACTGGTGCTACGATGCATTGCAGGAATGCAAAGGAAGCAATGGCAGAGGCAGCGAGGGTTGAGTAATGCATTTTGTTGGATTTTTCTTTGAGAAGTCTTGAGAAGTAGTAAGGAATGACGTTTAATAGATTAATTCTCGTTCCTGCGAGTTTCTGATGATGTTCTTGTTGATGCAGAAACCTTTGATAGATTTGGCGGCGACAGCCTTAATATATATACCTTTTCCCTAAACCAGTACACTTCTTAGGTCGACGAGACTATGGACTTTGCTGTCCAACATGATGGTTTCTAGCATTAGAGCTGTCTTCTTTAGACTTCTATTCCTAACCACACCCCCTTTCATGTTTAAGGGCGATGAGCAAACCCCACAACATAGGTGCCCTTCCCATGAACTGCTCCAATCATTAGTTTCTCTTACCCTCTAGATCGCTGCAATTGGTTTATATTAGATATGAGGCTATTCTACGCATCAATGTCGCATGGTCAGCTGCTCTACGAATTTTGCGTTGGGTGGGCAGCTATTCCCCATGAACCCCTGTCTAATAACCATCGCGGATACGCTCGGCGGTATCTATATCTCCAAGATATGTTAGATTCTTCAAGAATCAATGCTCATCAATTGTAATATGGTTATTCGTGGAATTAAGCCCCCAAAGGCGTACGTAGTTCTACCCCGGATCGACAGCTACACATGAACACCAGTTAAGCTTAAGCCAATTATATTTCAAGATAGCCACGATATTTTGACTCCAGTCGGTAAGCCTATTTCGTTAGTATCTTGAGATTATTAGGTGGGGATTTGTTAGGCCTCTGGTAGATTTCATCGTGAATTGTCTATGCTTTATTAGCTACAAGATGCTTAGCTCGTAGGATGTTTGTAAATTGTAATGGCACGGGATCACATCAATGTTGCACATAAAGACATGCTATTAATTAGTTCCTACGGTATAGTTAGAAGTCTCTTTCTTTCATCATCGAATACACAGACAGGGATAACGTAATATAGTACCAACTCACTAAAGTTGAGCGGGCTCCAAGTTCAACAACCCACCAGTAATATCCCTTACTTCGGGCCGTGTTGATCCAATGGGAATTTCTGGGCTAGACCAAAGATACACCGTAGATACCCAACATAGTATAGACAGCTACCTGGTTTAATATCATTATGTTCCTAAAAGTCAAAGAACCGTGGTTGAAGATGATTCTATACTCTATGCTAAGTGTTGCTAGGCCGTCTCATTGTAAAGCAATATTGGGACAATGCCGCCAATGATACCGCTACTTATGAACTACCATACTGTCACTTCTACTGTAAGACTACCTACCTACCTAGGTACCTAGGTATACCGCGTTTTTACGTATGAAGAACTGCATTACATGGGTAATGAGGAGTGAGTAGCACACCGAGGTAAATAGTTAGGATGGGGTGCATGCGTAGTTTACGTACAAGACTAATTAAACCTACCTTGAAAGAGGTACGTATGAAATAATATTTAGGTAACTACCAATTATTATGCGTGGCCAAGGGTTCCAAAAGGATTCATTACGTTAGACGCGGTAGGATGAGCAGCATTCCAGAACACTAGAGGGTTCTATGTATATATTCTTACCCCAGCTACTTACCCCTGGTCCAAGATCCGGGGATCTCTGCCAAGATCACTCGGTAGGTCGAGACCTGGGGGATCTACGTCTGGGATCTTGAGCCCATCCTACAAATTGCGGGGAGATCTGACCAGTAGTTACTACTCCTATACTAAGCTTCCGTTCCCTTGACTATTTCTACTCCTTATAGCAAACATTTCCATTGCATGAAAATTTGACAGTCTCATTTCCAATACAATATCCCCTACCCTAGCGGTTTTCTATCGATGGCGCTAACACTGCGACGTGGCGATGCTGTATTCCTATCTTATTTAGGTCACCGAATCGAGGTCGGTCATATGCCGGCCCTTTGGGCTGAGAGGATATCCACCCCTAATGATTGATGAAGAGTTACTACCCTTACCCTCTCTCTAATAAGGAGAAGGCTACAGGAGGCTAGCTAGATGTCTTTTACTACCCGAATTATCTCGTAGTTGTGAATTGGGGTAATGGCGATCATAGCAACGTAACGTTGTATCCTTTCGAGCAGAGATACACCTACTGATGTAAGATTATTTCTTCATTATTGAGTGGAATTTCATGCTTTTGCGGAGTATTTATCATTATACTATAAAACATGGGTTGAAAAGGTAATTGACGACTACATACTTCAACGTGCTTTTACTTGATTTGCAGAGGTAATTCATGTATTATATTATGTCTATGTCCGTGATTGTAATATCGCCAGCTTCAAAGACCAGCGAAGAGTCTTAGGATAGAGCCACCTGGGCACTAACCAGAAGAACCAGGCGAAGACCCATACAAACCCTAAAGCTTTCCCGGCAACGCGCACTCTCGCGTCCCTTAGCAATGCTTCGTACTTTGTTTTATGTACCAAGTTCCTAAGAAGTCTTGAGACGAAAATCTCGGCCCCTACAGCAAGGTAATTGGCGCAGAAGAAGAGAAAATCACGGTGAGCTTCGCCTTGGCCAACTTTCCAAGCCGTTATGGCATGTATAAGCCCGGAGAGGAGAAATATCCCAAACGCAACTATTGCCTTATAAATAGTCGACCCTGGCTTCAGCTTCAAGACACGTTGTGAGAAGATTTTGGCACATATATAAAAAGTTGGCGATGCGATGCGATGCCAGAATTTGCCCCAGAACCGCCTTACTGTCCATGCCTCTGCCGGATTACCAAAGAGCGGCGGCCAATCCTCAGGGTCGTCAAATCGCAATATCACAACGAATAGTAAGGACAGTATGGCGTGGCACGACTCGAGTATTAATATGTTCGTCCATATCCAAGAGACGCTCACGAATGACCTTAGAAGCAGTTGGTGTACTGAGATTAGATCATCTTCACTCCCCACAAAGAGGCGCCGTAGAATTGGTTCTTGGTCTGGAGTGAAATCGAGTATAGTACTAGTTGCGTTGATATATTTACTGGCTTTTTGGACGAAGGCTTGGTCGACAAGGATGATGATTCCAATCTTGCAAATACGGAAGAGTGCGAATTTAAGAAGTTTTTGCCAGGGTGCTGATCCAGGCCCTGGTCGTCGGCAAGGCAATCGTCGAGGATTGTTCCAAATCCAGCATGCAGCCGATATGCTAGACCTACTGGGAGGCAGGGTGAAGCTATTTGAATTTGCGGGATTGCTGGTTTCTGCGGTGCCGGGTAATAGTGAACTGCCCCCGAAGTATAAGATTCGAGGAAGAGTCAGCAGATGGATGATACATGTTATTGCTGTGTAGGATTCCAGCCCAATTGGCTTTCTAGAGTTTGTGCTGCCTTGAATAGAGGTAAACGACCAGGCCGTGAGGAGCCATACTGGAGGAAGAAAAAAGGGGCGAAGCTTAGGGGGGAAATGGAAAGCTAGAGTAGTGAGGAGAATAGCTGACGCAAGAATGATGTTAGGCTTGAAGAACTCGTAAGATAATGGCATTGGTGATGCTATGTCCATGTTGAAAGATAACTTCTAGTTTGAGAAGCATTGGCAACTTAATATGGTATGAGCGTTGCGTGCTGATTTTCAATCTCTGATCCCATATATCTTCGTTATGATGTTGAAAAGTTCGATTCGTAAAACTCGAGTACCTTATGTAGGTAGGTGGTTTACCCTCCAAGATACCTAGGTAGTAGTCATCGATTACTAGTATTAAAATATCGTGGAGTATCAAGCAATCAATTTTATAAATAAAGTACCCACGTGGAAAAAGAATCCGCCATAGCAGACCACAAGTCTTGGTGTATCCTTGCTCAGGTGGTATTCTCCCCTGCTTGACCACACCGAACATATCATAGCGTTACACAGTAGTGGCGTTTCACCTGAATACAAGTGCAGGATGAGTTTTTCATGTATGAAGTGTCGAAGGACCCGTCATAGTAATAACACATATAGAATGAGTCCAAGGGGTGTGCTAGAATTCTGATATTTTTGTTAGCCTAGTTACCATCTAACTGCTGAATCATATATCGTAAAGTAATATCGATCTATACAAAGAGTCTAACAAGTCTGAATCCACACTTCTACGGCGTGTCAACCAGGTCCTTATCCTTATTGTCTTTGCTCTTCCGCTACTCGAAGTCTTCGTGCTATAACTCCTTGTCTTGACTAACCTTAATCGAATCAGGCAACTATTTTACAACTTGAACTTATTTTCCTATTTACCATTGTTGAAAATAGGATATTGGCATCTACAGTCATAAAGTGTGGCTGGAACAATCCAATGTGGGTGGCAAACAAATGATCACCCCCCCCTTTGCGTACATTTTCCAGCGTACATCTTACCCACCCTAAGCGAGACCAACTATGGTTTGAGACTATTTGATATATAATTCATTCTGCCTGCACGCGAAGTAATAATTACCTTCCGTTTGTATAGTTCTTCTCCACGGTGAACTTGCCCCTGGCTCGCGTGGTAGTCACTTCACCCAATAATGTAGCGCACGCTGTAAATATGCCTCCCCTAGACTACGGCGGCCCGTCGGTTTTAGCTTGGATTCTACCGCCATAAGTATTCGAGAAGCTCTAGCTGATTGACTGGGTATCTAAGTACCTAGGTATCTAAGGTATAAATGCTATCGAGATAGTCTTTAAGCCGGGGATGCAAAAATATCCAATCCTACAAGATTAGATTTATATCTTAAGTACCTATTCTAGACTTTGGGGAATATACACAATAAGACGAAACCAAAGTCAATATGACACTCGTTGCGGAGTGCTGCGGAGCATAACCCGAATTTGCCTGACTTGGCTTCTTGATACTATGATTATCATGCTACTTGTCCGGTTTAGGGAATAGAACATACAAGGTCGAGCAATGCTACGACCCGTTGTCCAATGTTCCTATAGGTTATTTCGTCGGGAGTTGTCGACTTGATTGCTGAACTGACCATTCCTACTACCTGTCAAATCTTCCCCCACTTCCAGAAGTCCAGCATAGTTTCCAGCAATAGCTCAAGATGTACTGACTAGTGCTATCACAGAGACACTCCCTGAAGTCTTGAGATACTTGCCGTCTGATGGCTTAGCACCATACGGCTGGGTTGTACCATGTCCCAGTCCCGATTTACCACTGGTAGACTTGTTCCATCGATTATGACGTGGGTGAAATTACCTATAACATCTCGATGATCGAAAGACAAACCCCTAGCCTACTTTCACATAGTTTCCTACCACGTAACAGTTAGTTGAATCGTATACAATATTTAGTATAATAGATAGGCACGTACCAGGAAACTGGCCCTGTTTGCCATGACACTTGCCAATCCACCACTCGTTATCATTTTGGGTTCTGGTAACGATTTCTATTATGTCCCCCGCTCTAAAACTGATATCACCCTCGGCTTGGGCTGAATAATCGTATAAAGCGGTAACTGTTTCCACCGCCGGTGCGCCACTAAGTCGAGTGGGCTTAGGTTTCGGCGGAGGGGGTTTTGGCTTCCCTGCTGCAAGCGCTGCAAGCCCAGGTGATTTGGGGCTACTTAGAGGTGGAGATAGTGGCGTCTTGAAGGCAGCGGCTGATGCAGAATATGGCGGAGGAGGGTTCTCTACAACTTCTGCTTGTGACTCTTGGCCGTATTTAGCAAATGTTGGGCTCGGTGCGGATGTTGGGCCTGCAGTGAGTAATCCAGCAGGCCGCGGCCCTGCCTCTATTGCTGCTGGTTTGTTCCCGTACTTGGGCGTTGGCTTCTTCTGACCGCTGGTCTTAAATCGAACAATACTTAACTGTTCAGTCTGCTCCAGGATATCTGCCCGCTTCCTCAAAAATGCCTCTTCTACGTCAAGCGTTAGGTCGAAATATCCAATATCGCAATGCTGCATTTTCTCATGGAGCGTATAGAAGATATTCAGTTGCATATAGTAGAATGATTGGAATAGCGGCTTGATGAATTGGCGCTCAAGAGTGAACAGCTTAGGTAGTTCGTCCTTCAGGAGATCATTGAAGTAATTGAATTCCTGCGTAGCTTGCTCGACATCGCTTTCTGCTTTCCACAAGGCCTTCTCATCTTTAGCACTCTTCTCTTTTTTATCTTGTATTTTCTTGAGTGTCGCATTGTGTCGGTCGTAGTCGAGCTTCTTGTGTTCACGTTTTGTTGCTGTTTTCCTGATGACCTTGAGTACGTCAAGTAATTCATTTGCGGGGCGAATAACTCGCGACTCGATCATCTCGAGCTCGGGCTTGAGCGATTCTTGTAGATCTTTGACGACAGCCTCATACTCCTCACAAGCGCGGATGCCCTCGGGGTTGCCTTGAACCTCTATCGAGTCGGGATCTGACACGCGACCTGATATAGGTTTGTAGATCTCGGTCATCGCTTTGCTGAACTCGATCTGGTGGTTGAGCATGCCGTTGATAGCATCGGAATATTTTTTACTCTCATCGTGAAGGTGTTTGGTCTCGACTTCGAGCTCGTGGAAACGTCGCTCCGCATCGATAAATACGGGATCTTTTGAATGTTCGCCAATGTTAAACTTGACTTTAAATTGTTGCGGCGCCTATGAGTTAGAGAATTCTGGTTAGTTTCAATGTCTTTCTTTTTTTGAGGTTAGGCGCATTATTGCTCACTCGAATGACGCTTTTCTGGAAGCCTCGGAAGCTCATCGCTCTGCGAGGTTAAAATGATCTGTTTGTAATGGTTCTGGTTGCGATGTATAGTTTAGTGGGTATCGATTCGGGATGAGGATATTCCTTTGTAGTCTTTACTGCGTAGTGCTCAGGGGGAGTAGTTGAGAAGCGAAAAGTAGTATCAAGGGCAAGGTAGAGGTTTGCAGCAGGTGATGGCAGCAAGGCAGAAATTAGTAGTAATAAAGAGGTACCTAGTAATGTAGGTAGTGAAGTAGTAGTGACATGTAGTAAACCTGACTTAGATAGTGACTTAGGTCGTTTTCATCCACTGACGACGTCGTTGCTGTGGCAGTGCTTTAAATAATCAGCTCGGCTTCGCGAAGGATCCGTCAACTTATGTGGCTTGGACCCAATAAGCCTGCTACGGAAGCTTGTTACCTCTAAAACATGTGGAAACTTTAAGCATTGTACAAAGGTAGTGTACATTATGCATCTACCCTAAGTACCTGGGTACTATATGTGTATCTTAGCGTATATATTTAGGTTATGTACTCGGTACGACTGTATCGTGGATTTCAGCCATCCTGAAGCTGAGAAATGGTAGTGAACATTATTATACGCGGAACTAGAATTAATATAACCAATCCCGTCTAATGTTACGGACTACATGTTGGACCGCTTGCCGGATATCCGAGCATCTCTTAGCGCTGAATCTTTAAGCCCGAATCACCGCGTTGACTTTAGCGGGCAGTGTGTAATCCGTACAGTACACTACATGTATCTTTCTTTTATCATTCTACCTAATGCCAAGAAGACAAGCAGGAGCTCGCTAACGTCATCTGAATGATGAGGGGCAGGTGTCACTGTGGGAACTAAGGTTTACGTAACATGCATAATCTGATAAACTGAAGATGGGTACTGTTTGTCGCCCTCATCCAATTAAATGCCACTATCACCCTAGTTTTTCCGGCTCCGTTATCACCGAGCTCAAAGGCCTAAATCGCCGTTGACCGAGCTTCGGATCTTTTTCGCGACATTTTGATATTTGATTTGAAATTCGCCTTCAAGCTTGGGACAACCCCACCAACTTTCTCTTTCTCATACACACAATTCTTTCTCCATATCCCCTTTAATAGCTGAACGCTTATTTCCGTTTGATGCCATCATGGCAAATGTGGCATCTTCAGCACTGAGACAGGCTTCACGCCTCGCTCTCAAGCAGTCTATCGCCTCAACTACTCTACGAGGACTTCCGTCCATATCAAAAGTGGCAGGTGTAGCTGCCGCGCAGGCCGCCCGGAGAGGCTATGTGTCGGAAACTAAACGCGACAATGCCCAGGTTAACGTTGAGACGGCCATCAGGTTAGATAAGAAGGACTTCATGAATGAGAAGGGAGAACTTGTCATGCCAGGCTCCGGCAATCCCGCAAACGGTACAGTTAGCCCGATGGCCGAAGTACTAAAGGAGGCCACTGTTTTAGAAGAGGGCCAACGTCCCATCTATCTAGACATGCAAGCTACGACACCCGTCGATCCTAGAGTTTTGGACGCTATGCTGCCATTCTTCGTTGGCATCTACGGCAACCCCCATTCTCGAACACACGCATACGGCTGGGAAAGTGAGAAGGCCGTAGAGGAAGCGCGAGCGCACGTTGCTAAGTTGATCGGTGCGGATCCTAAGGAAATCATATTCACTAGCGGCGCAACTGAAAGCAATAATATGAGTATCAAGGGTGTTGCGAGGTTCTTTGGCCGATCTGGCAAGAAGAAGCACATTATCACAAGCCAAACGGAGCACAAGTGTGTTCTTGACAGTTGTCGACATCTTCAGGATGATGGATTTGAAGTCACATACCTGCCAGTCCAAAGCAACGGCTTGATCGACCTAAAGGAACTAGAGGCCGCGATCCAACCAACAACGGCACTTGTTAGCATCATGGCTGTGAACAACGAGATTGGTGTCATTCAACCTCTAGAAGAGATTGGGAAATTATGCCGCGAGAAGAAGGTTTTCTTCCACACTGATGGGGCTCAGGCCGTCGGAAAGATTCCCTTAGATGTCAACGCGATGAATATCGACTTAATGTCAATTTCCTCACACAAGATCTACGGCCCTAAGGGTATTGGCGCTTGCTATGTCCGAAGGCGGCCGCGCGTGAGATTAGAGCCTATCATCAGCGGCGGCGGCCAGGAGCGTGGCCTGCGCAGCGGAACTCTTGCTCCACCTTTAGTGGTAGGATTTGGTGAGGCCTGCCGCATCGCCCAAGAGGAGTTACAAGTAAGTTTTCCATTTCTATCTTTTCTTTTCTTATTCCCATATGATGAACCGTTTCATACATGCATGGCTTTCTGAACTCCTTGACCGGAATCGCTATGTTGAGACAAAGCACACATATCTAATTTTTCGTATACATATCCACTTGGTTGATCACTTTATGAAGCCTCACAGCTAACTCATGCATAGTATGACTCGAAACGCATCAAGGCACTATCCGACCGGCTGCTGAAGGGACTTTTATCGTTAGAGCATGCGACCCAAAACGGTGCCCCTGAAAGCTTCTACCCTGGATGTGTTAATGTCTCCTTCGCATATGTTGAGGGTGAATCACTTCTAATGGCTCTGAAGGATATTGCGCTCTCGTCAGGCAGTGCGTGTACATCGGCCTCGCTGGAGCCAAGCTATGTCCTAAGGGCACTTGGCAATAGTGATGAGAGTGCACACAGCAGCATCAGGTTCGGCATTGGTCGATTCACAACGGAGCAGGAAATTGATTACGTCCTCAAAGCCGTCCAGGAACGAGTCACTTTCCTTCGTGAATTAAGTCCTCTTTGGGAACTTGTACAGGAAGGGATTGACTTGAACACAATCCAATGGAGTCAGCACTAACAATGTCATCGACTCCTCTAAATACTGAACTCTTTATTCCGAGTCGCATATCAGGGAAAGAGGTCGTCATTTATGGATGAATACGTCGAACTGGGCTATACGTTTGCCTGTTTCACAATCGCTTTGAGTTGAGCGCTGAGGACAATAGTATCCTCTTGTAACTTTAGGAGTTGGGGCGGTTTATCGTGCACTTCGCCGCTTACTTGCGAGCAGGCATGCGGTTTGGGGTCGCATAGGGAATGTGATTCTTTTTGGGGAGGGCCACTGGAAAATTCGGCGGATATACTTATCTCAATGATACCAAATGAAATGGGATGCTGAATATGAGTTCATGAGTAAATCAGTTTCCAGTTGAAATATTTGTGATGCGGTTCCCTCAATACGTTTGTCGTGATTCTGATGAATTTAGTCGTTGTCTTTGCCATTCATATGAAATAAAATAGGGCTGAGTAAATGGGTGTGGTTCTACATAGATTGTAGGAGAAAGCTTGGCGGGATACCTCGGACATGAAACTACAGTTGAAGGTTGGTTGCATATACCTGCATGTCGGTGCCTATGTACCTAGGTACCTAAGGTATTTATGACCTTCATAGGTACTTGGCTGCCCTATAAGCCCCGGGAAGACGGCATTATAGTATGTAGCGACCACTTATTTGATTGGCCTTTCATGCTAGCTATAATGAACCCCAAGTGCGTCATCGTAGAAACGGCGAGAAATGTGATCTAACATGCCTAAAGAAGTGAAATAGCTTGTGCTAGACACACGATTACGTATGTAGCGGCAAGCCCATTCATTCCATGCAGTCACGTCTAAGTGAACATAGCCGGAAGTGCAAGTGGCTTGAAAGCAGGTCTTGGCCCAATGCAAACCGATGACATCAACGAAGAGGACCCGACGCCACGCTCGATGACGTCTTACTTGCCTAAAGGGGTAATCTCCCCTCCATCTTTGTACCACCACGGCAAAACGCCATAGTCACTTACATCGAGATTTGGAGATTGCACTCAAAGATTTGCATTATGGCTGGTGTATTCTGCGCTTGTTCAAGGCCTCTTCCAACTTTGCCTTGCAGTGATAATATTACGCAAAGTGTTAGTCTCTGAATTTAAATGATTTATATAAAGACCTTCACTCCCTCTTCATTGCCATAATCATCCTTCACTTGAACATAACATTCAAATCCAATTGAATTAAACCAATAAATCATCTCTCAAACTCACAATACCCATTTACTAAATTATCTTACCTACATTATCAAACCTACCAATATGTCTAACGATAACACTTCCACTCTTAAGTCCATCGTTGACTCTACTACCGGTGCCGTTCAGAATGCTCTCGGCAGCATAACAGGAAGTACGGCTGATCAGGTACGCATATTCCATGCTGGCTCTATACTAAATCTCGACATATCCAATATCAACTAACATAAAACGTTATTTAGGCTCAAGGTCAAGCGAAGCAAAACAAGGCCGATGCCGAGTATGACGCATCGCACGCTACTATTAAAGCCCCGGGTTTCACTGCTTCATCATCGGGTGCTGTCACAAAGGATCACCCTGACAGAACTGCTGGCTCTTACAACCAGACCGTAGGGTCTGCCAAGGAGTTTGTTGGTGGAGTAACAGGCGTCGAGGTAAGTCGAGCATGCCGGACATCTGAGCTACCCCTACAAACATGAGCAAAAGACACTAATATTACTCGGTAGTCTCTAAAGGCAGCTGGACGTCAACAAAATGAAGAAGGCCAGCGGCAAGAAGCCAAGGGCCAGGTCAATGACTACGTTAGCGGCATTTCTGATCGCGTCACCGGCACTGTGGGCGGAGCCTTCGCAAACGTTACCGGCAACAAGGCCGCGAAGCAGGAATACGAGAAGCAGCACGATGCCGGAAAGACAACGCAACGAGGTGCCGAGGAAGATATAGTAAAACAGGCAGACGCCGACTCTGCAGCCTCACGTAAGGCATAAGTGCCTCAACTGAAACATGTGGAGACGAGATGGAAAGATTTGGGAGGGTAGCAGATGACATTATGATACCCAATATGGAATGCTACTAAAGCGTAAGCTAGTATAGAAAGATTGTACTCATCGCCGAAATGGAGCTTATAAAATCACCTACTATGACGTTAAAATGATTACGTGACCATTGAGAATGCAGACAAGGACCAAAGACAAGGGCCATAAGGAAGAGTAATCAATTGCGATCATTTCCGAGAAATTCTGGGTTGGTTTATCTACGGTATTAGTCCTGCATCCTGGCCAGCGAATAGAAAGCGATACCAGGATTGCCAATTCGTCAACAAACCCCCTGTCGAGGCTCTTCGCTCGGGTAGTACTGGAATTTCTAGCGTGGCCTATAGGGCAGAATCTGCTTTGCTGGTTCGTGAGTGGTCCATCCGGATTATTGGAGAGCTGCAGAAGCTTGCGACCTCTGACCGAATAATTGGGTCGAATCATATGTCAGGTATGCAGGAGGTAGTTATGTATATCAGAGATTTATGTTTCCCGTCTGTTCTTTTTTTCTTTTCACATGACTCTTACCGGCATAGCCGTCTGAGATCAGGCGCATGCATCAAGTAGTTCCATGGTGAGTAGGGAAAACGCGTGAGATCGCCGTTACTGTAGATGAAGTGTTGTGGGTAGATATACCGAGTTGAGGTCTGATTGAGATTCATTCTATGCAAGCTACCTACCTAGGTAAGGCTTTTCGATTTATGACTGAAGAAGGTCTAAAATAATTGACACAAAAAGAAATGGAATATTAGAAAGAAATTACAATACATAAAAGCAACGCAACGCGGTCTTCTGAGTGGTGGCTAAACGATACAATAATGTGTATTTTCTTTAGTGTTGAAATACGTATCAGGTGAAGCGTCGGCCAAGAAATGTTGTACGTACAGGAAGGCAGGAAGGTACATGACATAGGTACTTTCTTTTAGAGGTATTAATGGAAATCCCCCCCTGGGGAATAACGTTCTCTGCTGTGGAGCGCAGCACCCCAAAGCCCGCTATACATATGTCCTGTCCTACCTGCCTTAGGGACTGGATGTGCCGATACCCTACTAAAATAACGCTACTGACGCTGTTGTGTGGAGCCGCGCTGCCCTATAACCTGATCCGTGCGGCGATACTCCTTTTGAACTCATCTCGGCCCCCAACTTACCCTGAATCAACCTCAATTCAGGATAGAGCCGCAGAACATGCCAGGCTCCAGAGTCTTAAGGGCTTACCACGGCCGAGGAAGCAGCCTATTCTTCATGCACGACAAGCTTGAACATCTGCCAATGGATAGCCCCCAACTTGGTTTATTTATTTTCTTTTGTTTCTCTTTTAATATTTTTAGTGCTTTTACTCTATCCGTCAACCCGGCGCGTGGCCCGCGGACTGTCCTAACTCCCTTCACCAACGACGGCCCGCTCCTACTCTTTCCAATATGGGCTGACTCGTATGCCCATATTGTCTCCCATAGACTAGGTATCGCCATGGCTGTATCCTATTATATGTCCTGGGATTTCTCTGCTTTAGGCCCTTCGGTGAGAGTTCTAGCATCAGGACTTAGACTGTCCTAGGCAATGAATATCGTTGCCTTCTAGTGCATGTAATCACTTGGCCTTGCTAAATCCTGTATTAGTGAGCAAGCTTCTATACGCACGTGTGAAATTGGCTAGATGATATTTTTATTTATTTATTTATTCTGTTTGCCTTACTACTGGGATTGTGTATTATAGGAGATGGCCTTACTCCTTAGTATGCCAAGGGTCTACAGCGCTTCCCACCTGATACGGTGATGGATACTTGTACTTTCGATCGGAGATTCAGGCATATCTCCTTATTCGATTCTAATTCGCTTGCCACACCTCCTTAGCTGTTATTACGAGCTTCCCGATGCCGTTTAGTTATTGGTGGAACACATCCTAAGGCTCACCGAAGGCGTCTTCTGCTCACACCCTTACACATGGCCGTTCCCGGGACCGTAAACTGCAGCCCAGATAGTGGAGCATTCTGCAGCACTTTACTATAGGCCCGTAGGCCGTAGGTACTTTGACGTCTTTGGGTCATTACCGAAATGACTCTCAAGTCGAAAACTGATACATACCTCCTACTTACTCACCGTGCGGGTCGACATCTTCACTCTATCAGGCAGCACTAACTAATACCTCAATCTCGATGGACTATATACATTATACGAATCTTCACTAGATATAGGTGCGGACGCGGCTTTACCTTGAAAGGGTGTTTGCAGGAGGAGTTTACAAATCCTTGCCGGGGAGCACGCTCGCTGCTACTATGAAAACTGGCACAACTCTGTTGGTACTACTCAATAAACCTCTAAGGAGCCGGATTAGATTGCCCATCTCCGCGCGACATCCCCTCAGGATCCAAGCATATTATAAACTTGTATCAAGGCCCACTTGTTCGCAGGTCATCCCGTGGCTCAGTTGTGCTCATTTGGACCATTTGGACTCGCTGAGTCGACCTAGACGCGTATCTCGTGGACATCACCTACCTAAAGAACCCCTCTCCGAATTTTTCGGCGTCCTCCATCTTGGAAAGCCGTAGGCACTTGAGAGTTGGCTCGCCCACTCGGCTTTCTCCTGCTAGTTTCAGAAATTCGAGTGACACCGGGCTGCTCCTTTACGCTGTCCACCACTTAGAACGCGAGTCCCAGGGGTTGACTCATCAAAGCAGGTTCACTACTAATACATCAAAGTATATCCCTTGTAGCAATTTGCCAGTGCGAGATTTTCTACACACATACTGGCAGAAAAGTGGTTAAAAAACGACCTTGAAGTAGACGAACGTGACCATAGACGTCCATTGTACCCTCGGTCAGACATTTTATTTATCTATCAACCTGCAAACCGTCTCAACCATGGGTAGAAAGACATCAACGGCTATGATGCGAATTGCGATCGCAGGTGCTGGGGGCTTTGCAGCCCATCTAGTCCGGGAGTTGTCTCGGACTGCCTATGCCATACTCGTGCTCTCAACGAAGGTGACCGAACCAGAGTGACTATAGCATCCCCAAGGCTAGCTAATTCATTAATAGGAGCACCCGGAATTGGAATCTAATTTCGACTGCCAGGTAGCCGTAGTCGACTATACAAACCTTGACAATCTCCAGTTCGCCCTTCAGGGCGTTGACCTTGTGATATCCACCATCTCCGGTGCGGAGCAACTCAACCTTATCGATGCGGCTCGACGAGCCCGCGTACGCTGCTTCGTACCTTCGGAGTTCGAAGGCTCCGTAAGCCACAGGCCGGCGGCAGGAACTGACCCTTTTGACAACGGGTCTTCGACAGCCTTGGAACAACTTCGACACTGGTCCCAGTCGAGACACTATCCGATGAAATACACCGTTTTCTCATGCGGCGTTTTCTACGAACGCTTTGCCCCTGGCGGCCTCCAAACATACAATATGGGCGTCAGCTGTCGGATCCGAAACCAGGGAGACTACATGATCGATGTAGGCCTTGGAACTGCTGAAATCCCGGAAATGGACTCTCGGGGCCGCCCAGTATACATTGCAATGACATCGGCAGTTGATGTAGCACGATTCGTTGCCGCTGCCGTTGAGCTGGGAATTGATAACTGGCCGCGAGAGTTCAGGATGCGCGGTTCTCGTTTGTCAACTCAAAGACTTCAAGAGATCTGCAGCGAAGTCCGGGGAGGTAAGTAACAAAGAGGTCTCTCTGACGCGTCGAGTTAGTTTCCTACCTAGGTACCTAGGTTAACACACTATTATAGTCGCTTTCACCGTTGTCAGGAGGCCGTACGAAGAAATCGTGCAGTGGCTCCGCTACTACGAGCAGAACCGGGACGAAGCTAAATGGTGCACGATGCAGCATCTTCTACAGACTGCGGACGGCCGATACACTTTTGGAGAAGCGAACTTGAACGACGCGGTAGATGTACAGCCAACAAGCTTTCGACAGTGGCTATACGACACCTGGGGCCCGGCATAGTATTATCACTATTGACCGTTTTCTTCTGTGCCTCGACTACCTAGGTAGTTACCTTACTCTGCCCCTTTAAGATCTGTTGGTCGCGTTCATATAGGTCTAGGTATCTTCTTACGGCGGCCCGTTTCGAGCACTCTATGTGGCCCCCGTCTATTATAAAATAGACCCATCTTGTATGCATCACGGCTGAGTTGAGAAGCAACGGCACGTCTATTTTTGGGTTTCTTGATACCTTTGTAGCTTAAAAATTTCCTTCTGTCGATATTTAAATTGTATGCACATCAGCATTTAGCGCTCTACCTGTCTATGTCGTCTATCTACCTACCTAGGTACCTATATTTTGACTGTTTGCCCGCGGGTCGAGCATAGCCGTTTCAATACTATAGATAACTCCTACTCCTACTCTTACTCCTACTACTCCTACTACTCCTCCTCCTCCTCTTCTTTCGCCAGAAAAACAGCAACAGCAGCAACAACTTCGCAAGGACTCCCGCCATCTCAAGTCAGCAGTCATATTTCCCCTACCCAACGTTAAGAGAGATCTTCGTAAGACAAATGTACGGCAAGTCGCGCTAGCGCTACGCCTTGTTGGTGTTCCGTAGGCGTAAGTGGGTTGCATAACCTACCTACCTACCTTACCTACATACATGTGCTTATATGTGCGTATTACGCCCCATTCATTCATATACATTGCCGCCCCTCCCTCCCTTCCTTTCCCTTCCTATCAGGGCCGTAGAAACGAGCGTCGAATCGTTACCAAACAATCGGGTCCGTCGCCAATCCCCCCCCGCACCGTCTGTTCTAATTAGGCCTCGAGCTTCTTCTTCTCCTTCTTCTCCTTTTCGTTTTTTATTTTATTTTCCTCTTTCCAATTCGCTGTACGACAAACCGTGCTGCCTGCACGGATCCCGAGTGGCGGGAGAGGACTTCGTTAATATTGCTCGTTCTGTTCTTCTTTCTCTTCATTTCACAACGTCAGCTTAAGCTTCCTCGGACGCCCGCGAATGAATGGGACGGACGAGCAAGTGTTGCCTACACATGAGAAACGTCATACGACTCTAGCGTGTAGGTAATCTCACATACATAAATACCATACATATGGTACGTAGGTGCACATCTACATGACTACCTACCTACCTACTATCGTCTTGTGAGAGGGCGTGGAAGGCAAGTCGTGTTGAACTCGGCCATGATCTTCGTCCCTGCAGCCTTAGCCCTACCGCGTAACTCCCCATCCCCTCGTCCCGCCTTTTCCTAGAATCAGCCTTAAATAAATTAACAAACGTCTTCCCCGACGCCCCAGTAAGCAGAAGGCTTGTCCTTCTTTGCGTGCAACCATAGTTTTTTTTTTTTCTTTCTTTTTTTTCTGCCCTACGCCGCTGTACGTCAACGTCACCGAGATCTGCAGGTAAGCCGCTGTCGCACCACCTAAGGCTGCGGGTTGATGGGAGCGTACCATTATACATGGGCGCCGATCCGAAACTCCAATTCCAGTTCGTCAGTTGTCGCAGAGCCTCAATTTCCCTAACTGAAAATTTTTTTACCCTTCAGGATCCTTCGTGTTGAACCGCGGGGGCACCCGCCTAAGCTGTACCACTAGGAAATCATCTCGGGCATGTGGGATTTGACCCATTGCGAATGGTGCAGTAACTTTGCTTAGGCAACCTCCAACACTCCCGCGCTTACACCCCCTCCACCCCCCTTTTCCGTCTAATCTTCGCCGAATTCGTCGACGACCCACACGCAGAACTTCTCCCACTCGATCTCCCATTCCTTCAACCTCTGTGCCTTAGTCCCGCTTCCCGTACTTGCTTCCCTGATATCTCTGCTCCACTCCTCGGCAGATTGATCCTCAAACGCTGCCCACCGTATACTATTCTCGGCTAGACTCCCCAGCCCTGCCAGCCCTAAATTCTCCCAACCCTGCAGTGCTTGCCAAAAGTCGTGCGTGGACCCGGCCGTGTCTTGACCGAGCATAGCCGGATCATCGTTACATAACGAGCAGGCCACTCCCCGCGCAAGCAGAGCGGGAAGAGGGTGACTCATGACGGAACCGCAGAGGCGGAGGACCTCGTTCGATATAGGGCAGCTTTCCACCAAGATCTTCTTCTCTTTGACGAGATTGACGAGTAGGGGATGCTTGTACAAGCTAAACCCGTGGCCGATACGCCTCGTCCCCAGGAGCACAGCATCGAATAAATTGTGATCTGTATCGCTACCGGATCCGAGACACTCGCCGGCGTGAAAGAAGAAAGGGATATTGACACCCTCCTGGGCACATTGCTTGCGGAACCAAAATAGCTCAGGAAGTAGGTCACGTAGGGGCCGACCGCCATCTTCCTGACCGACCAAGTCGTACCCGGCGATCAGGTGAGGATGCGTGATCTTAGTCTCAATACACTGTTCCATGTTTTCCACGATATTTCGAGTTGGAAAAAACCGTAGAGCGGCCCAGATGACCCTAAGCCCCCAAAATCC
Source organism: Daldinia grandis (assembly GCA_022432525.1). Classification (NCBI taxonomy): domain Eukaryota; kingdom Fungi; phylum Ascomycota; class Sordariomycetes; order Xylariales; family Hypoxylaceae; genus Daldinia; species Daldinia grandis. The sequence goes on along the minus strand of JAJKLB010000022.1, from coordinate 141,805 downwards.
CTCTCCCGCTTCAGATTCCTTGAACCGTGCCACCTCCTCGTCTAAGACAGTCATCATTGCGCTGTAGTCAGACTCGGGCTTTTCACTGTCCTGTCTATAATAATCCAGGGCCCATGAGAAGCGGATTTCACACCAGTTGATCCCGTCTGCTTTTAGCAGACTCATGAGCCGCTGGAGAAATTTGCGAAAGATAGGCTCGTAGTGGATCATAGACCCGACCACTCGGAAACACTTGTAGAACTTTTGCCATATGTGATCAACACCGTGGTGCTGGGAGACGGCATCCGTCCGCGAGATAGTGCACCGCGAGTAAAGCCACTTTAGGAAACCGGCTTTCCCGCCCTCGGGGAACGCATCCGCGACCTGGGTAAGCAGGATGAAAGTACCGCTTTGATAGTCAGAGTTCCAAACATTGCTTTCTGTGCGCGGTTGTTTGAAAAAGCGGAAGGATAATTTAGCAGCTTCCCTCTCCGTATCCGACGTGAGCGGCTGGTCGGCAGCCAAATGTACGCCTGGGGTTGCGAAGAGTACTTCAAATAGATACTCGAAATCAACCATGGCATCCAAGTGGGCGTGTAGCAAAGCGCCCTTAGGCATGCGTCGTACTATATTCCACAGTTTGGTGCTTTCCATTCGCTCCTTGGACAGGGAGAACATCATGCCCGGGTGCACGACAATGTCAGATTCCTGAGCGAGCGAGTCCTCTAGCTGCGGCGTCCACACCGTGTTTTTCTCTTCGTCCCGGATACGTGCCACTATATCACAGGCACGCTTTGCAATAGGAGAGAGACTCTTCTTGAATGACGCATCTAAGGTTTTTTGTTAGTGATACGGGGTGAGAAAAGGGGGTGGGTGTCAGCCGATTAGGCGGTTAGGGTCAGTTTATACGAACCGCTACGTTCCTTATTTTCTTCTGCTATGAGCGCCTCGCGACCTTGAAGGTACTTCTGAATAAAGGGGTCGCTCTCCTTCGGAAGATCCTGTGAGACCTCCTCCCACTCCTGGTCGGTGTATAGATTCAGCAGATTCATCTTGGCTGATATCTCTTTCCTGAAGTTCTCGTGGTCAATAAGAAATGGGGTTCTATGGTTGGAAGTAGAATTGATGGGAGGATAAAAGTATTCGAAGAATGAACTACTTCAGTTTATATAGGTACCTACCTTAGGTAACTACCAGGACCTCGATAGCAATTAGCGGTGATAATGTAGACTACCTAAAAAGGACATTACCCAAGTTGGAAAAGATGGAGTGAATTAAGGAAGCTCCGCGTTTGTTAAGCACCTGCCAGAACACTGTCAGGTAGGTACCTTACCCCACGGGATCCACCAATGCCCGACTTACATTCACCCCCGCTAAATTCGGATTTTAGCGGTCCGTCCTGTCCTACAACCAGAAGTCTGACTCTATACTTTTTCCACTTTTTTCCATCTTTGTCCCTTAAATTCAACTTTCTCGACGCCCTTATCTATGACACATCCCTCCAATTCAATTCAATTCCATAATAGTATCGCGCAGGAGCAGCTTCACTGCAAGATGACATGTCCTTCGACGGAAGTAAGACCTTGTATCCCGCATCGGCCAAGCATGTTCGGTCGTCTTTCCACTCCGGCATCTCCAGCGCCGCCGGAGATCGTCGGGTTCGATCCGGACCGGGCTACAGAGGGATATCTTGGATACCTAATTCAAGAAGAATGACCAAGCTACCTACCTACCTACCTAGGTAGATAGTCACAAAATCACAGCTGACAAATTCCGAAATTGGTATCTCATTCGCGTGTGGCACCATCGCAAGCGCTTGCTACGCTTCCATTAAGCCCCCAACTATCTGACCTAGATACCTTCCTTAGGTACATTCAACCCCCTTTCCTAAATCTCAAGACTTTAATAACAAATCCTTCTAATATCTAACTCCTGCACATCGCTTCACCATTGATTACCAAGACATTCACGGTTACATCTCGTTCTTCGCGCCTAGTGCTTTTTTGCCAACACACGTAGGTTCCAGACCGTTGGGCTGGGATAATAGGCCCAGAAAGGAAGCGAAAGCTAACACCAATAACTCCTATGTCAGCCAACTTATACCCATGATTGTACGACTACACAATGTCACATTGGTGGCGACTGGCTGCGTATAAGTGAATGGGAAACTGGGATTCACGGGGGGGTACAGTTTTAAATAGCATCAAGACACTAATACAGACACACCGCCTAATACCTTAACCTAGATAGATACCTTGTCAAAAGGGGGAAACAGGTAAGTAACATAGACTCTGTGCCTACTCGCTACACACGAAGCCTCCGCAGCCCTATGCCTGCAAAGCAGCATCTTCCCTAGCAGTATGGCTACCCTTCCTCCAAGACTCAGTATGGTCTCTGCGTAATCTCTCGACCTTCTGATCCCCGACCTTGCCCCAGCCTCCTCCTCCGGGCGTATTGATGATGATGTGGTCTCCAGCCTTCATAGGGGCGCTGTTCTTAGCACCTAGGTTGATATAGCGCACCTCATACTCAACGTCGTCTGTCTCCTGCTGTGCGTGCACACCTGGTGTAGCAAGATCCTTCTCCGGGTCGGCTTTCTGCACGCGACGTACCCAGATGTTGAGGCCACACTCGGCGTCCTCGCCGCCGGCTAGACCGTAAGGCCGGTAGACTCGTCGCTCGCTGAGGATCGAGCACTGTATGGGGATTCGGAACTCGATGTCGCGGACGACACCGTCGCCACCGCGATGTTGGCCGTTACCGCCCGACCCTTTACGGATGGAGAACTCGTGCAGGAGGACCGGGTACCGTCGCTCGAATACTTCCGAGTCTGTAATGCGCGTGTTCGTCATGTGTACATGGACGCCACTGGTGCCCTCCCAGTCCGGCCCCGCACCGCTGCCGCCCGCAATCGTCTCGTAGTACCCGAAACCCCTAACTTCTTCTTCTCCCGAGATGTTACCGCCGAACCCAAACGTCAGGTTGTTGCAGCAGCCCTGGCTGGCGGCACATGCTTCGAATGCTTTCAATATAACATCTGTGACTCTTTGACTAGTCAGTACGTTGCCACCCACCACGGCAGCACCCGTCGACGGCGACAGGAGTGACTTGGGGGGGATTTTGACGTTGACGGGTTTGAGGCAACCCTGGTTCAGGGGGATGTCTTCAGAAATCAGGCAGCGCAGACAGTAGATGATGGCACTGTATGTGATGGCTTCGGGTGCGTTGACATTGCCGTAGACCTGAGGACCCGTGCCCTCGAAGTCGAACTCCGCCTCGCCCTTCTCCGGGTCAATCGTAACGCGTAGCCGAATCGGGGTTCCGTCGTCCATATAGTCGACTGCAGACAGGTCCTTCCCTTCAAACTTCTTGTAGACCTGTTTTAATAACTGCCGAACACAGAGTTCTGCGTTGTTTTGGATGCTGACCATATAGAATTGTACAGTATCTTCGCCATACTCCTGAATGAGACCTTCGATCAGGGATATGCCTTTTTGATTTGCAGAAACCTGCGCCCTGAGATCGTTGATATTGTCTGCCAAGCATCGAGTTCCACTGCAGCCAGGATATTTCGCTGGTTCGTTGTAGAGTAACTCTATGATTCTCTTTTCGTTGAATTTGCCCTCGCTGACTATCTTCTCGCTTTCAATCGACGCGCCTTCTTGGAATAGTTCGCGGGAGAGCGGTGGCATGCTACCCGCGGTAATTCCACCAATATCTGCATGGTGAGCCCGTGATGCTGCGTAAAACAGAATCTTATCCCCTTTCTCGTTAAAGGCGGGCATGATAAGAGTAATGTCTGGGAGATGTGTACCACCATACGATGGGTGGTTTGACATGATCACATCTCCCTTTTTGAGCTTGCCCTCCCAGATCTTAGCTTGCGTCCTAACACACGTCGACATAGATCCCAGATGGATAGGCAAGTGCGGAGCATTAGCTACGAGCCCTCCGGAGGCGTCAAATATAGCACACGAGAAGTCGAGACGCTCCTTGACGTTTGTGCTTACGCTGGTCTTTTGGAGCGCATGGCCCATTTGTTCTGCGATGGCCATGAAGCGATGGCCGAAGATACTCAGTAGAATGGGATCAGCCTTCCGTTCGGACGAATCCTTCTTGTGTGAGCTAATTCATGTGTTAGTCAAGCCCCAATTTCTCATGTGTAAAGGGGAATAGGCTCAGGCTCACTCATCCTTGCTGTTTTTCTCCAGGTCAATGATGACATGCGTTTCGAGAATTAACGCCTTCGCCTTTGGAGTGATCACGATAGTTTGCGTACCATCCGCGAGAACGGCCGGTCCGTTGATTTCGTCACCAACCGATAGGTCCTCGAGTTTGTAGATGGGTGTCTCTAAACGGCCCCCTTCAAAGTAAACTTGGGACCTGCCATGCGCCTTTTGGTCACCGATAGACTGCCGCTTAACTTCCCTTAACTGTTGATCTACAGTCTTATCCCGATATGTGAAGCTCTTTCCAATGCCGCGAACCCGTACATCGTCTACAATAATATCTCTATCATCCAGAGTAAATCCAAATTCGTAACGATGGTGGTCTACAAAGGCCTTGTCAAACGCCCAATCCTCGCCGTCGTAAGACGCTCTCGCCTTCTCCTCATTAGGCTTGATAATCATGAGAGCCGACTCGGTTCCACGATATTTCATATTGAGATACTCTTCAAAGACAATATCGCTGTCCTCGAAGCCTTGGTCTTGTAGGGCTTTCCGTGATTTCTCTTTTAATTTTTCCATCTTATCTTTCAGCCCATTCACCACGTCTCCTTTATCCTGCCATACTGTAGAGTCTGGTTCCTGCCTCTCATCGACGACGTCCGCCAAGGCCATTCCGTATGCTGATAAAACGGATGAGTACCTGTGGACTAATATCTGTTTAATGCCTAAGGCCTCTGCGATAGCAACAGCGTGCTGGCCGCCGGCACCACCAAAAGTCGCCAATCGGTGCTTCGAAGAGTCATGGCCCTTCGCTTCGGTAATAGACCTGATCGGCCTAGTCATAGCCTCATTTGCTATCGTCAAGAAACCGTAGGCTACTTCATCTAAGCTCATACTTTTGCCAGTTTCCTTGTTGATCTGATCAGTGAGCTCTTGAATTACTTTCTTGCTTGCCTCGAAGTCCAAACCTTCGTCCTCATTCTTGCCAAAGATCTTGGGGAAGAACTCGGGGAGCAGACGGCCTAAGAACAGGTTTGCGTCTGTTACTGCAGCGGGGCCGCCTTTTCGGTAGCAAGCAGGTCCGGGATGGGCTCCCACCGACTCGGGTCCGACGACAAAGAGACCGTTCTTGAAGAAGAGTCTGCTTCCACCTCCGGCAGCGACGGTGTTGATGTCGAGCTGGGGTGATTGAATCGTAACACCCGCCGTTGTCGTCTCAAAGACGTGCTCATACCGACCTTCTCCGTAGCGTGAGACATCGGTACTGGTACCGCCCATGTCGAATCCGATGACTGGGATCTTGGTCTCCTCGTCATAACTTGTGATAGCGTAGCCTACTACACCTCCTGCAGGGCCAGACAAGATGGCCTTCAACCCGGTAAACTTCTCTACATCAACCAGTCCACCATCGCTCTGCATGAACTCGCATCTTGCACCTTTGCTGCCGTTCTCCTGAAGGACACTTCGTGTTCCTAAGCCACCAGCGAATCCCTTCTGAAACCCGGCGATATACTTTTTAATCGCTGGCGTCAGGTACGCATCGGCACAGACACTTGTCGCTCGTGGGACTAGCTTGATCATCGGCATGAGTTCGTGGCTAAGTGAGATATGGTTGAAGCCAATTTCCCTAGCAATTTTACCTACTAGGGCTTCATGGTCCGGAAATGTATAGCCGTGCATTAGACATACAGCTATACTCTTGATGCCCTTGTCGAATATGCTCTTTAATTGGTCCTTAATCTTGCTCTCTGCTGGCCGTTCCAAAATACGCACTGTCTCCCCTGAAAGTCCTAATACTAAATCTGCTTTCGACGCTTCCGTCGTCCCGGCCTTAGCGTCAGCTTTGGTGATCGTCCGCTCAGGGTCCTCAGCATAGTCTTCAAGTGTAACCCTCTCGTCTATCTCGACAACGTCCTCGTATAGGACGTCGGGCTTCTTGATAGCGAGGTCAAAAATCTTAGGGCGACTCTGGTTGCCAATAACAAGACAGTCCCGGAAGCCCTTAGTCACAACAAGGGCTATCTTCTCACCCTTGCGCTCTAGCAGCGCGTTTGTCGCCACCGTCGTTCCCATGCGTATGCTATCGATCCTAGAGGTATCCAGAGCCTCCCCCCGAGGAATCTCCCGTCCCTCGAAGTGGCTCAAAATACGGCGGATGCCTTCCAGCGGTGCATCTTCATAGTTGGCCGGGTCTTCAGAGAGGAGCTTAATCACAATATCCTTTCCGTTCAAGGTGCCAACACAATCGGTAAAGGTACCCCCACGGTCGATGGCAATGCGGACACCGCGGTCTCTCTGCTCAGTAGAACCCATCGTGTATTACATAGACGATAGAAGTGGCCAATGTGGATAGAGAGAATCTGGCACTTGGTATCTTCAAAAGCCTGGTCACTTATAGACCTAGCTTTAGCGGCATCGGAGAGCAATAAGCGTTCATCTAAAACTATTAGAGCTTACAAAGCGGCACCTTGCTATTTTCCATACGTAACTTTAAAGTATGACAACAGGTTACGATAGTAAGCTCAAGGAGTATAATACCAAGAGATAGCCAGTGGGCGTATAGAGGATGCCGAAGTGGATACGTTGAATATGTAGGATACAGCATATTCGGAAAGATTAGGAAGATGTTTAGGAACTATCCAACGTCTAAGCCGATGTCGTCACTAGGGCGCACGTAACAGAGCCAAAAAAACAATGACTCACTCCACTATAGCTATCGCTAATACCTAGACCATCTCCTCAACTACCCCGCAACGTAGGTACCTACCTAACCTAGAGCATACGGCGTATACTTACCCCACGATAGGGGACAATAACGGGTAGTCAAGGCCAATGAGAACAACTATATATGATCAATATGATTATAAATCTTAAATTATTCAAGAGAATATTTCGTTCCATGGTGGAATAATAGGTAGTCTCGTTTCTTTGTGAATAAATACTTTATATACTTCGTGCGCTGTTCGTAGACTTCGTGGGCCTATGAAACTCTCTTGGAAGTCCATACTCCCCCCTCCCCCCTCCCCCCTAAAGACTCCCATAGTCACCGCACGGCCCGTCGTATATATACCTACCTAACTCATACACCCCCTGAAATCAATGGTTTATGAGAATACCAATATACACCGACCGTCGCGGCAGGGAGAATACGCTGAAGCTGTACATAATTCCAACCACCCGTTTTTCACGTCCTATACCCCCTTTTGATTATACGCCCGGCTATTCAAGTGCAAAACGCTCGTAGTAAGTACCCAAGTTCAGTGTGTGACGACCCGAACTGCTTGCAGCATGATCCCGAAGAAAAGACCTCTGGCGACCTCCTCGACTTGGAGGCAGTCAAAGACTCGCCCAAGCGCTTCGCTTGTCGCAGATTGCCCCATTATCCCCATTAATGCCCCGGGGACGCCGCTCTGTATAAACAGTTTCCTAGCTTTAACCCTCAACTCCTCCTTTTCCTCAGTCGTCATCTCCTTTGGCCAAGCCTTTCGTTCCTCTTCCGTTGGAAGAGAGTTTTCACGAAGCTTGCGTAGGTGAGCGGCAATACCATCGTCCGATAAATTCGCCTCGAGAACCGATTCTTGAACGAGTGACTGGATAGACATAAGTGACGGATTGCCTGGTCGTAGCAAGAATGATTTCGCTGCTGTCAGGAGCGTCCGCCGGATGTTCCAAGCCGATGACAGCGTATAGAGCTCGTTGATTACGGCGAAAAGAAGTTCAACCGCTACACGAGTCTCTTGCTCCGAAAGTGGCGCGTACTGCTTACTTGGTCGCTTGACGGGCCTACCCGCTTGTGGTAGCTGATCCTGACTTGAGTTAAATGACCGAGTTGGCGAGGTGCCATTTGGAGTAGCCATCAGGCGCGAGTTTCCGTCAACGCTCAAACGAGTGCTCACGGGAGAGCCATAATCGTCTGTGATCTCATCCGGTGGGGGTGGTAATTTAATATTAGTAAAGCTTAGTTCGGATGGAGATCGTAGAGGTGAGCGTAATGCTACAGCGCTCGAAGCACGGCTATGTCCTCTGCTACTCGTTGCACTAATTGAATTCCGCTCCCAACGATCCGCCCTTGCAGGGTGAAGATTATCTTGATTCGGGTCTGTTTGAACGCTAGGTCGCCGTTCCATGGGGGCTACTTTACCCGGCTGCACGGCGACTACAGGCGATCTTTGACTGTCCAGACTATCCCTAGCTTTTCCTGACCCGTTTACTGATGGAGTACTGTCCATCCTTGGGAGAGCTGACATTGACAACGGCCGCATGCTCATTGGGCTTTTCGTGCTACTAGCTTCCTTGGTCTGCTGTTCGTTTAAGGAAGAAGTAGTTGATTTCCTTGACCCCAGCCCGATGTTGCCGAAGACGCCAGTAACTCCGCCGACCACTACCTTTCCGCTGTCCAAAGCCCCCTTGGGTGCATTTTGGATAACGTCAAGCACGCCTTTTCCTACCGACTCGAACGAGAACCCCCTGCTGGCACTCATTCGAGTTTCCTGGCTTTTATCCAGGAACCGCTTGAAGGCTTCCGATTCAGCCAGTGGTTTCTCGGCACATGCTGTTCGCATATATCTCTCAATCTCACCACGCAATGACGTCCTCGTATGCACTTTCCAGCTCGGGAAGGTAGCGAAGGCTTCCAGGAAAGCAGTCGAACCAGAGACGGTCGCAATGCGTCGCAAGCTCTCATGGAGACCTTCAAATTGAGTATACGTTTTCATTATCATCCACCCAGGGTAATGCGAGGTTGCTGGTTCAATCTGAAGTAGATACTCCCAGGAAGGTTTGCCACGAAGTCGGCCCTTGTCATTCGCTGCGTCGTCATGAATAGTAACAGTGGCATTGTGTAGTGTAAGGGGAGGAGGGTTGCGTGGGTCATCTTCTTCTGGTTCTTCGGCTGCCGGTGGAACAATTTGATCAAAGCTTGTAAACCTACGAGCCATTTTCTCTCCTTGTCTGCTAGACGGAGACGAGTTGTGGCTTGTCAAATCTATAGGCGATCTTAGAGAGATGGGAGACCTTAAGGATTCTTCCCTATCTTCAGCATTCTCTAGTTGTGAGTCCATCGATGCACCCCTGGAGCTTGGACTATAGTCCTTAGATTTCTCTAAAGAAGACCTGTTTGGTTTTCCGTCAAGCTTCAAGTCAAGCTCCTTGGCATTCTTCTCTATGGCATTATTAAGGAGACCGGAGGCTTCCGTGCTGTTCTCACTTGATGCCGGTTTCGACTTGTCGGCTTCAGCAATCATCTCGTTAAGTCTCTTCATTTCTTCCATAGCCTTCTCCATTTCTTCGTCAGCTTTCGACAGCTTCTTCTTATGCACCGCCTCTTTACGGCGCACCCGATCAATTTCGTATGAATTGCGGTTACCTCTGGAAAGACCAATATTTCCTACGTTGCCGTCGACGTCACCAAAAGCCTTCTGATCTTGTATCGCATCGTCGATAGCTTGCGAAAAGTCTGTCTCCCCCGACTCGAGTAGATACACAATCCAACCATTAATCCATTCAGCTTTGGAACATGTCTGCAAAGTACCCTCAAGAATGATTGTTGAGAGGATCTCCCTCAAAAAGATGCGAGCAGGATCGCAATCATATGCCGACCTATCTAGGAAGCTAAGCAGGTCCTCAGCAACCATCTTGAACTTCCCTGCCTGCTGTCTTTGATTAAGCAAATTCGACAACGGTGCTTCAGTATTCGAAGCAAGGTAATTATAAATAGCATCTGCCGCGGTGAGGTTGGCTTCGGAGGGAAGCTCCGAGTAAGCATTGGCCATCTCAGATAGGAAGACAATAATGATAGAGCACGTGTGAGTAAGGAAGTCGACGAAAGCATCGGCAGGTCGTTTGCGGCCCAATTGATTCGAGATAGTCAATAAGAAATTAACCAACACCTTTCTGCAAGCGAGAGGGAATGACTTGTCGGACGGCACAATAGGCCCATACCACCAGTCCACATAGTCGCGAACGATAGCGTCGACAAGACCAGTAAGCGCCTGTCGCGTCTCTGGTTCGAAGTCGTCGAAACTTCGAGCTAGGAGTTGGACGTCCTTCTCATCGTCTTGCGTAGTCTGGATGACGGCTCTAGTATGTGTTGTTCCCAAGATACGATCTAAGAATTCGTAACCCCTTTCACCTCGGACGGCCCGGGACACTTCGGGATGTCGGGACTCCCATGACGCAAATAGCGTGATACCGCCGACAGCTCCGATCAGTACCAGGCCAATCTGACCGAGGATGAAGTACGTCACAGCAGCAAGTGCAAATGCAATAGCTGCGAGCGTCCCGGGCGTTGCTGTGGAAAGAAATTGTAACACCTTGGTGACAATATCATCTTGCTGGGGACTGGACGATGTAGGTATATCTCGTTTCTTCGGACTTATCGGATGGCTTTGGGAGTTATTGTCGGATATATCTACTATTTCGCTTGAGTCTAGTTTCGTCTCGTCTTGCGATGCGGCGGGAGTTGCGCCGAGCTGCGCATCGTCGGCGGTGTTCATTAGGGAGTTATTGGTGTATGGAACTATTGAAAGTTACTAGGTTAGGCGTTTAGGGGCGTTGATAGTGGGCGCATTGCATTTATAACGAGAGGCTAGGATAGAAGATGGTTGATTAATATTATGAGTATTAACACAGCGGCTAACTCGGAATAGTTCGTCCGTTGTTCTCTATAGACTGCGTGTTTGAAAAGGTTCTGGATTATAGATTCGGCAAATCGTACAAGATAAATTTGGCAACAGATTCATGTAAGTCAGGGGTCCAATGGTTAGAGTTCCCCCTAACATCAGTCGTGTACAACCCTCTGCCTCGAGCTGCGATAGGTAATGGGATGTTTCGTAAAATTAAGTACCTAGGTACATACATCTTTATCCCAGCAGAACCCTTTCATGTATCTTTCCATAGTCTTTTAGGTGAGAGGTACATCAGCATATACAATGAACGTTCCCATATCTTAGAGTTCTAGAGAGGTATCGGATGTGGAAATATGCAGGTACCTTGCAACACTAACCGTAGCAAGTATAGCGACAATTGGACTCCCAGTACTGAATTTATCTAGGTACTCAGATAAGCATGATAGATGTATCTCTACCTACTCAACCGTACGTACATCATAGGTAGTAGGCGCGTCTTCAAAGCACTTAACATTTCATTGACGCGACAACCCGTAACCAGCAACCCCACATTCCTTACCTTCCTCTCCCTTAATTAACCCTTACATTTCCTCAACTGAGCTTCCCCATTCTCTACCAACTCATCATCAAATCAAGAACCAATTCCAACCATCAATATGGGTCGCACCAAGAGCCTTAAGCGATCGCGTCGCGATGAGGACGAAGACGAGGATGTAGCAAGCGATCAAGAAGTCAAGTCAAGCAGCAAGTCTAAGTCCAAGTCCAAACCCACCAAGAAGGCCAAGACCTCCGATTCCGGCAAAGACGATGAAGGCAACCCTTTCTGGAGCGTATGATATTCAATTAACTACCTTATCAATCTTGTCTCTTTGGCTCGAAACTTGTCACTAATTTATTCTAAAGTTAGGCGGCACCCGCAGAGCCACTATCAGCAGTTTCAAGGGCAAGACGTTCGTCAACATCCGCGAGTACTACACAGATGCCTCTGGCGATCTCAAGCCAGGAAAGAAGGTAAGCCATTGCAGCTTAGGGAAGGAGAGAAATCTCTCTTGGCCATCCAATCGCTTACCACCTTACAGGGTATTACGTTGAGCCCTGAGCAATACAACAAACTACTCGAGGCTATTCCTTCTATCAACGCCGAGCTACGAGACAAGGGACATACCACGCCTAACCTCTCAGAAGCGCCCGCAGATGCCCCTGATTCACCGGTGAAGCCCAAGAACGAGAAGAAGGCCAAACCTCAGAGTAAGAAGACCAAAGCGAATATCGAGGCTACTAGCGATGAGGAGGAAGGCGAGGAAGAAGATGAGGAGGAAGAAGATGATGAGGAGGATTGAACCTAGTGGATTTGTATGCAATGGCACCCAACATCACCATCATTTCTGGTACTAGCTTGCACGTAGGTTGAAGCCCAGCGAAGGGCTCCCTACCGTAATGACTGCATCTAATTTCCCCGTCATAAGATATGGGGGCCAGGCGGTTTCTCTTAGGTAGGATTTGCCTTTAGATCGGGGTGGTCTATTGTAGGATATGTCGGTCATTTCTAGTTGATACCCATGCTCTCTTGAGCTTTCCAGAATTACTGTCCCAAACTGACTCACGTGTGATCCCTAACCTTGTGTTTGTAACCTAAGTCTAGTTCAACGAATATTATCGCCGGGTTATACTATAATAATGAGTGCGCCTTCTCACCAACATATTAATAAGTGAGACCGCATGAATTACAAATGAACATAACGCTAAGAATCCTTTCCGGACGTGTGATATCAACTAGGCACTGCTTGTTACATGTAGTGTACAGGTTTTATACACCCTAGGCAGAGCCGAACTCACAACCTATTCTGGCTTCGGTATAAATAAGTGCTCCCCAGCACGGGTCTGGGCGACTATGGGGCCTTTGACTTCTACCACAAACATCAATATCCTGACCGACAGGCCCACACCTTAGTCCTATAAACAATCTATCCCCGGAAAACAATTCGAGGAAAACATTCTACTATGGCGGGCCAAGGTGGAAGAGCTACTTTACCAACCTAGTCGAGTTCCAAATACGGGATGTAGTTTGTCCCAACACCCCATGTTTGCTCGACTTTCCCCCCCGTACCGACTAGATACAAGACGGGTCAACTCCTAGATCAGATAATCTTTGATCTGATTAGATGTAACTACATACCCACATCGTGTCTTTCGAAAGTAATTGGTAAGGATAACTGTATATAGCATAAAGCAATTTACCAACTACTCCTAGCTGGCAAGCATACCGCTCTGCTGGAGACTTGCTCGTTATAACTACAATGATGTAAATATGGGCTTCTTGATGCGTCAAGCTATAAGATGTCACATGGCTGTAGCATTATTCTTATATATACTACCATAACCAGCAATTCCTTACGCGTGTACGGCAATCAGTATCCATACAGCCCCTCCTATTAACTATCCTCACTTCAACTAGCAGCCAAAGCGTAGATCCCTACTCCCCACGATGCGTCTTCTCCAACCCCTCCTCTACACCAGCAGCCTCATGCTACCCACCCCCGCCGCCGGACACACCAACCCCCTACCTCCGCGGACCAAAGGCGCAGACGCCATCACATTCACATTCCAGCCCGAGGACGGCATCAGCGGCGCCCTAACCATGCACGCGGACCAGACGCTCGAGTACTTCCGAAGCGAGCTTGGGATCGACGTGGCGAAGCTACGGAAGCACCCGGAGCTCTTCGACAAGAGCCCCGGCGGGCACTACACCTTCCCCGAGGCGAGCGGCGTCGAGGGCACGTTCTCCTGGAACCTAACCGGACGCGATCCCGCTTCGCTCATCGCCTACGAACAGCTCACTTGTGACGACTGTGCCGCGATCTGTGCTGGCCTAGCTGTGGTCCCTTTCGGATTTATCGTGTACGTAGCAGTGTTGCTTACCTACCTAGGTACCTATGTACCTACATGTGTTGTTTATGCTAATCTTTATACGACTACCTATATGAAGTTGCGGTACGGATTGTCCTCCTTACCTATGATACCCTAACCATCGTTATCTAGTTGCTGCTCGAGTTCCAAGCTAACATCATCCTTGAAGCCGTATGCATCGGCACAGTGCAATGCCCGTGATGGGCATGATATAGGAGCCAAAGTTTATACGTTTCAGAGTATTATCAACGGGGATATGTGAATGGGTATTGAACATGGTTGTTGAAATTAGGAGTATTAGAAATAACAACAACCCTCCCCTTTATCTCCGCGTTACGGCGGCATACTGCTCTATTACATTTCCTACTCATAATACGTTCCGCCAATATATCTATAGTGTAAGGCATATAAACTCATGTTAGCCAAGTGTCACAGCGGAATGAAAGGCATTGTTAAACCCGTGTATTGTCGGGTAGGGAGTTAAGAAGCAGGGCAATCGGGCGAAGTCAAAAGAGCACACTATGTATCTTGTAAAACTAACAAATCATACTCGACGGAACACATGGATATGGATAACAGAAGTATCATTATCTGGACTCATACTTGTCTCTTATTGAGCGTAGGCTTAACAAACACACCAGGCCCGTTGAGTTATCTGTCATTCTAGATTATATATCTACCGCATACTAAAGAAAAATAAGACGATAGTCTACCATCAACAGGGGGGCTGTTAAAAACCCCCCTCCCTCACCATCGTATAAACATCAGCTATGAGCGTTTTACATAATTCGGGCTACCACATCGCCGTGCGACCGAACCCCCGTATTAATAACAAAAAAAGGTCTCACTGTCCCAAATCTTTTTCTATTATAGTAAATGATCTCTGCCACCGCAGGCCCAAGCAGTGAAGCGGACTGTTTTTGAGCCATCACAGCATCGTCTTGGCGAGAGGAGTTGATAGTAAGTGGTTCCACGAAGCTAGGGTTTTCCCACCCCCGTACAACAAGAGAAGGGTACTGGGTGTAATGGAAATTGTGATTGTTGAGGAAATATCACCTCGCACAAGACTTGGTACGAGTACAGGCTAGATAAATGGACTCTAAATAATCACAAGATAAATAGGACGATGGTTACTAGGTAGGGGATGGGCTGAACAATTGCTACTGGAAGGACGAGAGGAGTATGTTTAATAGAGAATCCCATTACTGTAATATAAAGCCAGGAAAGCTGGTCACAAATTTCCACTTAATTTCCTTGCAGCCCAATATGTGATACGATTGGCTGGGACAGTTGTATGTAGCTTAGAATCTAAGTTCGCTGTGTATCAAGCAATAGCTTTTTTAATTCCATCATCGAGTTCATGACCATTGATACCAGAAAGAGACATTTCCAACACACGCCCACAGTGACACCACATCCTTTTGGTGAATAGAAAAAAATCGGGTCGTCATCATGTCGTCACTAGGAAAATAATTGTACCAGCAGCCTCACGTGCTCTACGAGGCTGATGGATGTGATGAACAAAGTAAAACAAATTGAGCCTCGGTCATGAACATTACTCGCCTAGAAATCGTAATAGGCGGGACTTTTGCGTTGCTCGAGTATCTCGTTGTCCTCAGCATAAAAAAAAGAAGTAATCGATGATCATCTCAAAAAAAAAATTAAGGTCCACCATGCGACGCGTTAAATCGTGAAGCATTTACACGGCCTTTTAACGGCTGTTAATAACAATCAAGAAGTCGTAATTTTCGTCATCGTGTCTTCTGATGGATGGGCCTAAACATGATGATGAGTTGTCGCGGCGAATACAAAAGACGCGGAAAAGGACAAATAAAGGAGTGTCTCGTAGTCGGCATTGCACTCTAAGGCGCGGAAGTGATTCGTCTCAAAAGAATCGATTTTCGCACAAGTGCCCCAACACCCGGATTAATGCGCACAGAAAAGAAAACATCAACATGACACATTGGATAAAATCCAGGTCCAGGCTATCGCCGACGAGCCACCGCTGAAGCAGGGCGGCTCATTGTGTCGTATCCGGGAGCAATGGGCCCATCAATCACCGTTTTCCGACGTTTCAAGTCTAGCCCACCGCTCGAGGGACGAGGTAGGTCGTCTTCATCATCGCGGCCTCTTTTCAAGGCGCCTGATGCGCCATTCATAACTGGCTGAGCAGCATAACCATTTTGCATTGGACCACCCATATCGTTTTGCGAGCTATAAACATCCGGCGGTGGTGCGCCGTTGGTGGGCGCCCGGTCGCCACTCATTACATTATAAAGATTGCTTGAGGGTGGTGCACGCGGCGGCGTATTGTATCCTGCTTGCTGCGCATAATACGGTTGCGGCGGTGCAGCGGTTCTGGGTGTGGCTCGTCCAGATCCGGCTTGATGGTTAGGCGACCCGGTTATCTCAGGAATATGTTGGTGATCGCCTTGCAGCGCCGTAACAGGCGGAGCGTTATAATTATATGATGATCTATTGGTGTCATAAGCACCGCTGTCATGAGTATATTCGGCCTCATGATCAGCTTCATCATCGCCGGACGGGTGAGGAACACCGTCACTATGTTGCAGTAATCCATTGGACGGTTTGACATCAGCCTGCTCGTTAGGACCAGCTGGACGTCCAGCTGGAGGACCCATCTCGCTCTTCATGTAGGAACTCGGTTGACCATATATGTTCCTGTCCTGGGGACTGCTATTCGAAGGGGGATAAGGTGAATGTTGAGTGGTTTGGCCATTGTATACTGCACGGGAACTGTCGTAAGGTTGACTGCTCTGCGAGTAAGGCTGCATGCTCTGCAGTGTATTTCCCGGAGGTGTAGTTGCGGGAGTAGCCGGCATGGATCGTGCAGCGTTGCTAAGACCCGTATCGATGGACATAGGGTTGGGTCCTTGATTGCCACCCATTCCTTGCTGACCCCATTGGAAATTCTCGGATGCACCCATGCTTCCCATCACGCTTGATGCGCTCGTCGGCGGCGTCGGGAATGTGTGTGCCCGGTCAAGGGACGGCCGTCCTGGGTTGTGAGAGGGAAGCGGAGGCTGGGGTCCTGGTAATCCCATGTGATGGTGGTGTTGTTGTATCGACGGCAAGACACCACCGGGAGGCGTCGGACCGGGGCCGTTCCGCATTTGACTCTGTTCTTGTTTGCGGCGCTCGGCTGCGGCCATGACCTGATTTGTCCGGTTCTGATTCGTAGGATGATATAATAAAGCTCCAATGTTGTGAACGAATAGTGGGTACAATAGCTCCGTAATCTTCTCTTTATTTGCGAAGTCAAGAGCTCTCTCGAAGGGAATCCTAGAGGGGGTCGTTATTGGTACTTGTCTTCAGCCGTAAAAAGGGGGTTTCAAGCTTACCAAACTCCCTTGAGGTGCATGGGCCCAATCTTGACAACATGCCGTACCTTCTCGCTTTTTAGGATTCCGTCTCTCCTACCGCGGGTCATTCCAGCGACGTTGAGTAACTTCGTGCCATTTATCATGTGATTGTCTGCCAAATTTTTGTGAGCTCATTCCTTAGTTTCTAACAAGTTTGGAATGGTAAATTCTTACCTTCCCGACGCGCAACACAAATACCCTTAGCCTCAACCTGAAAGCACAGGCTACCCTCATCTTCCCAAAGCGTAGCCGTAACGCGGGGTTTCATCCCCGGTGGCGCAATTTGACCTGTCGTGTCATATCCCTGGTACTGGTTCTGCATGCCTCCCTGATTAGGAACTCCGGGAAGAGGTAGGACATTTTGAGCGCCCATGGAACCCGAGACGGCCGGCGGTGCGGACTGAGGAGACGTCAATCCATTTCCATAGCCGTATTGGTACGGTTGGGCGGCGTACTGTGCTGGGCCTGGTTGTAATAGCGTCGGTTGCGGATGGCCATATTGGGGTAGCGCGTTTGACGTCACGGTTTGTGGTTGGGGCGCAGGGCCTGCAGACATGTGCGTAGCTTGGTAGTACATATCTGGAGGCGCGGTATTCATCGCGGAATATTGTTCGTACCCACCAATGGCCTGGGAAGGGGGGCCAGATATCGCCGTTGTGACGGGGAGACCAGGAGACGGCGTCTTAGGGCCGTTTGAAGATGGTCCTGAAGTGAACGACGATTGCGAGTCTCCGTTGGAACTCGCGGAAGATGCAATAGAGCTAACCCGGGGAGACGATGTACTCGAAGAGTAGGCCAATGGCGCCTGCGGTAAGGGGAGCGAAGGCAACCTCTCACTCACATACGGTGGGCGCTGGGGAAAGGAACCGTAGTATGGTGGTACGTCAGACGGTCCCCGGGTTTGCGGCTGGGAAATCGGCGGGAGATCCAGTTTCACGGCGCTCGACAATAATGCCACAATGGGCTGCAAAGAAGCTCAAATACAAGCCGAATAAACACGACCTGTGTTTGAGTACAAACCAACACCACAATTGAGACTCAATTTTCTTCAGGGAAACTGTGAGCCCGAGGCAAAAAAGAGACAAGCGGGCCAATTGGCTTGTCGACGGTTTAACCGATGGGATCAGGAAGTAAATCTAGGACGGTGTTACGGTTGCTGGACGCGTACGAACTTATTCGACGGGCTGTGATTCAGCACTTGCGGGGAAATAGACACGGCGAATGTGTTTCCTCGGCAATGGTGGATGTCCCGTACGGCGTGGTCGTTACAGGTCGTGAAGCTCTAAAGAAATCGTCAATTATGATGAACCAGCGCGGTCTAAAGGAGTAAATTAAGTTCGAGAGTAAAATATTGAGAGAAGGTGTGCCAGAACTTTGCACTACAATCGTGGCAGCCCAAGGATAAGAGCTATGCTCGACGTGGTGGTTTGCAAGAATGGGGACGTTAAGAGAGGGAGGGACAGGAAAGCGGCGATAAGATGTCGTCGTCGTTGGTCGTTTGGACAAAATGAGTGAAGTCTCTCGCACGAACGCATACACATACACACGAACACTCGCACGAACACATCGATGTATCTCCTCCCGATTCCGTTTTTTTCTGTTTCTCTTCCTCTTTTTTCCCTCTAAGCGAGGCTGTCTCTCAACTCTAATGCAGGAACATCAGGGCCCAGATGCGCAGGGTGAAATGCAGGGCAGGAAGAAAGTGGAGGTGGGAGGTGGTGGGCAGAGTTTGCGCGCAAGTAGGAATTGGGAAGAGGACGAACACATACCTTCTCTCCGGACCTCAATGGCGTTCGCTGGTGGGAATTAGGAGGTCGAAACAACACCAAAAGAGAGAAGAGGAGAGGAAGTTAGAGGGGGAAAAGGGAAAAGAAAGGCCCAAGGTTTTTCCTCTCGTGGTGGTGGTGAGGAGGAGGCAGGAAGGTAGAGATAGTGGAGGTACGAAAGTTGAGAGAGGTCAAGGTAAGAAAAGACGGGACACAGACATGCAGACGGGACTAGACGCTAACTAGTAAGGTAGGTTAGCAAGGGTAGCAGGGTAACAGGGTAGGAGGTAGGCAGGGCAGGGCAGGTGTAGAATATACATACAATGCAGAGGGCAAGAGTGCTGCTTTTTAGGAAGCGGACTGTGAATTGTGGACTGTGGACTACCTAATAGACTGTGGACTGTGGACTGTGGACTGTAAGGAAGGTAGGGATTAGTAGCAGCGAAGCCGCTAGCACCAGACGGGTCCGGGTGTGGGTGCGCCTGCTAGGGTTTGCTGTTGAACCGGGGGTGGAGGGGGAAGGATGAATAGTGGATAAGGATAGCGAAATGGGCTGGCGGGCTGGCGAGGTTGGTGGTCTGGGGGGGGGGGCCAGTTTCCTTGTAAGGTTCCTATGTTCCTATGAACGGATTTGGGTACGTAGGTACCTTACCTACTCAAGTAGACCGCGCCTACCTAGACACTTTGTAGGTGGTAGCATGGGGTCTCGTCCTTGGTGGCCCAAGGGTTGTACAACTAACACCAGGCTCTCTGCTCAGTGTGGCTCTTTTTTCGGTGGCGTGTAATCATCAGGGTTGTTGTTGTTGTTCTCTACCGGGATGAGGGGCTGGTCTTGCAAAATCGTACGCACAGTATAAACCCAAATCGGGGACTGTGAAGGAGAAGGCTTGGAGAAGGTGAATGTGACTTCAATTCGATTAGGTAGGCGTATTCAAAAACGTAACTAGGTACATGGACATAGACATAAAATGATAGTACGCAACTTCCTCTATAATGTATTACAAGCCAGGGATACATGTACTTTTTTAGAATAAAAAAATGGTAGTCGAGTCAATCAAGGTTTTGCTAGACTTAACACCTGACAATAATATGAATTGGGTGATAAAAGTTGGTTTAGGTCATTAGTAAGATAACTGAAAGGAAAATGAGGTCTTTTTTTTTTTTTTCTTGCTTTCTTTCCTTTCAAGCCCCGGGCTGCCGTGGTTCTCCCCTGGCCTAGTGGGATATGTATGTATGTATGTAGGTATGTAGATGAGATGCACAGTACGAGCCGAGATTGGCGAACTGATCGAGTTCGAGCCAAATGAGATCTCTTCCCTTTCTTCCCAACCCCCGAGCCACTGAGCCTTGCCCATCTTGTTCCGTTCAGGACTATCAAGCAAATGAAACAAATGACTATCTTTCTATCCCGCGAAGACTCGTGGACACAGAGACATGATGGCTAAAATTAGATCCTTAACCGGAACCTCGAATCTCTTTCCACGGTGGCCGGGGTAAGAAGCTAATACCTACACACAACACGCATCCGTCGCAAGTGGTGGAGGATATTTGATGATTAGTCAATTCGCCCTTCAGAAAAAAAAGCCAAGTAGGTACATCCCTATCACAGCATAGCGTTATGTCGAATCTCCCAAGACCTCTTTCATGGAGACGTACTCAAATTCCTGTCTAGGTATCGAATGATGCGGGTTTTCGGGTTCCAACTACCCTAGTTTGCAGAGAACATTCGCTATGTGGATTCCCCGCGCTGTAGTGTATTAAATACTTGTACATATATTCCAAGGGCCTTGTTGTGGCCCTTGCTAGATTAGAATATAAATATACATGTCCATTATGTAAGAGACGAGTGTATAGGTACATGTGAACAGAAGAGGAGATTTCATAATTATAAGCTATTAATATATAATAGCTAAATAAATAGTATGCTACTGACGTTTATTTCAAAGTCCATTTCGTTGGGAGGGGTTCTGCATGCGTATATTGTCCTTTATAGTACAAAGTACCTTACGAGGTAGTTAACTAACCTAGGTTAACAAACATTTCTACGTTATGTATTAATTATTACTCCTGCGTGTAACAAACCCGGCTTACACAGTTATACATGCCAACTAATAAAGAAAAACACAATTTACCATTTTATACTAGTTATTCATTACCTTCCATTGACCAATGCCAATTAGTTATAAAAACATTCAAACACACGATATGTACTATACTATTAGACGCATACACGAGATCAGCTTACCATGGGAATTACATACCTATCTTGAGACGTAGATAGAGAAGACCAGAACGTTGGAGGCTTTACAACTTGAAACATATCTAGGACAGTGCAATGTGATGTTACCTACAAGGCGTACCAGCACGTAACGTCCGGGGGTGGCTCTAGTAAGATACCATGGAGGAGAAAAGGGTATCGATCGTCCTCCGGACCGCGCGAAAAAAAAAAATAGACCACCAGCGCTGTTCCTAATTCCTATCTCTACAGGCGATGGCCTGCCACGACCTACCAAGTCCGAGCATAGTATGGCACCGTGTCACAAAAGTACCTAATTAATATAGGGCGTACTGGGCTTCTGAGACGCTGGCGGCTTGTGTGGCTGTTCCAACATCGGTACGGATGCTTTGCGCGAATACAATATCTCGTGTCATTGTACTTATCTTATGTAATTCCGGAGTGAGACGCGGGACGGCTCCCTTTGTGTCTTTCTTTTCGAGATGGTGCTAACGTTCGATTGTTGGTCGTTCAGATCTACCTACCTACTCTGGGACCTAGCCAACCTCATGTCTTGAAATACCTTTCCTGACATCACCTTCGATCGTGTCTTTTTTTACCAGCAGACTCGTCTTCGCCGGCCTCCAACGTCAGGCTTCGTCTTGACACGCCTGGCCTGCCTCTTGGGAATACCTAGTAGCTCTCTCTGCTAGAGAGAAAAAAGATTTGCTCGGCCGATCTCAAGGGCTTTGATGGCTGGTCGGCTTGGCGTGACCTTATTCCTTGACCCGGTGCTCCGCATCGCCACTTATCTCCGCATCGATATCGGCCTATGTATTCTAACGTAGTATGGGGGAGATTCTCTCAGCCACTTATATTAATTAATCGTACGTACTTATCATTCACAGTCAGGCTTGGACAGCGCCCATGGAATTGAGCCGACTTCATCATCGTATAGCGTATAGCTCCTATAGTCACTTATTCTCTTCTCCTCGCTACGGCTAGTCGGTGTGGAGTCCGCGAGTGGCGATGATTGCCGGGTTATTATCAACACTCTTATTTATGATGACAGTAGCAGATTTATGGACGATTGGATTTTTTTCACCCAAGCGCCCAATAAAGTGTTAATATGGGAAATAGACCGTTTCGTTTCTCGTTTAAAGGTGTGTCTATAGCAAAGCCCGGCGCCCATCGAGTATTTACTCGGCACACGCCTTGAAACTAGGCTTGTACATAGCACGTTTTCCTTGGCTCTTTTTGTCTTTCCCCTCTTTTTGAATTCTAAGGCCGTCCCTTCGCCGGCCAAGGGCCAAGGTTTCTTGTTGGTAATCACCATCCTAGTCTTCTCGGTGGACCTGTCAGGGTTGCAACGTCGACCTGGCTAGGACTGGCGGATTCAGCCAACAAACCCTATCGTCATCCTCGTCCTGACTCCTCCTTACGGACCGAAACCAGATCTAGCTGGTGACTCCGACAAACCTTGGAGAATATTCAAACTTAAGTCCCATTACACTGTGGTATTGATCGCATAGGCGTCCGGGCCCCTTATCCAGATCAAGTTGGCGACTACGATCCGTTTATATATGATAGAAGGGCGATCTAGGTAATGATGGTGTTTTCAATGTGGCTTTACTATGTGCGTGTCTACACAGCTGTTCGTCAGTTATGCACCTACCGTAGAAGCTAAGAGGCGTTCAGCTAGGGACGGCCACCAATGCATGCACTCGGCCAGGGCCTAGTTTATGTATGTGCATGTATGTATGGCAGATGTGACATGCTGCGAGCTTAAAGATATCCGTCGTCTAGGCAAGTCATCCGTTCTAAATGCGAGAATACTAGTTTATGTTATAACCTAGACTATTTATTCCTCGAGCTTTAATCCTTCCGCGTCCGCCCTCTGAACTATATGTAAACGCGGCATTCGAGAGCCTCTGCTGCATGCACGATTGGATGCTGATGCAGACCATGGCTGCTGTAGCCACTGGCAAGCCCGTCAAGCCCGTCAAGCCCGTCAAGCCTTGTGAGATGCAGAGATGCAGAGATGCAGACACGCTTACACGCTTACATGCACAAAAGGAATATACAGCACGAATGCCATCATAGGACACGGCTCTGTGCCATCGTCAACGTCTCCCCCGAATCTACGTTTCTATGGCGAGCTCTACTCGTGGCGCTTTAGAATGCACGGCAGTGGTTGATCGTTGTTCCACGCAGCAGAAGCAGGTCCGTTACACCTGCTTCATAGAGTAGCATGCATGATACGTCTACGGGACCAGAGGGATCTGCATGTTTTTCAGCAATGGCCAAGCTTGTCTACCCGTACTTACTACAGCATATGGTCTCTACCTTAAGGTACGGTGGACGGGATCTAGAATTGGCAGTCTCACCACTTCTACGACCCCTGCAATGGGCTACGACGATGAGAGCTCGTAGAGCCTATAGGTTTCTGATGTTTCACGGCCGGGATATAGTGAAGTCATCCTATATTGGAGTCAAAGCTCGCCCAATCCAGGAATGGATACAGGAATGGGTACTCTTACTCGTTGGCATATACGTAAAGTAGATATAAGCTACCATCTTATCCTAGGGAAATCAAAAGGATAGCCAAGCCGAGACAATATGATAGTTAATTTATCATACCTAAGAGACGGAAATATATACACGCCTCTTACCCTATACCTTGCCATCATGCCGTACGCAAGCAACTTTATACTGCGTATGTACGTGTATAGGTATGTAGATGTAAATGTAAGTGTAAGTGTAAATGTACCTACCTAATGTAGGTACTACATATTGTGTCGCACGGGATCCATTGTGTAAGACGGCACCCGGGCTCTTCGAGGTGGGGCTTGCAGGATGCTAAAAATTAAAGGCGCCGCACTAGATATCCTCTCTGCAGCACTTACGTATCCCAATGCAAGATTCCGCGAAATCTCAATTGTCTGCTTAAGGCACCTTTAAGCACCTTTAAGCACCTGTGCTTTAAGCTAACTTAGGCCGGTACCTCTTAGCCACCTACATACCTAACCTCTATACACATTGCCTATGACTAGACTACCTATAAACAACTTGCATGTATAGACATTAATTAACTACTTACCTAACCTAGGTAGATACCTACATATCTACGTATCTTACCTTACATACCGTAACCTAAAATCCAGACTAAGAATCGCCAAGCCCGTCTCTTGCATACAGACCCACCATTGAGAGTGTTCCACCTATCGTATCCAGGTACGTATACGCCATAATAGCCAGGCTATTGTCGCCCCCACTATAGTACACACTCTGCGAGTACAACCGTACCTTCATCGTATGTATGTAGTAGTGTATGTACATTATGTATGTACCTATCTATATACACTACGTACGGCCTTACGATGCGATGCACCCAGTCGTCAGTCATCTCTGGTACCTGGTCTAAAGCGTCGCAGCTATCTCTTTTTACATATGTACCTATGTATGTCCTTAAGTGCGAACTAGCTACAGTACATTGCTTATCGAATTTTTGATTGGCTGAGCTTCTTACACTATTCCTAATGCGGTATATTTTGAAGCCTTTTAAGGTCTTGATTTGCTGATATAAGTGGGATGTGTACTATAGTCTATAGGCTGGTTCGCACTTAAGGACCGACCTTTACATTATACACCATGTGCGGTTTAATTCTTCAAGAAATGTCAAGATGCTCTTCCCTATCAGTTAAATAATCAAGAATGGCAAACTACCTAGGTAATTATTATTTGTCCTAAATATTTCTAAAAGACTTCAATTAGTAACTAGTATAAAATGTATTCTCCAACTATTCAAATCCGGTGGCAAATATCATCTTTTGCATGTACATACATACTTAACCTACCTAGGTACCTTGTATATATCTTACATTGGATAATAACTAGCTCTCTAAACGTCCAGTGGGGGAATGCACCGGTTCCGGGTACTGTCTTGAACAGAACAGATCAAAATGTCAGATGAACGTTGAAAGGAACAAATCGTAAAAGCCTGTGGAATTGGCAACTGGCGCGCGGCCTGCCAATCATAAGGCGGCGTCATCATCCTGTCAATGAAAGGGATGGCTTGACAGCGTGGCCCGGTAAGCAACTTATTTAGTCCCCGTCCCCTTCGTGGCCTGAGCTTACTGGTCAAACCTCCAACGGCTCGAATGGTCAAAAGAATTGCTGGCAGATCTAAAGTTAGCCCTAGTGTAGAGGGATTTACGGTCAGCCACATGGCCAAGCAGCCATCACCTTATCTAATTTCCAGGGTCCTGTTTCAGTTGGTGGATCTCACGGACGCACAGTCATGTACACGAGTACGAAAGATGAGAATTATCTACTTTGCATGTTCAAAATCCATGTCTACCTACCTACCTACCTACGTATAAACTCTTACATCTGGCAAGTTTACTTTCAAATAGATATAGGGGGAAGTCCGCCCAATGTCACTACATAGATCAGGATGCTCTATATATTATGATCTATTATTATACTATAGCTACGGCTAGTTGGGTAGATATCGATGGCTACCTGCCTACCTACCTAGGTAGATAGCAAATAGATGTCTCACGTGTATACTAATTATTTAGGCTAAGAATTTCAACCAGCGTCAATGTCAAGCTGCACGTACTTCCGTGCGCCAGTGCGCCAGTGGATCGACGCAGGGCAACGGAAGCCAAAATCCACGTCGTTGGAAACTTCAGGGGATCCTCTTAACATACATACATACATACATAGGTCTTGGAGAGTGGGCTCGCCCCAAATCTGTATGTAGGCATGTATGTATGTAAGTCAGTCAGTAGCTTGGGCAGCTTGGGGTTCACTATCTGCGAGGCTCCGGAGAGATGCATGATTCCATGCAGCTTTGTATTATCTTCGTCCTGTTCCATGCCCCTCCCTCCCCAATCTCCCGCGCATCAAGGAGCACATGAATCTCGTGCTATCGTTGCTGTCGGGTTGATTCCCAACGGAGTGGCTTATTGTGGATAGCGTAACAAGGTGACGGCATGCTGTGAAAGAGAGCCTCAATGCTCACTGCAATGCTGTGCCATGCTCGTGCTATGCATTGCATTCATCCATCCATCCGCGATAATAAGGCGTAGCCTCTAGGTATGACACGTGAAATCATATTAACTCCATTCCAAATCAGACTGATGAATACATACACCTGGCATTCGTAGAATAGCCACCTTCCAGGTTTGCAGCGCGCCGGTTCGAAGGCAAGACAGTTCGAAACACGACTGTGATCAGATACATCAATACATTGACCTTAGGAGGTACCTAAGGTAACTAAAACATCCTGGCCAGCCTTACTTGGTCACGAATGGCTGTCCTATCCGGTAACACTACGGGTAGTCAAATTCAGTCCGTCTAGGACAGAGATTTAATCCCAATTGATGGTGTCACCCCCTCGGGGAAAACCCAACGTCATTTATCGGCTATTAGGTGAAATAGTGAAAGCCTTTTTTTTTCCTTAATTTTTTTTTCTTTTTTTGCTTTCTCCTACTCAGCCCTGAGGCTAGGTCGATGTCCCCTCTTGGCATATCGTACTCCGGACAGGGTTTTGATGATGATCCAGTTTGAAGTAACGTGGATCACTCTAACCCGTCCTCTTCGGTGTCTTCAGAAAGCGCGGTAAATCCGTGTGGCTGATCCGGTGTCGCCAATTTGATATATCTACCAAAAGACTAAATGATTCGGATTCGCTAAGTCGGCTCATGCTCGAGCCGGTCCCCAGAAAAGTAAGGTACAGTTGAAGGAACAAGTTACATGCTTAATTAGGTCAAAGACCTCGCTTATACTTTACAGTTCCTTCATCCCCTTTCCTCGCTTGCACGGAGTAGAGGACGCGTCATGGCAGTTCAACGTGTAGAAATAACCGCAACAATCTCGTATCGAATGGCATTGATACCAAGCAGCGTTTAGTCCCCGTCGTCTTTGTGCGATATAAGAGATAGCATCGTCGTTAGAAAAGGCTCATGGAAAT
Source organism: Daldinia grandis (assembly GCA_022432525.1). Lineage (NCBI taxonomy): Eukaryota > Fungi > Ascomycota > Sordariomycetes > Xylariales > Hypoxylaceae > Daldinia > Daldinia grandis. Next base: position 114,780 of record JAJKLB010000022.1, on the reverse strand, counting down.
CTCGTAAGACGACAGGGGAACCCGTCCTGATGGCTTGAGCACTTGCATGGCCGAGAAGCAGTCTAACGCACAGCGGGCAGCGGCTATGCAAATCTCACATCTGCGATGTATCCAATCAAGCATGCGTTACCCCATGCTGCCACTTGGGGGGGGGGGGTCCTTTGGGCTAGGCTTGCTTGGCTTCTGCTAGAACTCAAGAGCACGAGGTGGCCTCGCTGGACCGTTCTCATAACTTGATCAATTACCTGCTCGTAAATACGGTTCACAATTAGGTATGTAGGGGCATGTGTTGAATATTGTAGCCACTCCGGAGACATTACATAGTGTACACTACATAGAGTTGGGTCGTCAGTTCTCACCCCAATGCCTTGACCCTGTTGTAGGTAACAACGTATACTTCGTCCAACATGCAAACAGCTAACCTAACTAGTAATCCTTTTCCCCGCGAGATTTGCTTGTACAAGATGAAAGGTGGAGCACGCGAGCTATCGAAGGACTTGTCGATGTAATCCACTGGTGAAGACCGATGAAGATTAGTTCAGCTTAGAGGCTAGGTTAGGTAGTTAGGTTAGTTACTACAAAGTAGTGTAGAGAGAGAACGTTCATAATCCCCGTGGTGCTATCGGCGCTTAAACTTCGCCATTATCTAGCTGCTGGAAGGGATTCCACATCGTCACTTTGAGGGATTCTAAGAACAGTTTTGCATATTAGTTTTGTGTTGCGCAAGCCCCTTTTGCGACCCTCCCCCTGGTGTTGACCAAACCTCCCCACCGTTTCTTCGCGTCCAATCATGCATCTCCACGTCGACATGCACCACACACTTTATTCCACTGTGAGGGGAAGGGAGTCCCTAGTGTACAGACGTACCGGTGGGGTGATCAAAGCTGTTGAACGGCTCTTTCGTGATCGCCGAGCCGAAATACAACGCGTTTCTTATTACCATAGTCTTAGGAATTAAGAAACTAAGCAGTAGTGTAGTTAGTCTACTAATATATTCTCCTTGAGGCTTAATTCGAAAGGTGATATACCCCTTCGTAATTCTCCGATAAGGTATTGCTGCTGTATGTACCTAATTAAGTACTATGTAAAAGACACTTTCTCACGAACGAGCCGTTCGCTCCGACAATGTGACAAAGCCTCCACATTACTATCTTTCCTACAAGCCAGGTGGCTTGCCTAATATCGGTAAGATGAAGAGAACCATAAGGTCAGCAGAAACGGGCATCAAACTGAAAGGCCAGAGTTAGAATGATAGCATCGAGATCACTAATATTACTAGCATTTTCACGGCAAAGTCCAATCACTATAACGTGTTTTCTAAGTCGACTATTCGCTGGTCCAATGAGGGATTAGTACGTGTTTGAACTTGACCACATAGCTCTACCAAACCCCTCTAGTCTCTTAAGCACCGTTCTATAATAGTAATAGCGAAGCTAACTAATATGGATTTATAATATTTGACGCCGCCCTATCTACTCTGCTCCATTCCATTGCTGCGGAGTATACGTATCAACGGCATTAACAGCTAAAATTTAATCCTCAAGGTCTAGCAAAGCTGCGAAGAACCGAGACTTAGTGTAGGTTATAGCTTACAGCTTCGTCTAGCCTACCTAACCTAACATACCCAAACTATTTTAATACTCTCAACATGGACAGTCGACTGCTACCGCACGCATAGGATCTCTGGTGCCGCTCAACGAGATTGGCGAAGAGTTTCACCCTTGCTGGAGGTAGGTAATTAATAGCCACCACACCGTACGAGATATGTTCAAACAAGATACGCACTTCCCATCTGGCACTCCACAAAGACCAAAAGGCCCGAGCTCCTTTTCCATCTTTCCACCTTTCCACCTTTCCACATAATACTTGTATGTAACTATGTACTCTGGTTATCTTTCACCGCTATTTCGCTAGGAAGACCGTATCCATGTCCAGATCTTATTAACTAAACACCCCTCTCTTTTCAACCTCCCCTCTCACTTCTCATCCTTGTCGCCGCAAATCCCTGCCGACGCTCCATCGCGCTTGTCCGATGATCGCCGGCTATTGGTTTCCTTATCCCTTTCCCTTTTCGGAACTCCAAATACAAGGACATTTTAATTCACAGCTATGTATTTTAAGCCTAATGTATTTTCTAAAATGGTAGCCAGTTTTAGATATCATGGCTTTCACGTGGTGGTGGCTGGTTTTGAAGCAAATAGTCTCAAATTTTGTCTCTTCGAAGGCGTCTTAGCCTTGCAAATCATACTTATGTACAAATACGTATGTAGGTAGTTACAGTAGGTCAAACCGGGCCCACACAAAGGCTTTCCGAGCAACTCGTCCGTCTGCTGGTTGAGACTCTCAGACCTTGCTTAACCTGCCTTTCTCGTCACTGTTCACGAGTGCCTCCTCAGGTCCAGACTCATACGATGTATAGAGGTCACAGGAGCAACAAGTGTCTGAGCACTTGGGATATCACAACTACTTACTAACTACCTAGGTACGCTTTGTTACGTGCAACGCGAATACTGTGAAATATAAAGTATAGAATAAATATGCACTGTATATTTTTATTTTTTATTTTGTATTTTTTGCAGATCCCTTCCCCCAGCCCTTGTGTACTTCTTTCTCGCATGGCTATCTAAGCAATCACCGAAGGGTCGATCTCCGTAAGAAGTATCTTAGTTTATCTTTCCTCCAAGTGGGCATTATTAACGCTAGCAGCGAGTAAACGCGTGATCGTCGACAAGGATTTTGACGGGCTTGCCTGTGCGTATCGCTATTCTTATCCGCGAGCATCGACATTTCACGATGTACCATACTCAACTCAAATCGCAACCTCATCAAATGTCAATTCTATATATTGTAGGTACATACGTATGCTGCACCAGCGATCCCCAGTATATGTTAAGTATTCATGTCTATAAAAGGGGCCACCGTTGATCTGAAAATCAATCTTACATCGTGCATGCACCGTGGGAAGCACCCCTGATACTATATCTCCTCTAGAATGGCTAGGGATCACATTCAGCTACCTACGGTACCGTGGATGCTTACACAGGTGATAAGTACTGCTGATGTACGTAGCATTAGGTACCGTAGTGTACATATGTATGTACGGCGCGGCATGGTATGACTACAGCACATAACCGCACTCACATATCTAGCGGGAAAAAGCGAGCAGGGGGTTGCAGACAAGCAATTGGTGCCGCTGATATCCTCTTCCTTCTAATTCTTCAAGAAGCCATGTCGGTAACAAGACGTAGACATCAATCATAGTCCAAAGACTTCCAAAAGAAAGCCGCAATTCAGCTTATAGGATGGCTTCAGTATGGCAGAATAATCTTCTCTGGCGGCCCGTCCTTGTAAGTTGTTGGACGTTTTCATACTGTCTCCTTTGGTAAAATGAAAGCAATTCATCCCCGGGTATCATATCTGCAAACCAGCCAGGAATCTTCAGCCCCCTACCTCCCTTTCAAGTTACAAAACTCACAATGCCTACCCAGCCACCCCACGTAACAAGCAAAGGCAAGCAAGCGGGCATGCGTGAGGAGCATCCCGTCTCCGCTGCCGCCGCAGCACCAAAGCAGGTAGTTGTTAGCCAAGCAGGGAGCAGAAGCAAGTATGATCCGCATATGTAGGATAGTGACAATCTATGCCTGTCAGTATTAGATTCTGTATACCCTCCCGCACCACAAGCACATGCTCTATTTATGATTATTTTGAAGGCTTGGTCTCGACTCAATATTTCCGTTTACCCCATGTCACGTCGACCTTTTTGCCCCCCATTGTTGTGGAGAGCATCAAACCCCCACTAGTATACCGACATCATCAGTCCCTAGCGAGTTAAGTTGTTAGAATTGTATTCCCGTAGCAGCCCAAGTACCTCGTAACGGAATTAGCGATGGGGCCGAGTACCGGCAGGGCGAAAGAAAATAAGAACCGAATCCGGAGCTCCTACTTGGTCCCCCGAATCACATTTACGATAGCTAAATTTACCAAAATTAAATATCCCCTAGACCGACAAGTCTCAGGGGCTCAAAAAGGTCAACTGATTACTGTACAGGCGAATCAGTGTTTCTATCTTTGAGGAGTGAAGGTTAACTCCGGGTCGTAGCGTAGCCGGGGGTTCGGCTCAAGTTTAGGCAAGGCCAGCTTCTCGAGGAATTCCTGACCACGATGACCCTATATCGGATCTTTGCCCACCAATTGCTAGGCACACTGGGCAATTTCTTTAAAACACTACCGCACATTGGCCGCGACCCAACAGAAAGGCCACTGCAACGTAGCCCAGAGAAGCAGGGAAAGGAAGAAGCAAGCTCGCGCGTCGAAGGAAGCAGAGAGGGTGGCAATTGTTCATGCCGGCAAAACATAAAAACGCTGCGGCTGCACAGGATAGAGGAGGGCACGGGTCGGGAATGTAACCCGACTCGATAGTGTTGAATCAATGGCACCCCCATCCAACCGTGACCCCAAAGTGGATAAGCAACACGACATAGCAAATACAGATACAACAAGAACGGCGGCGGCCCCAATCGCCAGGCTGCATGAACGCCTGGCATGGGGTCCAGCATTCGCCGCCGAGCGTACCGTACCTCTAGGTAAGGTACATGATGAAATCTTGAGGCCTAGATTTTGTAGACATGCTACCCCGGTTCCTAGAGGATTTGCAGCCTCGATCCAAGCCCGTAAGCAGTAATCAACGGTCTGTTAGACCTAAGATTCGGCATATACGTACATACACGCTGCGCACATACATAATGTGGGAAGCAAGGAGGGAGCTCCCGCTTGTGCAGATGACAATCGGGGTTGTATCATCAGCCTCCGATGACATGACGAGAGAAAGAAAAAGTGAGCTGTCAGCATCCAAGGCGGTTAGTGTCCAAGGTAGTCCCAAGGTAGTCCCAAGGTAGTCTACGGCATCGTCCCCCTAGCCCAATGATGTGCGTCAATCTTCTCTACGAGGAACTCTCGCATCGCCTAGACTCGGGAGGGTACCATCCAAAATCGAACCTAAGCTTCAGCTCCCTTCCCTCAAGACTGCAACGAAAGAGGGTTGCATAAGAAGCGATGACGGGAGATATGGTGGGCTACTTGCATGAGGATGTGCGGGGGACAGGAAATCGAACCGGGACCGATCCCATCGCGAGACAAGCAGGGCAGGTAAAAGCAGGTAGGGGTTTTTTGCTGCCTTTGATGTGCCTGTTGCCTCTTCCTGTTCCAAGCTAGACCAGGGTCAGTTCATTGTTAAAGGGTAAGCTCGAGGCGTGCCAACCAGCAAGTCGAATTGCCGACCTCGTGACTTGGAGAGATCCTTCAGTTCAATCTGACAAGTTCCATCCTCCTAATAAATCCATCTCTACGACTGTAACCCGCGCTGGGCTGGGCACCAAAACAAGTATGCTCGGGCTTTTGGTTTCGAAACGCACCCACCCGATTGGCCCACTGGGGGCGCCTCCGTCAGATGTCGTGATATGATGTCCTGTCGTCGGACGAATCCCGTAGCTCTGATAACCTTGACGTTGAACTGCCTGCACGATATCGTATGCGGGCTTGGCAAACGTTGCTGCTAATGTCTATTATTTCAATTGAGGGTGTTGAACAAATAAAGAATAAAATAAAAATAAAAATAAGATAGAACAGAGCCAACATATTAATAAACAACACCAGTTTAAGGTTTACCTAACATAACCTAAGGTAAGGTTAACTTACCTAAGGCAGTTTGCTTACCTCTTGAATCTTTGAACTACCTGATGTTAGGTAGGTACCTAGGTACCTAGGTTAGGTACATCCATAATATAATATCTTGCTTATTCAAAATGCTGACTGCTCCAGTTGACGATATATGTGCACACATATATGCCTACACGCTTGTATACATTTTTTACCACTTACAAGACTTCAATGGAAATAATTCAAACTCTGCAATGTCCATGTTTCAATAAGATAAACGGGGCGTCACGTGTCACTACCGGCATGTCCTCTGCTGTGTTGCCCGGCAGCTGGCCGGTAGCTCAAGGATTGGTTTCCCGTTAGCGTCGAGTCGAACGGAATGGTTCAAGGTTTTAAGTCTACGGTCATTGTCTCACTTCAAAGGAAACAGCAACCCGTTGTGCGAGGGTAAACTTTTACTTAGCTTCACAATGACGTAGCAATCACGCGTTTTTCAACTTTAACTTCTCACAGTCTTCGTGTCACTCTTTTTCCTTCATTCGCCATGTCGCCCCCGTCAAACACGTCGAAACCAGAGATATCCAAAGCCCCAGAGCCTAGATATGGCCAGGTGTTTGATTCCTGGAACTCATCTGCTACCGGTCATCAGCGTGCCGAAAATCACTTGGGGAATAGTACGGGATGGCGTCAGTCTCGGAACTTGAAGCTGACGAGCCAGTTCAAAGGAGGTGCGGGCGGCGGATCGAGAGTATCAGACACGGTCGGTACTGGATCAAAAGACTGGGACCCTAAGCTGAAAGCTCTTGTCACGCCTGAGCTACGGTCACGCGCTACGTGTTCCGTCAGGGATATGCTTGCAAAGCCAGGGATCATGGCAACGAGCATATCGCCGGCTACGTCTACGGCACCAGACCCAAATCCCATGCCAGATGATAAAGGTTGCAGCGGGCCGACAGCCGAGGAAAAGCTCATGTCCCAGCGTAAAACCGAAGATGAGGCGAGAGAGGCGGAAAAGGCGCAACCGAAGAAGATTTTCGACGGCGTTGTAATCTATATCAACGGTAGCACGTACCCCCTAATATCGGACCATAAGCTCAAGCACATCTTAGCGGAACACGGAGCTAGAACCTCGATCAATCTCGGACGACGGCAGGTGACTCACGTGATTTTAGGTAGGCCGACCGGCGGGCCTAGGGGTGCTGGTGGAGGTTTAGCAGGAGGAAAATTGCAAAAGGAAATCCAGAAGGTTGGTGGTTGCGGAATGAAGTTCGTAGGTGCAGAGTGGGTGCTTGAGAGTGTTAAGGCGGGTAAACGACTTCCGGAGGCGAGATTCAGCAATCTGAAGATGGCGTCCAAGGGCCAGCAGAGCGTATATGGCTTATATTCGGCGCCCAAGATGTCTACGGGGAAGTCCGTATCCGAATAGGCATGTCCAACGTCATCTGCCAGAAGTTGACGAATTTACGACGCTGCTCGCTATGGCACACGCCACGGTCAACGGGTTGGTTGCATTCAAGGTTTACAACATTACCTAGGTACACATTGCATTATGAGATACATGAGGTTGGTTACTTTGCATGACACATCAGCATAAAGCATCAGTTGCATGAGTGGTCGGGGTCGGTATGTACTCGGGCGGGCCACCGGGTGTTTCTGGTTTACGGTTGCATGGAGTCGGGGAATTGCCGGTCGGTTCGTCGTAATTCAGATTCGGTTCCTTGAATTGCAACATCTTGGACGTTGACATGGCGTCCGTTCCATAAAGCCGGTTCGCAAATTGCCAATCCGGCTACGTTGCAATAAAGTCTTTATTTTTACCTTGTCGTTTAATTTAATGCGCCGTACGGATAGGCCCGTACATTCCGTATCTTGGTACCGCGTATTCTCACAAACAAATATCTCAAGCTTTGCTGTCATTCATATCTTAACGTCATAGTCCTCTCTACCTTAAAAAGAAGCACAGTTATACGTGATGTCCTCATAGACAATTGTCTCGAACCGCTTCGCAGTATTTCGGGTGTTGAGTCTCTTGATAACTCGGTACAAATAGGGTTTACCGAGGATGTAGCTTGGACGTGCATCCCCAACCCCAGAGCCCCAGGCAATCTTATTCGAGGAGAAGTGATTGACATGTATCACAGTACGGTTATTGCCCCGCGGGGTATCTTAGTACCGGTCTTACTAAACAAGGCCCCTTTCATCATAAAGTGAGCCTCAGTGAGCATTATAAGAGATTATAGACTTAGTTACCTAGATAAGTTAATACTACTAAATTTTGATATGAGCTCATTCGTACCTAAGCGGTTGATAAACAAACTCACAATTACTCACCATTATCAACCGCCTAATCTCATGCTTTTAAGTTTCGATATCGTCACGGGGACTTGAAACAATGAGCCATCCGCAAGATGAGGTTCACCGCCGTTCGCTGGAGGATCCAGAGACATTCTGGGGCCCCCATGCTGAGAAGCTGCATTGGCACAAGAAACCAGACGCGGTCATAACCAAGACGACGAGGAAGCTCAAGACGGGATTGGAATATCCTCATTGGGAGTGGTTCTCGGGTGGCAAAATATCAACATGCTTCAACTGCGTTGATAGACACGTCCTCGCTGGTAATGGCCATCAGCCTGCCATCTTTTATGATAGCCCCGTTACCAAGACGAAGGCTACCATTACTTACGCGCAATTACTCAATCAGGTCGAGGTCACGGCTGGTGCTCTGAGAGAAGAAGGCGTTAAGAAAGGGGATGTCGTATTGGTCTATAGTTCGTTTGCCTCTTTCCTTTTTTTTCTTCCCTTTTCATCACGATAACAATGTAGCTGACAATGTTTAGTGCCGATGATACCAGCCGCTCTCATCGGAATCCTCGCCATTAACCGACTTGGGGCCATTCACGCTGTGGTGTTTGGCGGGTTCGCTGCAGCTTCTCTAGCCCAGCGCATTGACGCGTCCAAACCTGTAGCTATCCTGACGGCTTCATGTGGAATTGACGGAGCCAAACCGCCCATGAGTTACAAGCCTTTTATCTCGGAGGCCATCAAACTATCTAGCCATAAACCAAGCCGTGTCATAGTCTGGCAACGAGATCAACTGCGGTGGGACAATCTCAATAAAGCAGCCGGCGAGCGTAATTGGTTCAAGATGGTGCGCAGCTGTAAAGCGAGGGGCGTGAGAGCCGATTGCGTGCCTGTTAGCGCTACCGATGGGATTTATATAATCTATACCAGTGGAACGACAGGCTCGCCCAAAGGTGTTGTCCGTCAAGCAGGCGGTCATGCAGTTGGACTACATCTTTCGATGGGTTATTTATTTGGCGTTCATGGACCTAGAGATGTGATGTTTACAGCGAGGTAAGTTACATATCCGGGGGAATATGTCTACTAGTAAATATTAACTTGAGATGAAGTGATATAGGCTGGGTAGTAGGCCATTCCTACATCATATATGCCCCTCTTCTTATCGGAGCAGCCACAGTTCTCTTCGAAGGGAAGCCTATCGGAACACCTGATAGTTCGACTCTCTGGCGCATCATACAAGATTATAAAGTGACGAGCCTTTTCACTGCTCCAAGTAAGTCTGGCTTGAAAATATATTTGAGCTGTCCTTCTGACCGGTTCTAGCTGCTCTTCGAGCTATCAAGAGAGACGATCCAGAAAACAAATTTCTCAAGCGGATAGGTGAACAAGGCGGCCTAAGAAGCCTCAAGGCACTTTTCCTTGCGGGCGAGAGATCAGAACCCTCAATAGTAACGATGTACGATGACCTCGTACAACAGTACGGCGCTCCCGGCGCCACCGTAGTGGACAATTGGTGGTCGTCAGAATCCGGATCACCAATGTCGGGTATCTGTTTAGCCCCGCACGTAGGAGACACCGAAGGCACCATAAGCAAAAGCTATAAAAGGTTGTCGATCAAACCAGGAAGCGCCGGCAAGGCGATGCCAGGGTTTGACGTCAGAGTGGTGGATGATAATGGAAATGAGGTGAAGAGGGGGAAGATGGGCAACATTGTTCTGGCGATCCCGCTGGCCCCAACAGGCTTCACGACGTTGTGGGAAGATGAAGAGAGGTTTTATAACGGCTATTTAAAAAGGTTCAGTGGGAAATGGGTTGATACTGGCGGTAGGTCTTCCGTATATGCTTGAATATGCTTGGAAGCCATTCGCTAACTGAAAGCTTGACAGATGCCGGCATGATCGATGCTTCTGGGTACATCAGCATCATGAGTCGGAGTGATGATTTGATTAATACAGCCGGCCATCGGCTTTCGACTGGTAAGTCAACTCACCCTTGGAATGGAGTTTATACTAAAGCGAAGTGACCAGGTTCCATCGAACAAGCAATAACAAGCCACCCCCTAGTCGCAGAAGCCTGTGTAGTCGGCATCCCCGACTCTCTGAAAGGCCAGCTTCCTTTTGCCTTTATAACCTTGTCGGTCCCTGACCATCCCACGTCCGCCGTGCCAGATAAAAAACTGTACGGCGAGATCCAGAAACTTGTTCGAAGCCAGATCGGAGGCATCGCAACGCTTGGGGGCATAATCCAGGGTAAGGGAATGATACCCAAGACGCGATCGGGCAAGACGTTACGAAGAGTTCTAAGGGAGCTGGTTGAAAACGCGGTTCACGACGAGCTTGAAAACAAAGTCCAATACCCGGCCACCATCGAGGACGCGTCGGTGGTCGATGTAGCGAGATCCAAGGTTGTAGAATATTTTAAGCATAAAGGGGAAGCGCATAAAGCGATCGAGGCAAGGGCCAAGTTGTAGACGGTTCGTTCCGGTTAAGCCATATATATACCCCCCTCGACAATACTTCCCACTATTTCTATTTCTGCTTCGGTTATTTCAAGTTGGAGAGCAGCAACCCGCGAGCATGTTGACTAGTACATAGCATCTAACTACTCAGGTAGCTTTCGTATTCAAGTTAAAATAGGAATCCGTTGCCAAGGCCCAGGATTTGAAGGCAACAACACGAGCCTTCTAGTAGTGACGTCTACCTTCTCCCTCGCAGCAGCATCAAAACAGGGCTCACCATACATGTATCTTACTTAGAATAGTGTATTTGGAATGTTCTTGTGTTCCTATAGAGTTGAGCTCCGAGGCTAAAACATTACGATATTCTTTTCTCTTCGTTTAGCTACTCTGACCTTAGTTCATGGACCATTTCTCTCAACAAGACGAGCCATTTATTCTAATACCGCTCTTGAAGTTCCATACAAATCCAATCCCGTTCCCAGGGACATATGGACGGTCCCAGATGATACCGGCAGGTCGTAGGACACGGGCGTTGAACAGGCCGATGCTCGTAATTCCTTCGCATCATCGACTTGATATTTTTGCCTGCCAATCATGACGGCAATGCCCTCTATTCTAAAATAAAGCGAGCCTTCTAAACAATTACCTCCGAGAAATGTAATTCAATATGCTTGGGGGCGTTCCATACATGCGCTTCGAGTGTATAGGGTGGCGAGTAATATATGCCTACGCGCCTACAAGAGACTCGTGTACGAGACAAGGCGGCCGCGTAGTTCCATTCGCAAACCCATGTTATTCGACTTTTACGTGCCACGCAGGTTCCTAGAAGCGCCTCATCTTTTCATTCTAAATGACTCAGCTTATGGATCGGGCTGTCGTTTGACTACCGCAACAAGCTTCTCGATTAGGAAACTTATGTATAGCCTCAACGAATAGGACTACTTACAATGCCAATGCAGGCTAGCACAGCACCGAAACGATCTTGTTCTCCGCTGTTGCTAACACGATATTGTGACCTCCAGCTGGAGTTAATGTATCCCTAAAGAGTAAAAGATGAATTCTGTGATAAAATTGGCAAAGGCATGAGCACAGGCTGAACTAATATCCCCCAAGCCACAGGCTGCCAGGTAGGATCACGAGCATCTTATAATGACACGATGGCAATATATAAGTTGGCTCTACTCTCTAGGAATGGTAGACATCATCGAGTTCTCTAGTTCTATGAAGAAGCAGTAAATTCAACAGCAGTGTCCAAAGCCAAGTCAACGTCTTCACGATGGTAGAAAGAGAAACCACCATCTTTTGGAAAGACCACGGTAAGTTCTTCGTTTAAAAAAAAACATTAGCTACGGGCATCAGTACTAACATCTATCAGCTGCCTTTGCATGCCGTTGGACTACCTCACAAACCACCAAATGTGCCTCAAACGGCACCATAGCATTGCAGACTATCGATCTCACCTTGTCGTTGAATCCAGCATTACCAAGCTCGGAATTCGCATATCTTCCAGGAAAGGATGCTATCTGGATTCAAAGTGACAAGAATAAGATTGATCCTGCCAGCTCGGAGTCCTTTGGCCCACGAGAAGCTTTCCAATTCCTCGTGGACTGCCTCCAAGCTACCGAATCGTCCGGGAAGAGACTCGTGAGACTTATTACCCCTTTACAGGGAGGCACAGTTATCAGGTCAGATATCATCCCTCTTCGACTTAAGGATGCCTTCGGTGTCGAGCGAGCAGTGTCGTTCCTAGAGCCACTCCAATCGCTTTCCGGGGAAACCGTTTGCTTAGACGTGGCTTCACTCCCTAAACTATTCCGCTCCTCTGCCGGGGGAATATTGCTACAGCAGTCGATTTCAGGGGGCGACGTGGATTCAGCAGTACCTATTATTATGCCTCCGGAATTCGAGGCTGACTTTGAAAACAAGATGTCTCTGCCCTGGGTTCTACCGAGACCAATCGCTCGGAAGCGACTTGTTCTCGTTGGCATTAGCTACCGTGCGCCATCTCAGGGGTCATGGACCGTATATGCATGCGAAGCAGCCCGCGCCCTTGGAATTGACCTCGTTATTATGGACAAGCCTGGATGCTGGATCGAACGGAGCGAATATTCACAGGTATGTAGTTCGAGCACATGCCCCTTTTTAGATTTAGTCCGGAAGTTGGATTTCCCAACGGAGCTAGATGAAGAGCTGCTAACTAACGCTGGTGTTCAAGTGGTATGAGGCATTCCTGCCTGCTGGTACTTGGTGGACGAACCCGCCAGGCCACGATATGGCAGACCGTATTGCCGAGACAGTTAAGTCGTACGGCAAGAAGATCGACGGCATCATTGCTTTTATAGATTCATTTCAAGTTACGGTCAGCCGAGCAGCGGAGAAGCTTGGGCTCCCGCACCAGCCCGCCGAGTCGTATGAAATCGCAACCGACAAATACCAAGTAGGCATAGCCGAAGGCCGCAAACCATTCTACGGCTCGACAGCCGAGGAGGCCCTGGACTTTGCCTCGGCGGAGGACCTTTCATATCCCCTGATTCTCAAGCCTCGCTTGGGCCTTAACTCAGAGGGGATCGTACGGGTGAACAACGCAGCAGAGATTCACGCCGGGGTGGAAATGATACAGAAGACTTTCTTCAAGTCATTTACGATGGAGAAGTATTGCGATGGCCCGGAAGTCGACGTTAATATGATCTTACTAGACGGCGAAGTACTCTTCTGCGAGATCTGCGACGACTTCCCAAAGCCGGGAGATCAGAGCGACGTAACGGTCCCCGCCTCTCAAAGGAGCTTCTTGGAAACATATCTCGTCCACCCTTCTGCTCTCCCGCCTTCCGAGCTAGAGATGCTTCAGAGTTCTATCGGCGCGAGTCTCCGGCAGATCGGAATTTCCAGTGGCGTTCTACACGTGGAAGCCCGAGTCCAGCGATCGTCTGTTGAATATCGCTCTGAAGGTGGCTTTGTAGATTTACAGCCAATGAACAAGGCGACAACATCTGCTCCCCCAGCTCCTTGGATCCTGGAAATCAACCCGCGACCCCCAGGATCTACCGCCAGCCGTATCGTCGAGTCAGTCTACGGAATTGATTACTTTGGCGTCGCGCTGTCCTTGGCCGTCGAGGATAAGGATCGAGCTAGATCGCTCTCTCTCCCGTTCCAAAATGGTGCTCAGTACACCGGAGTACTTGTCTTTATTGGCGCTGATTTCGACGAAACTTGCGAAGGCATCTTCGATTCGGATGATATCTGCAGAGAATTGATATCTCGAAGACCTGACCTAGCGAAGAATAGTAAGTGCTTTCCACAATCGTTCGAAGCTCTTCTATCGTATGATACGAACATCAAAACACTGACCCTATATACTAGTTAATCGCTACGGTTGTCTTGTAAAAAGGGGCCAGAAGGTCCCACATCCCAACTCCGGAGCAAACACATTTATAGCTTACTTTAATGTGTTCTCGAAGTCAAGAAAGGAAGCACTACAGGTTGCAGCCGAAGTGAGGGAAGAAGTCAGGTACTCATTCCGTTAAGTCAGCTTTGAAAACCATAGATAGGTCTCTTTCATCATATAAGCGGTTAGGCGACATAGCTCTGTGAGCGTATGCCTGGCGTTTATCCATTTCCATTTCCATTTCCATTTCCTATATTGAAAGACACTCCTTATGCATAGATAGGTGGTATATAGGTAGACAGGACATCACTATAAGAATAGATAAGCTAGGTAGATATTGAAGTGCTGGGCACTCCTACTGACCAGCGCATAACTACCTCCTGGGTAGGCTATTCCAAGCTATATCCATACGAGTAGGATCAAGGGAATTATGTGAATAAGCCAGGAAGTCCAACAGTTGAGAAGTTAATCACGCTGCTTTGATATATGCTCAAACGACACTGAAATTGGCTATAGCGTAGAATGCTTCATGAAATACGAGCTGAGTAAGAACTCGTAAGTAAATCGAGGGCATATACGCATAAACCGCATCCCTTCGCAGTGGCCCATATGAAGGCCCATCTGCGTCCTAGTATTCCATCAGTAATGGTGAGTACATCATAAACTATAAATGAACTCGGGGTTCTCCCGATCCGTCAGATCAAGAAATTCCTGCCCATCTACCTTAGTATAGCCAGGACTAGCTCGGATAGCGGCCTTGATCTTGTTCTGGCGTCTGCACCAAAAATTGATAAAGACTAAAATAGCGAACGATACAGACATGCATACGAGGATCGTTATGTTGGCGTTGCGATACTGCGGTGCATCGTTCGTCTGGAATACTTGAGGGCCGATAATATTGCCCACACAATAGGCAGTGAGATACATCGCTGCGACGGTGGTCTTCTTCGTCCATCCTGCCACATTCGTCGAGATAAGTCCTAGTAGAGCCACGAATCCGGTTGAAGAGGACTGATATAGGTAATAACCCGCAAGCCGTCCACCACTGTTACTAAGTGGCAAGAGGAGGATAAGAAATAAGCCCAACACCGATAGTAGGACACCGGCAGCACCAAATAACTAAATCAGCCGTTAGCATTGATTGTAATGTACGGAACGGGAAGCCTGACAATGCGGTTTTTGAATCGATCACCAAAATGCCCAGCGACTAGGAGAGTGATAACCTGTATAGCGCCACCGGGTGCCCCCAGAAGAAGGGATTCGTTCTCAGAGAACCCAAATGAAACGATGAGTTGTGAGAAGTAATTTGACATTCCACCTGGCGAGAAACATTAGCCTTAGACTTCAAGTATAAGTGTATGAATAACCCACCGTTAGGGATCGAGCAAATGACACTATTGAGCACGAACGCCCAGATCATAGGATCTGTAAGCGCTTCTTTGCATTGATACCATTTAAAATGCTTGTTTCCAACGCCCTGCTGATTGATACGGATACGCTCAACAGCCATAATCCGCTCCTGCTGTGTCAAGAACCGGGCGTTCAGTTGACTGTCTGGCATGAGATATAAGAACAGGACGCCCATAAACGCCGTGAAGAAGCCAGTGACGAGGAAGACCAATTGCCACGACTTGATGAGGATGGGATGAGCCTCCGTGCCGACGGCAATGCCATAAGCCATGACGCCCCCCACGATTTGACCCCAGCCGTTAAAGCTGAACCACCATGCCACCCTCGTGCCCTGCTCCTTTTTGGTATACCACTGGGACGTGAAGAGGGCAAACCCGGGGCTAACAGCGGCTTCGAAAGCGCCGAGGAAGAATCTCACGGCCATTGCCGCGGCGAAATTCTTCACGGCCGCCATGCAGCAGAGAACAAGCCCCCAGATGATTACGTTGAAGGCGGAGTATTTCGCCAACGGCAGCCGTTGGAGAAGACGGTTCGTTGGCCATTCCCAGAAGAGATAGCCGAAATAAAACATGGAAGCTATCCACTGTATGAAGGTAAGTATGGGTTAAACTAAGGACTTAAGGATATATTCAGGGGCCCTGAAGCTG
The DNA here is from genome assembly GCA_022432525.1 of Daldinia grandis. NCBI lineage: Eukaryota > Fungi > Ascomycota > Sordariomycetes > Xylariales > Hypoxylaceae > Daldinia > Daldinia grandis. The sequence goes on along the minus strand of JAJKLB010000022.1, from coordinate 98,924 downwards.
AGTTCTCTTGGAAAGGGAGATGGCTCACGGAATAATCTTGGCCTGAGATGAACATTCGTTAATAAATATTCATATATATGTATAGGTAGGTAGGTACCTATGCTGTCGGTTCCCAGAAAACGTACCTATAAGGTTGATATCTGTCTGCAAAGAGCACAAAATGTAAGTTCCCACCTTGACCTGACGAGTACGGGCTCATCTCACTTGAATCCCCATGATGGAGGCATACGACAAAGTAGTTTTATCCAAGTAGTTCAACCCATAGACGATGCAAAGCAGAGGCATCAAATTACGGTCAATCTTCTTCAACAACCTCTTCTCATCCTCCGGTGTCAAAGCCACAGCTTCTCCAGTTACGAGCTTCAACGCCTCATCCGGATCATTGTTAGTTATGTGCTTATTCACAGGCCCAATTCCGGCCGGTTTAGACGGATCGCTTGCTGTCTTTTCGAGATCGGACATGGTTGATAACTCGATTATTTACAACTTTCGACTGCTGGTATGTAGCAATGTGATAATGAGGGGTTGGTTCATTAGATGGAGGTTTTAAGTTTGGAATTGGAGATAGACGACTTAGTCTAAACGGAAAAGGCAAATGAATCAAGGACCATGATACTTCTATATGCAAATGAGGCCTGTTGGTGCGAGCAGATCATGAATCTCTTACATATCAACCTGGGGATCTTTTAGGTAAAGAGATATAACGACTACCTACCTATCTTTGGGGAAATGCCTTTGTTACCTACCGGACTTCATTCACATGAGGGGTAGTGCTAGGATCTCTTATCTCCCCGATCGACAGCGTTGAGTATTATGCTTTCCAGTTCCCCTCAAGGCTAACGGTATAGATCTGAATAGCAGGTGAATTGTGCGAGAATAAGCCTTGTATTACAAGCGCATAGGTAAACACCTAGGTTAGGTTAAGGTGTAAGTAAGGGATCGTTGAGAATCCCTTAACACAGACAAATCCTACTGCGCCAGCCGTGACTTAATAACCGCCCGACCGAGAGCTCATGCTACCTATTTAAAAAGGAATCAAGCCGCCACACCCCATACTTTGTCTCATGCAAGTACATTGTATGTATATAGTCCCTGCGGTGCCCGACAACGTCACAAGGCCGGGTACCTACCTCTAAGGCAGGTACCCGTCCGACGCTGGGCTGCTTTTGGACGCATGGAACCGACCTAAATCCTCCATATGTACGCCCGTCACGTTGCGCCCCTAATAAGGTTGGGCGGAAGCAATGTTGCAGTCTACCTGACGCAGGGACGTCGAGGTGTGATGTGGGATTTCTAGTACCTACCTACCTACCTACCTGTTCTATGTCGGCTACGTGAAACTTTACCATCGCCGGATCCGCGTCCCCTAAAGTAGAACACGTGTCTTGTCTCAGGTGTCGTAAACAAGTGACATTGTCCTTCGTGTCTCTCGCGTTTAGCAAGACTTGACTAACGACTAAACTCGGGGTTACTCTATTGCTAGCTAGCTAACTAACCTAGCCTTTTTTATAATTGGAACTATGTATTCAAGATCGACACAGGTGCTAAATCTGAGACCGCCAGCTTCCGGGTGGTCTCAGTGCACGGGCAATTGGATCGTCAGTGATCAACAACAGGTACATGGTTACACGATCATGATCGTTCATCTCATCTAAATATACATATAATACCCAGCCATTTGTAGATCACCCTCTGCCCTACCTAGCATAAAATACACTTTGGTGAGAAAAGGTAGCCATGAAGAATAACTAACGTAAACAACGGGTCAAAGGCCCACACGGGTCAAAGGCCCACAATTTCAGACCTTTTATATTCAATTAAACATTACTCAATCATAACGCATTCAATCCAATTAAAATTTGATTAATCTTCTTCATTAATATCTTCTAATTTAACCTGACACGTTTACGCATTATAACCTATATTCTTACAAATATCACAACACTAAAGAACTTATTAAAACTTTTATAAAATACTATCCTTAACAACAATATTATTAACTATAACGCTATTACCTTCTTTTTTAACCCAAATAATATTTCCTTCGATTTAAATAAAAAGTTTTTTACGTTATAATTATTTATTTTTAATTTTTTAATGTTTAAAAAGTATATAATTTATTTTTTAAAAATTTATAACCTTTTTTTTTAATAAAATTACCTTATATAATAATTTATACATAATTTTATTTAATTTATTTATAATCTTAAAAATCTTAATTAATAAATTAAATTAATAGTTAAAGATTTTATTTTTTAAAAAAATAGATTATAAAACAGTTTCTGTAATATTATATAATATTTTAAATATCTAAAAAAGGTTAAAAAAATTAAAATTTAAAAACGATATATAAGCAATTTAAATAATATTAAAATTTAAAATAACTTTATTATTATTTAAAGGGATTAATTTTATTATTTCGAAACTAACCTATATATTATTTTTTATAAAAATAGTTTAAAATATAATATAAAATAAAAGAAAAAAATCTTTTTTTTTAATATATATAAAACTTTAATAAATTAAATCTTTAATAGCCAATTTATACATACGTTTTAAAATTAAAAATATAATTATATTTAAAAATTAAAATTTATAAAATAAATAAATAAATATATAAAAGATTATAATATTATATTTATAATAATATTTTTAAAATTCTATTAAAATATAACTCTTATAACCGTTAAAAATAAAAAGGCGTTTAAAACTTTTTATACGCAATTTTATATATTTTTCAAAATATATAAACTATTTTAAACCAATTTTATTCATTATCCAACTATTATTTAATAATTTAATAACTTAATTAAGTAGAAATATATTATTACAATACCATAATATCAAGTGTAATTTACCTATTATCATAATAAACAACAATATAACTTAACCTTAAAAATTAACTATTTAAATAACTATAAACTATTCGTAATCTTTAAATTAAACTTAACAAAACTTAAAACGCTATTTTAAATTTATTATAACTATTTTTATAACTATTATATTTATTATAAACTTAATTTTATTAAAATTATATATATTTTTAAATAAAATATTATATTTCGTTATTATATCGACTATAAATTTAAACCAAACCTTATAAATAATAAGATTTTTATAAAAAGTTTTTAATAATTAATTTAATAATTTAAACGCGTTTTAAACTATAATTATTATTATATAAAAATTATTATTTAATTAATTTCAACATATTTTTTATTACGTTTATATAACAATATATTAACTATTTTTTCAACATAAATAATTTAAAACAAAAATATTTAAATATTTAATTTAAATATATATTTAATAATAATATCTTCCTTATATTAAATTAATTTTTGCCATATTTCTATAATATTAACGCATAATTATTAACCGTTAATTTTACCGCGTAACGTTATAAAAATAATATTATATACACGCATAACGCGTTTAATATTAAATTTTTTATTACGTTATATAACGCTAAACGCCAGATTTATTCTAATTTCTTTTAATTAATAAAATATTTTATTTTAATTAAATAATATATAATTTAAGATAAAAGGTAATATTTTATATTAACGTGAGCCTTTGATCCGTGTGGGCCTTTGACCCGTTATTTACGTTACTTAAAAACAACAATACGTTTTGTGGAGATAGTCCTAAAGTTTACTTATAGTGTTGTTGCTTATACTTGGTATTTTTGCTTCACTGAATCATTCATACTATGCATAGGAAAGATGGCAGGGCTAAAGTCGAGAACACTAGTCACAAAATTCAATCACTCATCACAATAAAGAAAAGATTTAAGATGCTGGACCAAAACTTGGCCTCCCAGCTATGTCCACGTTGCCATTGAACTATCGTACAAGGACTCCGCGAGCACAGGAGAATCTGTCCAAAGACCAATAAAACATCCAGCCAAAGACAACAGACTGGTATTTGTTGCAACTCTTGCCGAAAAGATATTAACAAAGCTTGACTCCTCCAATTTTGTACATGAAGGAGAAGTCAGCAATTAGCAAGAGCACGAGAATTGAAACTTCCTGGGTGAAAGACGGGTAAGGTGAAGATTTGAAATGGTTTGATTTTGTCCAAAGGCTCCGAAACGAAGTGATCTTTTCCATCCAAGTATCCGCCAGGAAAACATCCTCTCCAGATCCAAAAACCTCCCTGACCATTCCAAGTGCCAGGAGACCTCACACAATGTAATCCTCCATGGTTATATTTGGTTGGTTGCCCGAAATACCGAGACAAGAAATTACAAGAATCAAAATTAGTTCCCGCATGCGTGGTCGTTATACTCCATAGTGCAATGCAGAACACCGTGCCGTTAACAATCCCTGTCTAAACACTTCCTCCATCCCATTCACAACTCCAGTCTGCTTCCTGTCATGAGCGTCGGAAGCATCCCTCTCGATCACCGTGTATTAGGTACTATCGAACAAAGGAGAATCGTAGGTCATAGACTCGGATACTGAGCTGAAGCTGCACGCTTACAGAAGAGCAGCGGCAAGGCCGAGAAGACCAGCGAGGCCAGCTCCGGAGAAGGCAGCAACCTTACCGGCACCCGCAGTGGGGATGGGGGTAGCCGGGGTGGAAGTACCGGGAACACTACCGGTAGGGTAAGCCTGGGTGGGGGTGTTGACCGGGGCGGTGCTGTTGGGGTAGCTGGGGGGAGCCGGGACCGTAGTAGGGTAGCTAGGAGGGGCCGGGCCACTGCTGGAGGGAGCGGGAGCACTGCTTCGATGTTAGTTCATTTAGTCTTATTTGAAGATTGCTTCTTACCAAGTAGCGCAGGAAACTGACGAGGTAGTGTAGATGGGCTTGCTGATGGTGCAAGGGCAGTCAGTGATGGTCAAGGTGGTGGCCTATCGAGTTTGTTAGTCGTAGATCCTCAAGCGGGTTTCAGCAAATCTACATACCTCAGTGACGGTGTAGGTGTTGGTTCCGTAGGTGATCTGAGTAGGGCCGGGGCAGTAGGTCTCGTACGAGGTAACGACCTCAGTGGTGTACTGAGCAGCTGAGGTAGCGTTGCTGGCAGGGTACGAAGCCGGGGCAGAGGCCGAAGTGCTGACTACCGGGTAAGAGGCAGGAGCAGAGACGGAAGCCGAGGAGCTGACGACGGGGTACGAGGCGGAAGCAGAAGCGCTGGAAGCCGGGTACGAAGCGGGAGCAGACTCGCTAGCGCTGGAGACGGGGTAAGCAGCGGACTCGCTGGCGCTGGCACTGGAAACCGGGTAGGCGGCGGATTCACTGGCGCTGGCGCTGGAGACGGGGTAGGCAGCAGATTCGCTGGCGCTGGAAACCGGGTAAGCGGCGGGCTCGCTGGCAGCCGGGTAAGAGGCAGAGGCGCCAGCGGCGAGGGCAAGAGCAGCAACGGAGAACTTCATTTTGACTGAGTTTGTCTGGTATTAAGTGACTCGTGTAGAGCGTTTGTTGTCGAGGATTAAGTATTTATAAGGTAGAGCAATTAGGTATGCTGTATAACGAATGAAATTGACTGAAAAGTCAGGGTGATTATTTGCAGCGAAAGTTGTGTGGGTGAGGAGGAAAAGAGAGGAAGGATTATCGGTCTTCGGATGTGTTGACTTATATACAGAACGAACGGCATGGGGGGGAGGTTGCTTCCAGGTTACTTTCCAGGTTGCTTTCCAGGTGTACACCAAGCAACGTGAACTTCACCTACCTACTCCAGTCGTAGATAGCCTATCCTTACTGTATCCCGGTTTCTGCCAGGGCAGCCAGGGCAGTGGACGACGGGGCCCGAGGCGCTAGGACAGCACTTAGAGTCGACTCCGTCTCCATCTCCATCTATATTTGCTCCATCTTTATTTTATTTTTTCCCATAACTTATTTCGCTTTTTCATCCAATCATGAGCGGTTATACCCATGGTTGGAAGCAGTTGCGCACATACTGTACACCACGCACATAGAACATTAGTATTATGTACGTATGTACATATCGTATGTGTGTATGTGTGTATTGGTGTATGTGTGCGTGCGTGTACCTATCGTTCGCCCCCCAGAGGGACCTCAGGGGTGTCTCTTTGTCTCTTCCTAGTTAGCGGTGCATGATGAGCGTCAAAATCTGCCCCTTTTGGGGTCAAAGTGTGGATTCCCCCATGATGACTTGGTCGTTCTAAGCATGTACAACTCAAGGTGTCTAGGTGTACAACTCAGTATACAGGTCGATATACTAAAAGGGTCAAAAGGGGGTGTACAGCTGCTAAGCCCCTATTGGGAGCACATCGGCCTAAAGGTACCTTGCAGGGCTATTCATTATGGATGAATACAATCGGTGTGATGAATCATTATCAGGTAGCAACAGTTAGGAACACGAGATGGGTCTTGGAACAATAGTTCGGGACTATTTAGGATCTCATCGTTCGTTGGCTGGTTGGGATAATGCGGGCCGGGGGGGGTTGTGCGTAGCATGCAGGCATCCTGCAAGGAACAGCGCGAACTGGGGCGACATCAATGTCGGTATGCAATCCCAGGGGCCAGTCTATGTAAGTTCAACATACAAGTCAGTTTCTAGTCTGGCGGTTTGCGGAAATTGGGACGCCACTAGCGTAGACTTTTCTCCTTGGCTAAAAGCCCATTGACTGCATAGAAACGCTTCCAAGATGAGCTACCAGGTATCGACTTATTCTTAGCACTACTGATTTATCGGTAATAGGTACGGCTGAGTTTGCCCCGGACCGAGTTGCCATCGTAAAATCCATACGCATATATAGGTACATAGGAGGCAATGCGTACCCGTATTATCGTATTTTGAGTCAGTGCTCGGGATATATCCAACATATCCAAAATACGGATTGATCGAACCTCAAAATTCAATAGTTTAAAGGTCAAAGGTCAAAGGCCAAAGTTCAAAGTTCAAAGTGGCAGTAGTTAGTCGGTCTCTAAGTTGCCACTTGCCAATTGCAGACGCAGGAACAGATTGCGCTTCTGCAGGAACCGCAATTGTGGACAAGATGCTGACACCATAAGCAAAAAATTCAATCGCTCCGATAACAGCCCAAGAACGCCAGGTACTATGTATATTAATGCGGGAAATCCGATAAGGCTTTACCCGTTTGGGTATTTATGCAAGGAAGAATAAGGTATCGCCGATTAAAACAGCACCGTGTCTAATCCACTTCGGTAAATCCATTCAGGGGTTCACACCTCCTAAACAGACAAGTCAATTAGCAGACTCTGACCCCAACTCTGATTTGGGAAAAGTACGAGCGCCGCTTTGAACCGGGCAGTCCACTCATTCTCATTCGAAAGCTGGTCGTCACGAGGAACACCGTACACCGATTCGCATAATTACACTACACCATACATACTACTACTTATACCTATACCTATGTTTAATGCAGCACTACCTATGTACCTAATTACCATTGTACAATAGGGCTGGTCGTATCATCATGCCTCTTCGAGTTATGACGGGGTAAACCCCCTGAAGTAGTCCCTGGTTGACAAGACGCTACCGATAACCGGTCGGTCCTCTCCAGGATCGAATCTGGATTGGCTCTCTTAGACCGACGCGGAAATTACCAAGCGTTCCTCGAGGCTTTCTGGAAAAGTTAGCCAACCCTCATTAACAGGTTTGATAAGAACCAGGACTCGGTATTTTTCCGTTGTTCTAGATCTATGTAGTGGTGTCGCATGGATGCAATCGCACGATGCTGTTACAGGTAATTTAGCACCTCGTATCAATCCGTCTGCGAGGCACTTGGATAAGGCGAGTTCAATGCAAAATAATTACTAAATATGGCACAGCTACGTTACGGATATGGGTCCTTCTCATATAGTTGCAACTATTGCCTCGATGCGGTGTGGTATAGTGTATCGTTTACAGAATCCATGTAGCAAAGCAGTACACTGCAGAGAAGTATGTAGGTATGTATTTCCACGTCTGCCGCCTCGTATCTAACGATACATGTGAAAATTGGCAAATTCCCAAAATCCCAAAATCCCAAGAGAATCTCGCTAAGGGCTCTAGCGTATGTCTTTTCGATCAGCTAGGGTTTTACTACGTAGATTTTCCCCGTTCTGCTCAGACCACTGAGGCCAAGTCGTTGATGGTGTAGTAGATCTCACCTAAGCTTTAAGGCATCGGGGCTGAAATCTGGCTCAAATCTGAAATGTCTAATTCGATTCAATGATCCGCTGCGAGTTTCACCTAAGGACTTACCTACACTACATACACACGCAGCTAGAGCTGAGACCGAAGTGATCTCCGAGTTTTAGTTTAACTCGACATGTCATGTCACTTACTTATTGTGTCACTTACCTACTACATACAAACTAGGTATGTAAAGGTATGTAATGCCAAAACCAGTTATGGAGCTCTGAATCGAAATAGGCTATCTAACATCAATAAGTAAAGTTCGTCTTATGGAGTTTTCCGGAGTTGCTTAATGGATTTTACATGGGCCTCTCCATGTAATTTCCACCGTTCCCACATGGATGAATTCAAAGATCTTCGATGCAACCGCTGCCACGGTAATCAAATACATACGAGATCTTGTTTAATAATGCAGGGCTACCAATCAAACGCTTGCTCTACGTTTAGTTGTGTCTTGTCTTTATTATCTTCTACTCTCCAAGGGAAGAGTAGACGGATTTTATCTATGAAGATTTTTGCCAGTTACGTCTCGTCATCTCTAGCATTTGTTACCTATGCTCTAGTTACTCAACGTAGGGATATGTCCAACTTGCAAAAGCTGTTACTTGCTTCAAGTTGGTCTGTCGATATGGGCGTTTCGTCTCGAAAAACTAAACTAGCCCGATAGTATCAGTCAGTTTCATGTGTATAGGTTCTATGGTTAGCAAACTGTTGGGTTACGCTTGTCTTTAATCGAGTTACAGGTTCGTTATACGGGACCCTCGTTGCCTTGATGTCACGAACGAGATATCAATGGCTGGACATATTTCGTCAAATTATACTCTCCAATAAATTCGGCAAGCCTCAACCAGAGACTGACCAGGAGTTAAAACAGTCTTCCAATGCTCGTTTCGATATGATAAGTGGTTATGACAACGAGTGCCTTAGGTTAGATGAGTTGGTAGTTGTAGTTTGCATTCGCTTAGCCGCAGTGCGCTTGAGTAACTCGTAAATATGACGCAATATTCCGCACTGCAAAGAACCAGTAATGACTTTGTATGAGAGAGATAAGGGCTGGTAGATACGGTGCTATGGTTCTGATATGAATATGATAGTCAAAAGACGCCGAATGCCGACTTGCGTCTCCGAAGAGTTGCTAGTGTGGTTTTTAAATCTCATTGAATGGTGAAAATTGAGATAGAATGCGGCCAAATGTTAAATCATATCGCTTAGTAAACTTGATGTCATCTAGCATCTTCTTCTTCTTCTTCCACTAGGGTGCATTACAGCTGTCGCCATCAATCGAAGTAAACCTATGCGGTGCTAACCTCCAAGAAGTAAAATAGGTACTACTTATCCAACCAGAATTGCTGTTGATTTCAAAGCATAGTTAATATCTATCTGAACTATATAAGAGTAATAGCATCATCGACAACTTGAGGTTCTTGCGTATAATTTAAATAAATATTGAGGATATAAGTTGTCTTGTCTGACCGAAACCTCTTCTAAATTGTCAAGGCTCGATTTATATTGCGATATATTTCCTATAACACTGTGTGCTTGGAATCAAAATGAGTAACACAATGAAAGCTGTCGGTATGTAATCTATAACCGAGTTCTAGTCTCTCTATAACTATTCCATGTAGATATAAAAGCTAACGATTCTCCAACGCAGAGGTCAAAGACGGGAAGGGGCCCGCCACCTCACTCTTCATAAATTCCCAGACTCCCAAGCCCGAGCCCAAGGAGGGCGATGCTCTGGTGCGTATCAAAGCTTTCGGCCTAAACCGTATGGATCTTATCCAGCGCGAGGGACGGTATCCGCTCCCGCCACAAGCACCGTCCACTCTGGGTGTCGAGTTTAGCGGCACAATCGAGTCGTTCGGACCCGGACCGCACGGCGACTTTAAGGTCGGCGACGCCGTCTTCGGGTTAGCATACGGCGGGGCGTACGCCGAGTACATCGCCGTAAGCTCCAAGATGTTGCTGCACAAGCCGGATAGCTTCTCCTGGGAGACAGCAGCAGCCATCCCTGAGACGTGGATTACGGCCACACAGGCACTGCATCTAGTAGGCGAATTTACGGCGGGCAAGACTGTTTTGTGGCACGCAGGTGTAAGTCTAGCCCCCCTTAAGCCCGTTACTGATATTGCCTACTCAATCTCACCTTCTATATAGGCTAGTGGTGTCAGCATCGCAGGGATCCAACTTAGTCTTGACAGCGGCGCAAGTGCGGTTTACGCAACAGCTGGCACAGATGAGAAGTGCCGATTCATCGAGCGCGAGCTCGGTGCTACCAAGGCATTCAACTATAAGACACAGGACTGGGCCAAGGAAATCCTAGAGGCAACGGGTGGCAAGGGTGTTGATCTTATAATAGATTTCATCGGAGCTAGCTACTTCCAGAAGAATCTCACGGTTGCAGCAAGAGACGCCCGATGGGTTGCCCTCGGCTTGATGGGTGGTACCCGCCTTGACGGAGTAGATTATAGTATGCTACTTTACAAGCGAATTCGGCTTGAGGGCAGCACGTTACGGAGCCGGGATGCCGACTACCAAGGTCGGTTGAGGGACAAGCTAGCCGAATACATCCCTCACTTTGAGAGCGGCAAACTAAAGGTCCTGATCGATACAGTCCTACCTATGGACGAGATCATTAAAGCGCACCAGCTGCTGGAGGAAAACAAGACAGCGGGAAAGATTGTCTGCACGGTTCCGTAGAAAAAGCGTGTGAATACGATCTTAAGGATTTATTTATGACTGAAATCTGCATAACTGCTAGGGGTAACTACTGGTTTGGAAAACCTGATCGCCGTGCTCTCTCGGCGCTGTGCCCCCCTAACTAGAAGATAACTAGAAGATAACTAGAAGATAACTAGAATATAACTAGAATATAACCAGATAACGTCATGAAGTTAGTTGACCTTGGTTACTCGCTTTCTAATGTTCCTTGAGCCACCTTAGCATCTGCTCGAAAGCCGTTATTTGCGCGTTCTTGATGTGGGCGTCATTGTAGTCTCCAATGACGGCGAAGCCATGCGGAACACCGGGATAGACCTGGACTTCATGCTCCACATTCTCCGTGGACATTATGTTTTCCCCGGTTTCACGGACTTCATCGGGAAATAGAGGATCGCTTTCTACGCAGACTAAGCTCACAGGGACTTTCAACCCCTGAAAATCTTCTGGTGACACTAGAGTCGCATGCGCAAGCGCACCTGCTCTAATATACGGACCCTTCTTTGGTGGGCTTGCCCCTTCACCCGCTTCCTCGTCGGCAGGTTTCTGTGCGCCAGTCCAACCAGTCTGCGCGTGACTGCGCTCGCTAGCCAGTAAGAGGACGTATCGTCCGCCGAAACAATAACCTACGGCGTATATCCCACCTCCATTACCGACCGCATCCGCAAATTCACCTTTACATGCGTCGATAACTTTCTCGAGTATGGGCATAACCTTTTCTTCGGTATGGCGTGCTAGCCACTCATCGATTACGAACGACTTGGCGATCTCGACGGCTTTAAGTTTGAGCCTGTCAAGGAATGAGGTCTCTTGCGCTTCAGCTTCGGAAATAGGAGAAGAGTTTGGCGCAGCGTTCCCTTCGAAAAGGTCGGGCATCACGACGACACTGCATCAACAATTAATATCAATCATGCAAATCCTAGACAAGCCTCTGTGTTGAAGTTGAGATGCTATATCCAACATCTTAAGATATACGTACAAACCTTCATCGGCAAATTTATCCGCTTGAACCTGATTGTTCGTCGACTTTATTCCCGTGCCGCTCGAGAGAAGGAGAAGGAGTTTCGAGGGATTCGTCGGGTATGCTTCCGGCTTTGCAAGGTAGACCTACTGTGATATGAGCGTGGGCTTGCAAGTAAATGGCGGCTATTGCTGTGTTGGAGGACTGACATCCACTCCACCAAGTTTCCTCAGTTCTCCCTTTGGAGCCAGACCGGCAGCTGTGTAATAATATGTCAATGCCGACACTGGTCGACGTGCTAGCTTAAGATGACTTACGGGTAGGTCTATCGGAAGTGCAGTGTTCGCCCATCGTGGGACCTGTCTGTGCAGGAGTATCGCCTGGAATTGTAGTTTCTTGAGCATCACTCTCGGGAGATCTAGTTGCAACATCGGAGTCTGCCATGGTGATGGAAGAAGTAGTCAATCGTTATGGTGTTGTACGTAGAAGGTAACTAAATGTTAGAACATAAGTTTAAAGGGGTTTGGGGAATACGTAGAGAAGTTGAATGATAGAAGCTACCATGCATTCATGCGCTTGGCAACATCTCTCCTAACCTACCTAGGTACATAAGGAAGGTACTGACGCCTGAGAGAATGACGTACGGGGGGTTGCCAGCTGACAGTATCCAGAAAGAAGAAGGAACCCCGCGCTTCAGAGGACGTGGCACGCCACAGGACCCACTACTCAATTTAGGACGCGACTTTTTGGGCCGACGCGTTTATTAGATTGATTTCTTCCACTGTCAAGACCACTGTCAAGACCACTGTCAAGATTGCAATATCGGCTTTTTCGACTTAACGTATCCTGCTGCCTTTGAAGAGTCAACCTAACAAGGCAGATTCGAGTTTCACTATGTCGGCTGCTGCAGCGCAACAATCTATCACCCAGGGGGCTTTAGAGTATGTAAACCACTATTACCATTTTTTCTTCGCTACTTGGACTTATACATATATGCTAAATATAATCCCAGGGCCATCTTCAGCGACCCAGAGCATGCCGAGCAGCTCTTCCCAGTTCCTATCTTACAGTGTCTACAAATAAAGCCTCTTGCCCCACAGCAAGGCCCTGCCGGCCCTGCCGGCCAGCCTGAGCGCTACCGTGTAGTTTTAAGTGATATACGTAATTATGTCCAATGCATGTTGGCAACACGTATGTTTCGATACCCACCTGACTGCAAGACTGCGATATCATTATACTTACGATATCCTTAGAGGCCAACCATGTAATCCACAATGGCTCCCTCGTGCGTGGAGCTCTGGTTCGGATTAAGTCTTATCAAGCGAATGCAGTCAAGGGAAAGAAGTGAGTATTAAATAAGTTGATACAGTTTAGCATTTCTAATGATTAATAATATATAGCATTCTAATTATCCTCGACCTTGACGTCGCTACTGAGCTCGGTGTTCACGACCGGATCGGCGAACCCCAGCCATTCGAAGCTAAACCGCAAGCCGCTAACACTACTACAGCCATAGGCGGATCGAATTTCTACGGCGTAAAGACAGAGTCTTCGGCGCCGGTCAAGTCAGAGCCTGTATCGTCACGCATGGGCGGAGCTACAAATGCCACATCTCACGGCAATGGTAACAATGTCATCTACCCTATCGAGGCTCTATCACCCTATGCGCACAAGTGGACTATCAAAGCTCGTGTAACACAGAAATCCGATATTAAGACCTGGCATAAGGCTTCTGGCGAGGGTAAACTCTTCTCCGTTAATCTTCTCGACCAAAGCGGCGAAATAAAGGCGACCGCGTTCAATGAGCAGTGTGACCAATTCTACGATTTATTACAAGAGGGTCAGGTCTACTATATTAGCAACCCATGCCGTGTTTCCCTCGCAAAGAAGCAATTCACTAATCTCCCCAACGACTACGAACTCGCCTTTGAGCGAGATACTGTCATTGAGAAAGCCGAGGATCAGGCCAGTGTGCCTCAAGCCCGCTTTAATTTCGTCAACATTGAAGAGCTCCAGAATGTAGAAAAAGATGCCACCGTTGATGTTATTGGTATTCTGAAGGAAGTTGGCGAGGTCTCTTCAATCACTTCTAAGAATACTGGCAAGCCGTTTGACAAGCGAGAATTGACTTTGGTCGATGACACTTCATATTCCGTACGCCTTACGATATGGGGTAAGACCGCCACTACATTTGCCACTCAACCAGAATCTATCGTTGCGTTCAAAGGAGTGAAGGTATCTGACTTCGGCGGCCGATCTCTTTCTCTTCTTTCCTCCGGCAGCATGAATGTTGATCCCGACATCGAAGAGGCACATCGTCTAAAGGGCTGGTACGACTCCCAAGGCCGCACCGACAACTTTTCTACTCACAACAACATGGCATCTATGGGTTCCGCCACAGGCCGTGTTGACCAGGCGAAGGTCATTTCCCAAGTAAAGGACGAGGGCCTCGGTACGGAAAATACGGACTACTTCAACCTAAAAGCCACAATTGTCTATATTAAGCAGGACAATTTCGCATATCCTGCGTGTAGCAGCGATCAATGCAACAAGAAGGTAATTGACCAAGGTGACGGTACATGGCGATGTGAGAAGTGTGACATTGCCCACCCGCGGCCACAGTACAGGTACATCATGAGTGTAAATGTAAACGACCACACCGGCCAGCTCTGGCTATCATGCTTCGACGACGTTGGGCGCGTCATCATGGGCATGTCAGCCGATGAGTTGATGGAGATCAAGGAGAACGACGAAGATAGGTTCCCTGCCGTATTTGAGGCGGCCAACTGCACCAAGTTGCATTTTAAATGCCGGGCCAAGACGGATACGTACGGCGAAAACTCACGGTATGTACCTATTTTGCTACTAATTACCAACCCACATGATCAGGAAATCATCGCTAATGAAACGTGCAGAATACGGTACCAGGTGATGAGCGCCAACCAGCTAGACTTCCGAGCTGAGGCCCTAAAGCTATCCGACATGATCAAGCAGTTTGGTATTAGCTCGTGATCGCAGCTCTCAGCCCATCGTTTAATGCGCTTATTAGTACCCGGACCTAGGTAGTATAGAGGGTAATGGAATACAAGGGTTAGGTAGCTCGTATTATCGAGTTGATGCACTACCAGAATAATCCATGGGCTCGTTAGCCTTAAAACGGCTTGAGACGAGAACCCCTTGTTTAGATGTCTCATATTTGCGCCTAGGTTGCATGGATTCGTCGTATGTAGATACGGCATCTATTAGGGCAAAATACTGTTAATACTGTTAATACTGAATGAGCTAGGAGAACTAATCGAGTAAGGGTCGAACCCATATTGTATGCTACGAGGAAAATGTGCTTACGACACAGAATGGTAATGAAAGATCAGATCATTAGTAGTACCTAACTAAATGGGATATCAATGACTTTATTCTTAATTCTGCTAGTGTCTAACAAAGCCGAGAGGTCCGACGATTCCTAGTTGTCGCCCGTCGTCTGTCTCTAGCTGAATGGCATTCCAAGCCATATCCATAGGCACCGCTGCCTGCAGATGCAAATGTCTGTCCTCTAAACGCCGCCGCATAAGAACGTGCAATCGTGACATGTCGGTTTTCAGACCCCTCTCCAAATCAACTTAACGGCCCTCTACCTGTCCAAGGATCGAAGAAGATTCAACCTCAAATATCGGGCTTAATTAAAATATATTCGAGCTCCAGGCCGACACTGAATGGGTGGCAAGAAGCTTCTTAGCCGCGCTCAGCCAGTAGCAACTACACCGCCCATCAAGTCCTCGTCATCCACATGAGCATCGAATGCGAGGGTTGGATCCAGATCATTTTTGTCGGCTCGAAGTTTCTCTTTGGTCGCATGCTTAATATACTCCTTGCTGGTGCCCAGGCGCTCCTTTGTCGCCTTGAAGATGGGCTGTAGTTGCTTCAACCGGGCTGCTGTTCCAGCGAGCTCCGTAGCAAATTCCTTCTCTGAGAGTTGTGTAGACGAAGATAGGAAGGTAAGGAAAGCCGTGCCGTCGTCGTTCTTCTCAACCACCCCGTTCAGCATACCGGATATTATCATGTTTTGGACAAGAGTCTGGACATCCTCGTCCTTCTGGAGCATATCCCCTGTCTCCGCACTTGTGGTCTGTTTACGGATCTCAGAGAGCGAAATCTTAGAGTAGATCTGCTCTAGGCCCAGAACCTGCCACTTCTGATACGCCGCGAGGACTTCCCGAACTAGTCCAGTATTTCCATCTTCTAACCATATCTGTTTGTTCTTCTCAACCTCAGCCTTTAGTGCCTGGGCGTTATCGGCCACGAATAGTACTGCGAGCGCTGTGTACGGCTTTCCGATATTTCCATAGAGCTTGCTCGCCGCGGCTCCCGTGTATGATGGGAGGTCTGAAAGCTTTCCTGTGGAGAGCAAGCTGAGCAATACCCACTTTTTGTAACCCTCAACCATGATTTTGCTTGCGCCACCTTCGCGCGTGGGATGTGTGATGATCCTGTCGAAGGCCTCATAGGCTTTCGCCCAATTTCTTAAGGCACAGTATGACATACCACGAAACATATCATATTCTAAGACGAAGGACGATTTCAAGTTGGTGGTGAGTCCTGTTTCTCGAGAGAGGTAGGCTGGGGGTGGTAAGGATAGATCGCAGAGGAATTTGGGCTCGCCGTAGCTAGCCATACCGGGAAAGTATACGATGTTCTTGTCGAGAACTGGAAGGGCTGGTACGATGTTGTCTGTCTGGTAGGCAAGTTTGACAAGTTGAAAATGGGACATGGTGAGCATGCTTCCGGTTGGGTCGAGACGTAGGATAGCTGTTGCAAGAGCACCGACAGCAACTGAAGGCTAAATACTGTTAGCTTGTATAGAAGTATGTAGTGGAGTATGGGATGTAAGAACCTACAGGCAGATGTTGCCCGGTTCCAGCAGCAAGGAAGATGTCATGCAAGTGGCTTCTGGCGTATCGGGCCTGGCGCGCATCGAAGACGTACAGAAAGCGCACAAACTTGCCCAGGAGAACGTTGCGAGGGATAGATGAGTCTAGGGCGGGAAGGATGAGGGTATGAAGGACTGCGAGATATGATAAGGTGTGTATGGCCGGGTTAAGTAAGGCGATAAGTCGGGGGCCGTGGGTAACTAGTGAGCCCTTATGATCCTTAAGTAGCTTTGAGAGCTTGCTAACATGGAGCTTCGCTGCGGTGTCAAAAGTAACGTTATCGACCAGGCTGGAATTGGCACTGTTGGATTCGGGGAACGCTAGAAGCGTCGCGGCGAGTTGCTCCATGGCGATGGGCGCTCAAGGCGAGTGAAGCAATAACAGTATGGTAAACGGTATTGTGTCCCTAGGTGGTTGATATTGCTGACGTCTGAAATGTATCGTTTTTTTAGGGTTTTTCTTTTGTTACCGTCACTTAGGTTAGGTACCTTAAGTACCTAGGTAACTTTATGTTTTGTCGATTGTTGGGTCTTGGTTAATTAACGTGGGGATGGGACGAAGGAGAGCTTCTTTCTACATGGAAGCTAGCTGCTGCCTTGCCTTTCTTTGGTGGGGCAGAGAGAATGGCATTTACGGCGTCGTTAATATTTGAACTTAAATGGAAGGTGGTGAAATAGGTACATATTAGTAGTACCTACTCGAGTACCTACGTAGGTTAGCCCCAATTAAACTCGGCTCGGCGGGGTATGGACGATCCATGTTTGCTTTGTAAAGGGTCTTACTTTAGCTTTGTTTCATTTTCCGGGGGTGGGGCAACTTCTACCTACTTCACGTACTTATTCCTTTGTCTGCTCATTCAATACCATAACAACTTCATAATACTAACAGTCTTAGAATCTAATAGTCAACAATCCCTAGCCAGGGTTAAATCTCATCAACTCAGAACATTACCTTAGAACCACATCATAATTTGCAATTTCCTCAAACTCCAAAACTAATAAACTGATACTATCCGTACCGTCACCTTAACTTCTAGAGGGATGAATCTGTCATTCCAGAAGGCCACGAGCAAGTAAAAGAGCTTTCCAATGCAACCTTATTTTATATGTGCTGTTGGTATGATGCCTGTCTACAGTTTATTTATTTCACTTACGTACAAAATAGCCTAGGGGAGCGAGATGACTGAACTAACCCATTCAGCCATGAGCAAGCGCCTCGGTATATAACCTAAAGGAGACTCTTGTCTTGCAGCAAGAAACCGCCGTAGGACTATTACAAGGTTTGCTGGTTGGTAGAATGTGCAGTTGAATACCTAATTCGAGTATGCCCTTAGCATCTTATTGGTTGGCTTCTACACCACCTACTAAAAGTGACGACACCATTGTTCGCCCCTTATTCATGATGCTTTAAATACCGGCCTCTCGGTTGGATAATTCTGTATCGTATTCTCCTCGTATCTCTTGTATTCCTCCCCACCTCGGTCGGCTACGAAACTATCTGGTAGGCACTCATATTCGACGACTTCCCCTTTCAAAATCAGAGAACTTGATATCATCATGTTTATTCCACGAGAGGTCCCAGAGGCTACCCGAGTAGCTACCATGTTACGTCCTCCTAAAATCAGCCACACGCCGTTACCCACTGTGATCCCAGATCTTCCCCGAGTATACTACCAAACTTCAAGTGAAGTAGGTCATAGGACTCTATGGTAAGCTATCTTGCTAAGAGGGAAACTACAAATAGCTACTTACATGACTTGTCTTAGGGTTGTCTGTGTCTTGATGGGCCTATCTTCACTCGCATTCTACGCCATGGCCATGAGAGTTCCAGTGGTAAGAATCAGCGCTCTTCTAAGACGCAACAAAGTAGTAAGAGGTTAATAATCATGGCTAGCAAAAACGCCTGTTCCACGTAATCACGGCATTGGTTACCACGTTCGGCTTCTTGTCTTACTACGCCATGGCTACGGGTGACGGTATAACCTCGCACCCCTATGTATCCGAGAGATCAAAGCACGGAGCAGTCGTAGAGATTGTCAATCGTGACATCTATTGGGCCCGTTATGTTGACGTAAGTATTATGAGCCTTACCCAAGTCCAATATCGTTAGGGGTCATTTATTAATATTTCCAGTGGTCACTTACTACGCCCCTTCTCTTGTTGGACTTATGTCTCCTCGCTGGCATTAATGGCGCAAGTATTTTGATAGCCATCGTGTCAGATGTAATCATGATCTTAACTGGTCTCTTCGCCGCTTTTTCAAGAAACGAGACTCAAGGATGGGGTTGGTATGCCATCGCCTGCATCGCCTATCTCAATGTCGTCTATCAGGTTGGTTACAAAGGGCGACACGCAATATCGACTAGGGACAACAAAACAAGAGCTTTCTTTGGGGCCATTTCCCTCTTTACTCTCCTACTATGGACCGCGTATCCTATGTAAGTGACCTTACAATTCTGAGTTGTACTTTTTGTTGACATTCCTAGTGTATGGGGCATTGCTGATGGTGCCCGCCGTGTCAATGTCGACGGCGAGATCATTGCTTATGCCGTTCTAGATGTCCTCGCCAAAGGAGTATTCGGGTTCTGGCTGTTGCTAACCCATGATAAAATGGCCCAGATGTTACCAGCTATTGATGGTTTCTGGTCGCATGGTATCTCTCATGATGGGTCCATTCGTGTAAGTCTTTTCATCACTGTATTCCTTGCGAATCACTGACCATGAGACAGGTGGGAGAAGGACGTACGATCGATAATAATTAAGCTAATTGCGTACGTGAGGTCAGGTAAATGATATTTAAACATAAGTTACAGGCTAATTGGCTGCCTGTCACGAGGCGGGACCAAAGAGCATGGTAACAACTTCGTTGTTCCGCAAGGAACTCTCTCCTATCTGGGGAGCCTTACGGCTAGTATATACATGAATGTTCTTTGTTCTAGATGTATCATCTAGAATCCTGACACTGCCATCTCCATTCTTTTCACCATGTTTTTAGGGTTTTTGGTTAGGAGGCTAGGAAAACTGTGCTTGGGTATCTAGGAAATATAGGTACGCAGAGGGGGTTCGGAAAATATAAATATCAGACTGCTATTTACTAGGTTAGAAAAGCAAAGCAGAGAGCGAGATTGCTACGACTTCCTTATACTCCATAGAATCAATGAAGTGTCAAGACTTGATTAAATATGATGACACCCAGACTAAGATAAGCAGGGCCGGTCTATAGTACGACTAGACAATGATCAGTATTTGGCACGGCAATTTCCACACCTAGAAATATATAATACATTATGAACTACGACGTTGAGTATTATCCTATATCTACTTCGATCACCCTGAGAAAATTTACTCCATACCCTGTGGGAATCTTGGGCTTCGGGCACAGATTCCTTTATATTATCATAGTACCGCTTGGTGGCCTGTATCGGTATGACTTGGCCATACTGTATAAGCCATATATAACGATTAATCAAGTAGCGAAGATCCAATGAGAAGAAAAGAGAATGAAAGGCTGAACCGTTTACGTACCAGTCCATGATACGTCACCATTTTCCCACCAGCCTTATAGAACTTTGCAAGATCTGGATTGCTATTCGCAACAATAGAATCGTATTCAGACCCCGACTTGCGCATTATTTCGTCGTAGTCCTGTTGGGTAATAGCGGTATAGTTGTGGTTTGGGTCCTTTTCAACAAACAATTGAATCCACTGATACGCAAGAGGTATAGGATTTCCCTGGCAGATATTTCTATTGCATACTGTCGCTGCAATGCCGGTGCCGTGATTGAGCCCGTACCAGATTATGTTCCCATGAGAGTCAGTTGGACCCGCCCAGCTAGCATTTGCAATGGTTGCAGCAGCTCTACTCAGCTTCGTAGATTTATGCTTAGATAGACAGGTGAAATTTCTCCCGATATGCAAGAAAGGATCGAATGTGGATGATTCGGGGTTTGATACAATACCATCTACAACTCCGTCGTGACCATCGCATTCCTGTACCGCGAGGGCGGTAAGGAGATCCAGCTCACAGCCATGTGGATATTCGCCCATGGTATTCATTAGCATCTACTACCAATACATAGCGGGAGCCCAGTGAGCTTAGTGAATTGCTGATGCTGAAGCTGCGATACCGTTATATGCAGTAGGATAATTTTGAGCCAACTCGAAGCCTTGGCGACCCCCTTGAGAGCAACCATTGAAATAGGAATGCTCTGGTGGCTTCCCATAAAAGTCACGAATAATGCTCTTTGCGATGATTGCCTGAGAAGAGCATTAGGCTTCTGATACTTGATCACACTTCGATGGAATACCATTTCATTCAGAATGTCACCACCCTAATGCCGGACCAAGACTTCATCGATCTCTCCAGGGCCGTCCAATACCCACGAAATCGAGCCTAAAGGATTTAAAATCCCAGCATCTGTGCTAGCAGTAGCGTAGCCTTCAGCAATAGCTCCAGCCATGTTGCCATAGCTTAGGTAGAACTGGCCAGGACCGAGTCCACTACCCCCAGCAGCGACGACCATTCCAATAATCGACCGGTAGCCATGTTTCCACGCTCACAAGGCCGCTCTGTTGTTGATGAGCATAGGAGAGTGACATTGCAGAAAGTAGCGTTCTTAACTTCCAGACCGTCGTGATTGGGATAGAGAACAGGCGTGACGTGGAGGCTGTAATTGGTCACTAGTTGTGCAGATAGGGATACAACAACGGCGCTCTCTCGAGAAGGTTGACTGAAGATCAATGAATTACAATGGAACATCGTACCTAAGTGTCTAGCCCCGTGGGATGTAGTATGTAATATTGCAAGAGTATAGGTCGCATAAGTATAAAGGTGAAAGACATCAAAACATGTTCGTATTCTACGGTCCTCAATCGAGCTCCCGACATCTTAGCCGGTGTTGGAATATTCAATCGGCAGATGTCAGGGTATCTGGGACCATGTCAATTATTGCATCTCTGCTATTTTCGCTAGGTAAAATTGATAAAACGGTAGCTAATATCGTGCTAAAGTGATCGACTATTCGTATAAATTGCGCTTCCCTTTCGACTTGAAAACCCCGGGATATACGAAGGGATAATATCAATAACTTGGGTTTAGTTGATTAGAGTCCTATGCAAGTATACCCGTTTTCCTTTTCTTTTCATAAATGACGAGAAGCATAGACAGAATAGGTACGCTGTCTAATACCTACCTACACTTTATGATGGATACCTACTGTACGTCGCGTACTCTGTGAGAGAGACGGCTATTGGTGGCTTGGCGAGCCTTGCTGCAGCTCCTATCCATCCATTGCAGCCAATGAGTACCAAGCCGCATTTTCTTTTTTCTCGTAGGCTGTAGATTGTCATCGGATTCTGTGTCGCTAAAAGTCTTCACTGGTCACGAATAGAGAATGGGGAACTAGGCGCATGATGTAGAGAAATGCTGCATAAGGAGAAATGTTGACTCGTGTCATGTCTGTGCGGAAATGGGAAATGGGAAATGGTGCGATGGCCTGGAAGGTCTTGGGCGATTAACATAGGACGGTCAACTGGCAACCGCTACCAAGTTTCCCCTTTCTAGGTAGTCTTTAGACGGTATTTTACAAAGTATGGTACTGAACCTAAAAGGCTAGCTCTACGCTAGAGTTAGTATTTCCTTCCGCTACGCACGTTTCCCCGTATCATTTACCTCTATGTTAGGTATATTAGGTAGGTGCGTTTCTACCCTGCATCAATTAATAAGCCCGCTAAATGTCAAGTACCGTATTTCTTCATGTTTAGGTAGGGTAAACAGCTCTGGAAGTTACCGTAGTGACAGCTCTTCCTCTTAATACAGGTACACAGTAGACGGTAGTACCTTACCTGGGTAGCTCAGACCACATACCGATCTACCACCACCTTGTCGCGAGTAACGACTCCGTATGCGAGCCTTTTTGTTAGGGGAGGTACCTCCTCTTCCCCTCGCCCCCTTCAGCTTTTTCCGTCCGCGGCCTCTGCCACTCTCCCACTCTGCCACTCTGCCACTCTGCCACACACCAGCACTACACACACAACACCCCCCGACCTGCGCTGGAACTCTACAGGAATTGGCTTGATCACGTTAGCCTCGCTATTAGCAATGGATTTTAAATTGTCGGCATCCTGATATCCCTGTGACACAACTATCTTTGCACCCCTGCTCTTCTTAGGAAAGCTGTCGCAATGGTTCCTTTTCATTGGTCAGATCTCGTCGCAACCTCCTGTTTACCTGCGACCTCGACGACCTCAACCTGACTACCTCTCCTTCTTGTTTTCCATCCGTTCTTCATCAAACTTCACCCAAATCTCCTTCAAATCCCTCTTTTCTGGTCGCCCTCAACTAGCGATTACTGTTAGATACCCTTTCTTCCATCTGCGTTGCATTTATTTGATTATTTAGCTCACTAAGCCCAACATCATGCCCGTCGA
The DNA here is from genome assembly GCA_022432525.1 of Daldinia grandis. NCBI lineage: Eukaryota > Fungi > Ascomycota > Sordariomycetes > Xylariales > Hypoxylaceae > Daldinia > Daldinia grandis. Next base: position 75,782 of record JAJKLB010000022.1, on the reverse strand, counting down.
GCTTCGCAAGCGCAAAGCTCCTGCGCCGGCCCCAGAGCCGCCAGTCAAGAAGCAATCCAAAGTTTCGAAGGCAGCCTCCAAAGTTAAGGAGGCAGTCAAGGCCAAACCTACAAAGTCCACCAAATCTGCCGATGCCAATGGCTCTTCCAAGCCCGTCAAACCCGTAGTCGGTGACACGCTCACCCTCGACGGGTTTGGTGGCGAGTTCGAAACCAATGACGGTAAAAAGACCACCTTAAAGGCCCTCCTAGATGAGAGTAAATCTGGGGTTGTGATTTTTACGTACCCAAAGGCCTCCACGCCAGGTTGTAAGCTTCATCCCATGTAGTCGCTATAAATTAGCTCTAGCTGTGTCTGACCTGATATAGGTACCAACCAAGCCTGTCTCTTTAGAGATTCCTACGAGCCTTTGACCAAGGGTGGCCTTGCCATCTACGGCCTCTCGGCTGACTCGCCTAAAGCCAACACCACATTCAAAACCAAGCAGAACTTACCATACCCGCTTCTTTGCGACACTAGCTTCGCGCTGATTGAAGCCCTCGGTTTTAAGAAGGCGCCTAAGGGTGTTACCCGCGGCGTCTTCGTCGTTGACAAAAGCGGTAAGGTTCTCATTGCTGAGCCTGGCGGGCCTGCTGCAACAGTCGAGGCCGTTAAAAAGCTGGTCGCCGAGAACGAGGAAGCGGACGCGAAGGAGCCTGCTGACGAGGAATCTGAGGAGAAGCCCGTAGAAGAGGGTAAATCCCCCAACGGTGATGCCACCGAGGAGAAGGAAGAGGATGGTGCGGCCGAGTGACGGAGATAGTCTTTTTTTGCCCGTCTGCTTTTCTGTCTAACCTAGGGATTATCTTGCCTCCAGTCGTAACACACCACGGTTTTGATATGATAGTAATTTCCGTGTCAATAATGACGTAGAATGACGAGAACAATAAAAGTAAATTGGGTATGCGAAGTTCCTCGCTGAGGCGATATCTACTTTCTGGTCTCGTACGTGGTCAGCATCAAGACTCGCGTTAAAAGTCTACCTACCCAATTCAACCAACTTGTTGCTGCTACACCGCGTAGAGGCATTTTATCTAGGTACGAAGGTACTATATGTACCTAGGTATGTATCTAGGTATGTATCTTTATGTAACAGATCTTATGTACCGAGATTTAGCCATGTGGGTCATCTTTGACCAACACGATTAATCTGATTGGATGCTAGAGTTTATCGCCAATTCAAACCTCATAATGATCCGAGGACCTTCAACCCGCTGAAGCTCTATCATCCTTCTTCAATTGAACCCACTGTACCTTTACCATGGCGTCGAAACTCGCCCCGGTCTTCCTCCGAAGGGCAGCCCGCCCGGCATGCCGAGTTCCTCGATCACAGTTCCGAGCCTTCACAGCCGGTAGCTCTAGAAGGAGTGAGACTCTCGCAGTGGTAAGTCTTATCCCCGTCCTTCTCGATCAAAGCCCAAGAAGTTCCATATCGAGTTGCGAAATAGACGGATGCTGCGGAAGTCTGTCTGCCGACCCAACTTCTTCCCCTTCGCTACATTCGCTCCCGATACCTATCTGGGCAACTGAGGGGAGCTTATGAAGCCCTCGCCAGCTTTATCCATAATGTCTTGAAATGTCCATTACTGATGCTCAACTCGCCTTGCGACAACAGCACCGGAATACGCCCGACAATAACCCCGAGATACCCTTCAAGTTCTCGGCTCAGAACGAAGAGGTCATCGCCCAGATCCTAAAGCGCTACCCGCCCCAGTACAAGAAGGCTGCCGTCATGCCACTGCTTGACCTAGGTCAACGCCAGCACGGCTTCACATCTATATCCGTCATGAACGAGGTAGCGCGACTCCTCGAGATGCCCCCCACACGTGTCTACGAAGTCGCTTCTTTCTATACTATGTACAACCGGACGCCGGTTGGCAAGTTCCACGTCCAAGCGTGCACTACGGTGAGTTTGCGTCGGATTTCTTGCCGCTTGCGTCTTTTTCACCTTACATGCCCTATAACTACATATATTTTGAGTCTATTCCCATAGTTCTGTCTGTCGGACGTACTGCATTATGATGTAAACCCGGACAGGATCACTCCCAGGGTAGAGTAAATTGCCATCTATAGATGAGTTGTCTGGTGCATACGTCATTGGTCTATATTTAGGGATCTCCAACGGAAATACACCACTTGCTAACGAGGTATAATCTCGAATAGACCCCCTGTCAACTCGGCGGATGCGGCAGCGACGCGATCGTGAAGGCGATCAAGGAACAATTAGGCATAAAGCAGGGCGAGACGACGCCCGACGGCCTGTTCACGTTTATCGAGGTAGAATGCCTCGGTGCTTGCGTCAACGCGCCCATGATCCAGATTAACGACGACTACTACGAGGACCTAACACCCGAGTCTACTAAGAAGCTACTGGCCGGCCTTAAGGAGAGCGCCGCATCGCCAGGCGCCAAGGTACCGAAACCCGGCCCCCAGAGCGGCCGTGATACTTGCGAGAACAGTGCTGGCCAGACAAACCTGACGAGCAAGCCGTGGGGCATCGAGACTACGAGGAGCGACCTGTAAATGGGTACAGGCAGCGGAGGACCTCTTGGAGCATGGGCGTAAACGTAGACACTTTGTACATAAGCTCTATTTGTATCGGTTCATAACAAAAGAAGACCGTCTCTTGCGCCGTTTCCCACCCATTTTTATAATACCTACCTACCTACCTACCTACCTACCTAGATATCCCAATCACTTGTTTGGTCTTGCTTTATAGTTAACCGACATTTTTATTTTGCTTATTTGATAAATTTGCCTTTTTGGTTCCATGTAATCGTTTAACCTAACCAGTCGTACCCGTTCGTTACCAAGGAAACTATGTCTGATATCGAAACCCAGAAGAAGCTTGATCTAAATCAAAAGTTTACTTGCTTGCCAACATTTGAACATGCATACCCGAGGTAATCTACGCCTTAGGTACCTAGGTAGGTACCTAGGTAACTTAACCCAACCTAAAAACCCAACCGTCTCCAAGTCTCTTATTATTCTCGCCCAGCCCGCCAAATATCAGCACGCCATTCTCTTCCAGGTCGCCTACCGGTGCACTAGCCAGCCAACCCCTTGGACCAGGGCCTTGGACGTCTAAACTCGCGTCTTCGTCGTACGGCCCCGTGACGACCCTCGTCCATTTACCTTCTCCCGTTCTGCGCCCCACAGCATGCAGGAAGGCATCTGTGACGCTGGCGGTTGTCATGCCGATAGGAGGCACCTGGAAGACCCAGACGTCGTTCCAGAACTGGCCGGCGCCTTCGTGGCCTTCGGTGCTGGGGCTCTGCTCGCCGAGCATGAGGATGAGGTATTCGCGTCCGCCGCCGCCGAGAACGAGTTCCAGGCTGCTGGCGCTACGGTTCCCGGGCCATTCCTCTGTGGGGACTAGCTTGGCTGTTTCTTGATCGCTTGGAGGGGGTGCGGCGGTGACGGGCGGGGCGAGAGTCTGCCACTCGCCACGCGCGAAGACGCCGATTTCACCTTTGCTGACGCGGTCGTTGAATTCGTCGAGCGCTAGATCGAGCACATCTAACTGTCCGCCGAGTTCCTTCTCGCCGTCGTACCCGCCGAAGCGGTATAGCCGACTCTTAGCGAGGGCGAGAGCAGCACCGCCCCGTGCAGGGCCTGGAGCAGATGGGAGTTCTTTCCACGTGCGGCTGCGCACATCGAAAGCCCATACATCTCCCGTCCTACCACCATCCGCCGTGCATCCGCCATGAATAATAAACGTACCGAAGCCCGCGTCCTCTTCGTCTATTGCGTGCGCAGCAACATTACCCGCAATGGGGCGTTGCGGGATCCCCACATCAGCCGAGTCGCCCTCGGCCCACTCCTTCCAACTCTCGGTCCGGCGGAGGGGCTTGATGGCGAAGTCTCGCGGCTTGTCGGTAGCGACTGCGGCGAAGAAGCTCCGCGGGGGTGGGACGGGGCTGTTGTGGTAAGGGTCCAGATACGCCCACGTATGGGTCTTGGTTTCGAAGACCCAGACCCGCCCGTGTTCGTCGAGGGGTTCCGAAGCGGATTCCGCGCTGCGGCCGCCGAACAGGAAGATACGGGAGCCGATGACAGCACTGGCGTGGCCGACGCGGGCGCTGGGGACGTCGCCTAGGCTGTTGGCCTTGCCTTTGTCGGATATGGGGGATGAGGATCCCCCAGCTGTGGGCGGGGTGGGGGAGCTCAGAGGGACCTCGGTTAGAGGATCCTGGAGCTCGGCGGCAATCTCGTCCTCCTCCGTGATGGGGGCGGGCTTGGGGACGTGTTGCTGGGGAGAGGGTTTGGCTTTGGCGCTGTAGTAGTCGGCGGAAGCACTTCCCGTAGGAAGCACTATGATGTGCATGTCATTGTCGACGGGCTTGCGGGAGGACTCGGCCTCGCCGCCGAAGATGTATGCATGGCCGGCCACTACGTCAATTGAATGTGACGATCGTGGAAGAGGCGGAATAGAGATATGTTGCCAGGTACCCTTCATCGTGTGGGCGCCTTTGCCTTTATCTCCACTGCCGCCTCCCGGACGTTGCAGATGAGGTAGATGAGGCATCGAAGGTAAGTTATGGGGAATAGAACCGATTAGGTCGGTGCCGCGACGCTTGAGTTTTGCAAAGGACTCCATCGTGGTGACGGCTGTAGTCTGTCGTAGTGAAGATGAGATGGGAATGTGTAGAATTAACTTTAAGTTTATGTTAGGTCGGTAGGTGTGCAGGTAGGTGTGCAGGTAGGTAATGATAGGTAGAGTTAGGTCGGTAATTCAATGTGGGCTGTTCCTGAGAGCTTGTAAAAAGGTGTGACGTAAGACAGGACGATGGAACTATGTATGTATGTACACTACGGATTTATGGGGTGAGGGGTGCTATAACGACGTATCCGCACACCAATAACGTTACCGTTGCATGGGAGCTAAGCCCTGCTAGAGGTCCACTTTGGAGCTTCCGGGTTAGGTACATCTCTTCTATAGTACGCTGACTATGTACATTAGGTAGGTACCCTAACTTAACAAGGTAAACCCCCAAGTAAACAAACAGTGATCGCTCACTTACTTACTCTCCACCTAAAATCACCTAAATGGTTCAAAGCGCACCACCATAACAGCTACCTGCCTACCTCCCTACCTAGGTACGTAGGTACCTATGTATGTATGCAATGTATTACAAAACTGCATCATCCCAACTCGCTTTAGCCCCATACCCATACACCTCTACCACCTTAAAGAATCCGTATATCGTATATCGTATATCGTATAGTTATCGTATAACATCTATGGGCCGTCCCGCCGCTTCCGCGTCTTGCCTCTCGGCTTCGGTGGTCTTTCTACCACCATCCATCCAGGAGGTGGTCCCAGAGGCGGGCCCATACCCCTACCTCCACCACTACCCCTGCCTCGGCCTCTGCCGCCAACATAACCTAGGATACCGGGAGGACCAGAAGGGTGCTGCATTGGTGGAGGGGGTAGCGCCGGAGGTGCCATGGGCCACATCTGCATTAGTATAAACATGCCTGGCTCGACCAGGTCCTCCCAGAGCTCGGGGAGGATGGTGACGGCTGATTGTTCTATGGGCGTAAGCGTAGGAGCTGGCGGCGGGGTTGGGGCGTGTGGGACCGGAGGTTGATGCGATGTACCAGCCATATGAGGTTCTATCCCGGGGTGTTGCACGCCTACCGGTTCCGACGCAGCCTGGGTAGCCATTTCAAAGCCGGTATCTGTCGAGAAGGGGAGGTGGAAGGTAAAGAGATCGTAGTGCCCCTTAATTACGTGAGGTCCGATCACGTCGACATAGGCAAAGCAATTTCGAATTAGACGTTCCATGCCCTAAGATGCTGTTAGCTATTGGAAAGGTAAGTATGCCCTCCAAGGAATCTTTAGATACTGCCATCTCTCTGTTCTCTTTATACAATATTTATAACGCATTGGACGAGCGTCTTCGAGTTAAGACCCATTATTCTCATATAAATCGACTAAAGTGAAAAAGAGTAGGTTAGAAAGATGGAAATATCACCTACCGCCCAAGTTTTGGCCTTCTCCCAAGGGAAGATGAATTTACGGCCCACGGCATCTTTGAATCGAATAGGTAGCTTCTTCGGCGGCCGATCCGCCGATTTCTCCCACCCGGGATCTCCGAACTTGAGCGGCCGGAAAGTCGGTGACCCGGCTCCCTGGTTAGTGTGTGGCCCACTTGCAACCGGATCTTGATCGGCCGGCTGCGGCTCCGGTTCGTGATCCGATTCTGCTTCTTGCCTCTGCTCCCGTTCCCGTTCGGGGTCATCATCGTCTAAATATAGGTTAGGCGATGCCGTCCTAAAGCTTTCACAGTCGGATTCTACGCTTAATGCCTCGAGGCTAGGTTTGGGAGACAGCAGCTGGGTCTTAATTTCAATACCATTCTCGGATAAGGATTCATTAAGCACGCCAGATGCAGCAGAAGATTCGGAGGGCTCCAGGTTCTCATTTCGACTTCCGGGATTTATAGGTATCTCTGCATTCTGAGAATATCTCCTGTCAACGAAACCCCTATGGACTCTTACAGGGGCTTTGCCCTTGTCTTTACGATCAGGTATCGACTGGTGAGTGTACCCGGTGAAAACTTGGTCGTCGCTTTGGTTAGATGAGCTAGCAAGGTCGTCTTCACGTAGAGACTCTGAGTCATCACGGACCAAATCTTGGCTATGACTAGCCATTCCGGGGTTAACGGATCCTTTCCGGATTATGCGGGACCGTTCAAGCCGTGATGAGTCGGTCGAGGTGGTGCTTGCTTGCTGGTTGCTGGTTGCTGGTTGCTGCTTATCAACTTTGCTTTTGTGACATCAGTCTGTAGCAACGAATATTAATTATAATTATAGAAATCGGAAATAGGGCCGAAGACGGCATGTGTGCCACAGAGAGGAAAGGGAATGCCGAAAAAGTGCGGCTGAAAGTTTCTTGTACAACGCAATCCAACGTGAATATATTGTATAGTACTGTATAGCAGATACTGTATTTAGATATTTATCCTCTGTAGGCTTGTATGTCTAGTACACGTTGCTAGCGCCATGGCGAGAGACAACTGTCTTGGGTGTAGCTGGTACGTTTCAATCCCACACAAGTCCGTGGTGGAGATTTCAGCGCTATTTGCGGGAATCTACCTAGGTACCTATGTACCGCGATACTTATACACGACATAATAAAGTAATGCGACACGGAAGTATGTATAAGCACATGCACACTAGGTACAACGTCGGTAACTTACATAAGGTACATGTAGTTAGGTACATATGATACCTAGGTACCTCTTATCATCTTATCATTTCATCAAGGTCCTTTCAACTTTTCCACCTACATAATGTTTTTACATACAGGTACATATGTGCATCTTCCCATGCACCTCTGAGGCTTAGTTAAGGTTGCCTTAAGCAAGCCAACCGCCCCCAACCGCCATTGGTAAAACCCTCCTTCCGCCTCCAGCATACATACCTACATACATACAAAAAGTGCTACCGGGAATGTTCGTCATCCGCCGTGGACGCATATGTAAGTAAGCCGGCTATACTACTCCGTGGGAGATGGAAGTTCACCCCATACGTCCAAGATAAAAACTAGGACATGGACGCCACTCTTTAGCTACCTACCTATCTACCTCCCTGCCTGGTAAGGCTTTTATGCTGCGTAGATCTCGGCCCCGAGCGCTCTAACCGCCCGTTCCTGAAACATGTCCGGATGTTGGCTTGCTTATCCACTTGCTTTCTGCTTAGATCGTCCATTTTTCTTCAACCGGTCAAGCTTGGGGATCGAGATAAAGCCTGTACGTCTGTCTGCCTAAGTAAGGCACATGCTGTCTTACATTTCACTGCCTAATGCTGACCCGGATCCCTGGCCGACTCGCCCCGGTAGCTACCTACCACCTACCTCTCATTATATCATCTAAAACTCGTAATCTATAACACAAGCTCTTTGCAGCTATAGGAATTATATAGTGTTGTACAGAAATTTATATGGCCTCCACGACTACCCGCGCGCGCCTTCGATTTTAATAGCTAGGATAGTTATCTCGTAACATCGTAGATACCTAGTTGTACATGTCCCTGTCCCTGAACTCGATGATTCTATAGATCCCAAACCCCTTCCCGTAGATTGGATATTTACCCCGATCAATATAAATCCCTAGATCGTCTAAAGCCACCCCTTCCATTAGAGTACTTTACTAGACGTCGAGATATTAGGATATATACTCCCTTAACCTCAACTACCCTAGTATGAACAGGTAGAGGGTACAGAATAAGATGAATATGTCTCGTTAGAGCTATTACTCATCAACCTCCTCACCCTCGGCGTCCTCGTCCCCTTCCTGGTCTGCCGTCGCCTCAGCTGTCAGGCCACCACTAGGCCTTAAGGGATTACGTAGTTCCCATTTCCCGCTGACTCCTCTTTCAATAATTGCAATTTCGGCGCGGGTAGCCCAGTCGATAAGAGTCTTGTCGTTTTCTCCACCAAATTCAATCGGCGGCTCTGAACCAGTAGCAGCCTTCTCGAGATGCTTGGCAACGTGCTCCATTCTCTCATCCCAAGCATTCGTACCATCGAAGTAGGCACTACAACCGATGGCTGGGCATTGCATATGAATTGGGAGCGCGCATCGTGTTCTTTTTGCCTCTTCCTGATGTGCGCGCTCGCGTATTTCCCACTCAGGGGAAGGCTTCCTTTGTTTGACACTCTTTTTAAGATTCGCCGGAATATGCATGCGTCGCAGATGTTGGGTGTATAGGTCCTTACGATTGAAGATGGTCCCGCGGGGAAGTACCGGTACATGGGGGCTCTGGGAGGAAGGGGGGTTAAGGCGACCGCGGACAGGTGCTGTAGCTTTGCTCGAAGCCTTGGAACATTGGTCTTGTTGGCAGATCCAGTAGTTCAAAACAAGGTGCTGCGAAGAACAATGTCGCTTCCACTCATTCTTACTGGCAAAGGTAGAATTGCAGCCCGCAAAGCCGAAGACGCAAACAAACGGTCGAGTATGTTGCTTCTTGATGTGATTTTGTAGGCCATTCTCATCCTTGAAGAATACTTTCTTTGAGCATTCGGTACAGGAGAAGCTACCTTTTGCTCCTTGAAGAACAGGTTTGACGGTAGGTCTATCAATCGTGCTAGAGTCACCGAGCTCAATCTTAAGTCGTTTCGCTTCCGGTGTAGGCCCTGGACTACCCTGTCGTTTTCGGTTCCTCATAGGCCGGCTTGTGCTAGTCTTGGTCTTCTTCGGTTTCTGATATGGTTTGTACTCGTCGTCTTCTTTATCTTCGTGCTTCAAAACGAGAGTCTCGGCCTCGTCACTAGACATCATTTCGTCATCTGACTCATACGGAGTACAAGTCAAGATGGTCTCAGGAATGTGGATTTCTTCTTTCACATTCGGTACAGATTTCTCAGGGCTCATGAGCCGACGAGGTCCAATTTGCTCCCGTATGCTACACATGTCCATACAGGCACTCCCGTCGTCTGTTGACATACTATAACCTCTCGAAGGGAACTCTGACCTTGGGTTGCTGTCATCAAAATAGTTCTCAGGCGATTCTTGGTAGGGGTTAATGTCGATTGGCTTCACACAATCGTCGGCAAGACCCGTGTACTGGTATAATTGAGCCCGAGAGCTGGGGCTTTCAAATTGATTGAAGAATGGGGACATGACCGACGTATCAGTGGGCGTCGGTGGGGAATGTGGTTGGTAGTAGTCACCCTCTCCGAGCGGGCTCAGGATACTACTACCTGTTGACGATGTGTGAGAAGAGAACGATGGTGAGTCCCGACGTTGAGGTACGCCGCATGAGAGTGGCCCTGTACTGTCGTCTCTCTGAGTTATGGTCTCATGGAAGATTGAACCAACTACCGCGTAGTTGGAGACCGCGGATTTGTTGTGCTCTGTCAAGTAACGCTGAATCTGTGCAGAGGTCCATGGAGAAACAGAGGGTTTGAGATTTGGATCGATCATGCCATCGATAGACGAGCTTTCCACGTAGACTGAAAGTGGCACGGCGTCCGAGTATGTAAAATTCTGATAGTCCATCTTTGTCAATCTTCTCGCAATGGTGTATTTACGCCACAAGCTTCCCTCGAAGTATATTCGAGATAGACAATGAAATAATTTGGAGGTCTGGTTCAACGGCGTTGGGTCTTACTTAGCCTAGACCTTCTTTTCAGACGGGGATGGTCTTACGGGTAGTAACCATGAAGAGGAGGTGGTTTAATATTAGAAGGTAGACTAGAAGATAGAGGCGGCCGCGAGGCAAACTTGCAGTGTGAAACCGCGGGGAACGAAGCAAGACTTAAGGAAGAAACTTTGCTGTTCCGTATGTTGCGGAACGTACTTCGTAGGCAACAATGGGGCGAAGCAGGGAGTGTGAAGCAGCTTGCTTCCGAAGAAACGAGATACGCCATGGGGACTGATCTAACCTTACTACTAATATGTTGCCGGGTGTTCTGGGTTGCACATATCTTTGTCTCTTGGGCAATCCTGCTGCCCTCACAATGTGAATCGACCCACGCGGAGCCGCAACGATACGTACTATACTATACGTATCTGACAGGGGAGGGTGGCTGAAGGGTCATGGCGGTCATTTATCGTTAGCTTGGCGTGACCCCCCTGCAGCGTCCATGTAGCACCGTATGTATCAGCGAGACATATACTATATGTATGTACCTTGGCTCATCCTCAGCTCGTTGACGCGGACCAAGTTGGTCTGGGGCCGTCAGAATCTCGCGGGGTTTGTGAGAGGAGTAGGGAGTACAGGTACATGCAACGAACTGGTCCGCGAACCACCCATAGAAAGTACATACACTAACCGCATGGACCACCTTTTGGAACATACCCCCCTTTGAAACACCTTTTCCACCAAAACTACTACCTTTTCAATCTTGAATAACATCACCAATTTAATTGCTATAAACTTGGCATTGATATGTATTAGTAAATAATTGATGTAAGTTTATAATGGTATATATAGCATATAGATTATAATGTTATTTCAGGTACAATCGGTAGTACAACGTATAACATCACAGGTACATCACCCCCACATACAAATTAGGTGAGAAAATATGTTACTTTTACATTTTTAATTATTTACAATTATTTCTTTCAACGTTTTATAAATATAAAAAAGATCTTTTTATAAGGTTAATATTTTTACTTTTAAGCTATATATAAAATATTATTAATATAGCTATTTTATGTAATAAGTTATAGGAGGTGTTAAATTTGCTTATATAAATTTAATACCATAAACTTTATAACGTTATAGATCTCAACAATAAGATATGCTAGGGCTGTGATATTTAAATGGCATATGTAAATGACGTATCCCATTCTATTGCCGTTTTTAAATTTAAAATCGAAGGCCATATCGTTGCGTTATTACAAATTGAACGTTTTATAAAAGTTACTTATTCGTGCACCTAATTTATATGTAAAAGTAATGTACCTGTTATACTATACGTTCAACTACCGATTCTACCTCAAGTAACAGTATAATATACGTATTATTTATATAATTATAAACCTGAATCAATTATCTACCAAGTGATACCAATAACAAGTTTATAGAGTTAGAATTGGTGATGTTATCTGAGATTGAAAAGGTAGTAGTTTTGGTGGAAAAGGTGTTTCAAAGGGGGGTATGTTCCAAAAGGTGGTCCATGCGGTTAGGTATGTAAGTATGTACACGGTAGAGTTCGCAGAAGTCATCGGCTAATGAGGCCCATGGCCTAATCCATGCCTTAATCCAACACTTAACTCATGGTTCGCGTAACCTCGACAATGCCTCAAGAAGGCTTGTGATATCGATTCGAAGTGGACCGAGTCAGACGCATAGAAAGTGGTCGACATCGGTTACTAGATCTTGGTTGAGCCGCACATCCAAGTACGTCAAGAGAATACGTTATGTGTACAAACCTTCTCGAAACGTGATTCGAGTTGGACGCGGAGAAAGTCGTAAAAGCTTGAGGGGATGTGATAAGGCGTCCGCTGAGGCAGAACAGTCAACGGATAACCAAGGCGGAATCGTCTATCAACCGCAGATAATTTACCTAGACTACCTATTAAGTCGTGTCCGTATAGTAGATTTCCTATCAATTCCCTATTGCCTACATTGGTTAAGTACTTGGGAATCTCGTGGATGTCCAGTAGCATACTTAGGGACTCTTGCTTTTTTTTTTCTCTTCGCAGCCGTCAATCGTTCGCATTGGTGTATCGCCACTACGTATGTTCGCCCGACTACCGTTGTAGCGTTGCGGTCTTCCCCGTCCAGGAGCTGACTGCAGGGGGGTTAATTTGGGTTGGTTCGGATCCAGACCACTCAAGGAGTACGGACAAATAGCGTCGTACGGAGGGGAACTTGGCAGATCGCGTCCCGAGTCTTTTGAATGTGGGTATCATAATACCATGGTTACCAGATGTCGGTTGACCGCCATATTCATCTACCTAGATAGATCAACGCAGATGTCACAATCAGGACAAGGAATCTGGGGTTTGATTGAGTCGGGACCCAAGTGTCATGAACCTTGCCATAGGTAATTTTCAAACGTCGAGACGGCCAAGTACGGTACTTCAACCAAGACTGGAGCACGTAATTCAAAGGGTGTCTACCGTCCAGCTCTAACAGTAGGTATTCAGCCCCCACCCCTCCTTCTTCCGTCAAATCTACACAGGGCTTGTGTAGCGGGTCTTCCGGATTGGGACCAACGAAGAAGAAGCTGAAGTTGTGAAAGCAAGCGCCGGCGGCTACCATAGACAGGGTTACCAATAGGAGCGTTGGTCGAGCGAGACATACGCAGCCAGCTGACGATCACCACCTCAACTTAGGTATATCCAAGTAGATAAGCATGCCAACGACAGTAATGCCATACGAAGCCACTATCTGTTGGAGCTGTCTGTCTGCTTGTAAGGTAGGTATGTAGATATGTAGGTAGGTACCTGTATGTATGTATTACGGTAATCTTGCGTTTAAACATCGTTTCGTTACCCGTGTAGGAGGTACCTATGTATGAGGCACAGATGACAAATACCACATTCGTTTAAGGGGATAAGAATTGTTAGGATGTGAGGTAAGAATATGAGATATGACGGCGAATTGGGAACGAATTAGGAACAAGTCGGTAACCTTACTACGGCAAGTATCAGGTATCTAACAGGGCCTAACAGGCCTAAAAAATTGTCGGGGACAATGAGTGGTAGGTGCGTCACCGAATGAGTCTAAATTGGGGGCGGAACCGCAGCGGGCTCCATAAAAAGAAGGCAGCCAGACAGGCTGACATAGTAGGTACCTATACTGTGTATACCCTACTAAGATCCTGCTAGTACACATGTATGCATAGGTACCTAGTGTACACCTCTGTATACTTCTCCGGGTATAGGATTAAGCTAGTAGATTGGGGTAAACAGTTACATCATATATGAGCATATACATGTGAAGATACATACTCCAACAAGGCGGCAACGGATAGCGGACATTGACGTGGTGCCTCTTTTTTTAGTTTGAAGACATTTTTGATCTTTTTTTCTTTCTTTTTTTTCTTTCGTTCCTGCAAGTGCCGGGGACACCTGCAAGTAAGATCGCAGATGGTGTCATAACGTAACCCATTTGAAATTCGGACACATGGACTTGTTGATTTCTATGCGCCCAATTAATTCTTCTACCGATCACCTCAATGGCTATCTATCACACTTACCGAAGAGAGCCGCATAGTCGATGGCATGGTTGATGGCCCATGTACACGTGTAGGGCCCCAACAGCGACCCAAGGGCTAGCTAGGACCACCAACGTCCCGAACTCATGTATGCTGCGTAGCTGCTGTATGGTTAAGATAGATAGATGGTTGTCCTTGGATGTATGGATCACGGCGCGATGGACAGATGAGGACCTGTCATTCGGAAGGATTCGAGCGCCCACGAAACATGGATTCATCCATACTCATGTAGACCTCTCTTCTTCTTTTTTTTTTTGTCTTTCGGGCACTGCCAACCCAGACCGGCCAACGGGACTATGTACCTAGGTTAGTAATTTGAAGGGATGGTCAGAAACCTGGATGGCTGGACGGCCTGGTATTGTCTCATCCAGTTATATTTCTAGTTTCTAGAACATTACACCTCCAACGGCCCGGTGCTAAGAACCTAAAGGGCTGAGCCTCCATCATGCGTAGACGAGATGTCTCAGAAGTTGAGGTTTAGTTCCCTTGGGCATTTTGTAGATCAAGACTGTTATCAATCCCTCCTCCTACCTTAAGCGCGCGCATTATATGTTACACATGTCTATCCTGGGAACACAATAGCCCGGACATGTAATCGGTGGCTGATCTTCACCTACGCCAGCCTTTCCAGGTCTTACTCTAGCTGATACCGCCGGGCGAGAAGAATTAGATAGCTACCTAGCTTGCTTTATCGGAAATAATAAGACTAACAGTTAAGCTTCACTTTCGTAAGTAAAGGTGGTATCATTGCAAGCAGGGTTCATCGCATCTTTTGTGATCCGCCTCCCAACATAATCTCGGGTATCAAGTGAACAACAAAAATAGATCCAATACCGGCAAATTTGCACCTCGACCCTTACATAACATTTAATAAAGTAGATGAGAAGCATGTGAACGTAACACCCATTATACGAGCCACCACGGCGGCTAAGATTCGGTTTCTGTTGGGACGTAAAAGTACCTAACATATTACCCCTGACGCTTTACCACCTAGATCAGCAATCCTAAGCTTTCAATACCTGCAGGACAACGGCATCCCGATCCTCGTTAAAGATGTAAATTAAGCGGGTTCGGGTGATACATAGATGTGCCCTCGGCAATGCTATCCCCGTAGTATTAGTTGTAAGGCGAACAACCGCAAGAACGTAAGTTCCCATGACCTGTCTGTCCCTTTATCTTACTAGGCAAGTAGGTACCTACCTACGATTTAGCTACACGTAGACGAAAATATAGTCACGCGCGGAATACCTCTCCGGCAAGTAGAGATAGTCTTTTTGTTTCTGATAGGTCATTAACTAATATTGTCCATAGCTTCATCACTCATTGATCCACGCAAGATCCCGGCTTGCCGAACCCGACTCGCAAGACTATTCCTTTTTACAAAATGGTTAGGTAAGTATGCCGGCAGGAGAATCCTTGCCAGGACCAACTTCTCCGGATGGTCGTCGAATCGTCTTACGAAAAGTTCCCAATACCCCTGAACCAATATACCTACTCCACAACATTTGACAGCTTTAGCACAGCAAAATTTTCTTAGTATTGTAGCAGTACAGACTTAACTTTTCCCGGGATGGGTGACATCAGAAATCTCAGCTGTTTGAGATAAACCATGCCCAGTGCTAGGGCATTAATATTTCATTACATTCTGGGCCTGACGAGGTATCTTCATTTGCCATTAACCTGACTGACAAGGTAAAATATAGTAGAGAGGTAATACCTACCTACCTAGGTATATATATTTATTTCGACAAGGGTGGGTTTAACGTTCATACTACATTGGCATTTTCTGGTATCTCATCCGGGTCGCTGGTGTTGCTCTGCTGATGCTAGACTTGAATGATTACACCCCCCTGGATATTAAATTAGATGATGGCTGATCTAGGTCTCCGGAAATATGACTAAGTGAGCCCTGACATCAAAGACCCCCTAATGCCCTTACAGGAAAATACGTACCTAAGGGTTGGGCCTAATCGATTATCTTGTCATGGAAAATGGCTTGTGTAATTTTGTAACCTCCAAGAAAGCCAGATCTCTTCGTAAATCTACACTACGGGGCAAAGAGCTACTCCCACTGCATACAATCTAATCCATATCGCCCTCGGGCTCCCTATGAGGTGTCCTAAGTAGTGGACTTACGGTATTCCCCTATCTTCCAGCTTACTATTTGAAGAAATACCATCGATCTCTAGTACCACAAATCTATTCAGAATATCCGACCCCTTCTATCGACCGAACCACGAAGACCCCGATCATCTACCGAAGTAGACTAAAACGCATGCTTATTTTGTATTAGACCCGCGTCGAGAATCAGCCAACTAATGCCAGGAACACCTATAGCGCCGATCAAGCCATCCCTAGATAGTAGTTTTGTTTCGACTTCTCTCTTTTCGCCGAATACCTTCCTCTGTTACTCGCCACTTCCTCGACTAGAATGTTAGGTCTAGAAAAGAGGGCGTCTACGAATTCGATAGAAACTTTCTGGTTCCATCAATACCGAGAGTATGGCGCGTTTATTTAGAATACGTGATCCAAACTATACAAGCTCTAGCATCGGTAAATCCATAAAACAAGATTAGTTCATGTCTTTCGTCTCCCTTCTCTCATAGTTACACCTCCGCACACCGGTCGTCGATGCGCTATAAATATATGTCAGATTATTACAAAAAGAATGGATACTGTCAGGGTTCTAGATGAGACATCCGTAACAAAAGATGGATTTAGTATGTATAGCCACAGGCTTCCGTAGTTAAGTTAGAGTTCTACTCCGTGACAGAAGCTATTAGATACCTAGGTAGAGCATGTGGTTTTTTACGCCCCCGTCTCCATGTTTGCAATTCCATCATAATAATTACTAATGACTACAACTAGGCGTTCGATTCCTTTAGTGATTTATTCCCTGGTTACTTCTAAGCCAGAGGCACATAGTATCATGCACGAGTCGGCTCTATGTGATAAACTAAGTATCTAACATAATATGCGCAAGAGATGTATTCATGGTCAATATAAGTATATAGATTTAGTGATAAAAGATACAAGGGTCAAAATAATCGTAATAGAGTAACAAATACACCTAGGAATGCTATGTATCACATGAAAGCTACCGCTTTCTGCTCGAGCCATCTATGCCGTATACTATATTATGAATAAAATGTGAATCGATTCTAAGGGTATTGTACCGTGCACCTTAACTCCTTTCCTATCCAAGCGAGATAACAGAAACCGTCCATTTACCTAGGATAGCTCATAGCTACCTAGACGGCGATATAATAACCCGCACAAGGTCTGCATTATGAGTCACAATTTTCGCATAACTTATGTTGACAATCATAGCTAGTACACTGCCTGCTTGTCGCAGGCATGGCATCACCGCATTCACACTACAGGTGCATTAGTCCACTAGTTATAAGGGGGATGGGGATGTCACATACACAGATGACTGTAGTTATTTCCTCCACTGTCTCGGTACGCTTAGAAGCCACCATTTCCAACTCAAGGCCTCTTTTTCTCTTTTGAGTTGTAACTCGAGCGCGTAGTCTCTCGACTCCATTGCTGGTATCTTCTGGGTCGTTGGCTTGCAGCATAGTGGATCCGGAACGAGGAGGATAATTACCTTCCCAAGCACCAATATCTTTTTTCGTCTTATTGTTGCGACCCTGAAAATGATCGTCGATGTGGTTAAACCGTTCGGCCCAAGCTTCTATTTCAATTATCTCCCGGCAGAAACCACACCAAAAACGGGTTTCGTGATTTCGTCCAACGCGACATGTCTCAAATTTGCGGTCCAAGAGCTCCGGCTTCTCGATGCGATGCTGCATGTTAAGATGGGTTTTGAATAACTCTCGTCGTGGGAAGTTTCTTCCACAGGACTCGGAAGACTTGTCTGCCTGCTTTTCATCGCATATCCAGTGCTCCAACATAAGGTGCTGGCTGTTCTCGTGACGCTTCCAGTCGTTCTTGCTGCCAAACTTCTTACTACAATCCGGGAACGTACAGCCATATGGCTTCAAATGCCGTTTTTCGTGCTTCCTATAATATAATTAGTCTTAAGGACAGAGAAAAAAACAGGAATATCTCTTACTTCAACTCGCATCGCCGAGCAAATGGTTTTGAGCATTGAGAGCAAGCGTGAGCCTGCTGGGAGATAGGATCATTGGTTGGCTTTAGCTTGGTCGCCTCTACTTCTTGGGGGTCTTCCTTCTTGTATCCAAGTTTTTTAAGCATGCCCTTATTTTGGAGCTGCTCAAGAAGCTTCGATAAAAATTCAGGGTTGTTGAGATCTTGGGTTAGCAATTCATGATCCTGGGGTTCAGGAGACACATGGACTTCCTCGCTATCCTTTATCAGTCTTTCTGGTTGTATGTTAGACTCAAGGCTTCTAAGAGATAGCCCGCTAGGACGATCCCGAGGCTCGTCGTGCCTATCTATCTGACTGTGGTTTATAGAACCCACGTCCTTGGCCAATTCAGGACCTGGAATTTCAGCACGAAGGCCGGGCTCGTCTTCTTTCAACTGCCCTCTGTTTATAGACTCGGAATCGCCGGGAGAAGGATTGGACCGGGGAGAAGGCGGGTTGGGTGCTTCCGTTTGATGATTAAATGGAGTATTCTCACTCTCCAAGCGCACTTCATGTGCGGTAGTGTCATCGGGCACATCCACACAGCTCTCACTAGGTTTAATCACCAGAGGTGGTTCTTCTATTTGGATTTGACCTGGTCCTTCCACTGAACTCGTGTCGGTAGATAAGTCGATAACCGGGCTCCGGGATAGTTTCCAATTATCGGAAGCATCGCCATCACATCCATCGGCATATATGTTTAATCTATCTAACTCAGTAGCAGTGCTATTACGAGCTACGTCTGAATCGTCCTTGGGTGGGGCTTCTGGCCTAACAAGACAATTAGAGACCCTCCCTAGTGTTTTGGAGTCGGTGTTTCTATACCTGTACTTATACTGATCTAAGTCTTCGTCTTTTATGAACTCCTTTTGGTGGACACGTTTCATGTGTGCTCGGAAATTGTCAGCCCGAGGCCAAATCTTTTTCTTATTAACGCAAGGGCCAACTTGGCATAGATAACGGTCACCATCAGCGTGCTCATCCGGGTGTAGGCTTCTTTTGTGTCTATCAAGATCGTTGGGCGTACTGAAGCCTTCACTACGAGTACAACCTTTCACAGTACATTTGAAAGGCTTATCATGCCTTTGTTTGTGTTTCCTAATGATACCATTTCAGTGAAAGTTCTCCAGGGACAATAATCAAGCCTAAGTGCTAAGCCTTACTTGAGTTCAGACTTCGTCTTTAATACTTTGTTGCATGTTTCGCAGATCTTACTCCCCTCGGGGTTGACCTGGCGGGCAACGGCCGGTTGGGAAAAGGTCGACGGTAGCTGAGACTGGGACCAAGGAGTCTCTGGATTGACTCTAGACATCATATCCTGGGTACAAGATGGAAAACTCAGTTCACCTAGTGACTCTGGGTTCCGATCGATAGACTCATCACAGATAGAGCCATTAGCAACGCTATGCTTAGCCACATAGCTACCGCCATATCCGGAATCAGAAGGTATTCCTCCTGGCGGGACTGTATCGCATTCAGACGGACTCTCTCGGTATTGGCCATAAAACATAAGTTGATCGTTTCGCAGGTTGCCTAAGATAGAAGAGTTTCTGGTATCACCCTGAGGAGATGTTAAACCAGGAGGTGTCCAAGGGCCATCATTCCTGAGGTACCATAAGGCTACACGATTCCCAATTCGCCCGGATTCATTAGAGTCAGCCTGGTGCCGACCAGTGGGAAATAACAAACTTTTATCCATATGTCCCAAGGCAGTAAGATCCTGATGGCCAAAATCAAGTGCCGCTATCGTAGCAGGCTGGGCATGTCCTTCCATTGGAGTGTCCGAAGATCCAGGAGAAGTTAAGGCTAGTTGGTCTGCCATCTTGGGGGTAAATAATATGAGCACTTCTCAGGTCGGTAGAGGTCCTATGCGGAAGAATATACAAATAAAAGGCACTAAGAAAAGGAGGCCGTGGGACTTGGATCAGCACACGAGCATCAAGTCCGTCGGTTCACAGTAGTGAGTAATGGCGGATATGCCGATCCGGAGTCAAAGACCCTGCGACCTGGGGGATAAGCTCCGAGGGACGTAAGAGAGGTTGACGAGCTAGTTAAGATTGGTGACAGGAGATATATCCTCTATGTATTTTCACGATGAGTATGGGCTATCTCCAAAAACGTGAGCATGCGGCTGGAGGGGAGGAGTTTTGCGCTCCTCGACAGTGTGCGCGTAAATACCATAGAATGGTATTGTGAAAGTATGAGTACTATCAATGGCTAACTAACAGGAAATATAACAATTTCGGACTTGGCTAGACAGGATCCTAGACTTATATTCCTAGGTCCGTCCTGTAATAGCTTAGCAAGCCAAACGCCCCGAGGCTGTGGTCGCGTGGGAATAGGAATAAATTCAATTCGGATATCGAAGAAAATAGGGTTAAATGTCCCAAAGGGGAAAGGGAAAGGGAAAGGGAAAGGCGTTGCGAAGGCGCGTAAACCGTTTGTCGATGGATGCGCCCGACACTTATCTCAATACGCGGGGAGATAAATGCATGATCAACGGAAGAATCATGACTGATGAAAGAATGGGGGATTGATAGAAGGAGAATGAGAAGGTGGTGGGAAGTGGTACATATGAGGTGCAAGGCAACCATATGTCAGGTCCTGACCGAAATCTACGGTACCGACCTAAAAAGGAATAAGTAACAAAAGTGAGGCGGACAAATGCATACATGTATTATTGCGTTGTAGATAGCACGAAATGATAGTATAGTACTAATCTGCCCACTTAATTCCACTTGTTGCGCAAGTATTTACCTATCAATGTACAGCCACGGGCTTTGTCCTAAGGTTGCCTAAAGACTTCCAAGTCTAGGGCTACATGTACGTAATTTTCGGTGTACACGCGGGTATTAATAATAGGTGAGATGCGTGGTGTGGCACGTAGTGTATGGATCAGCCGCCTCT
The DNA here is from genome assembly GCA_022432525.1 of Daldinia grandis. Classification (NCBI taxonomy): domain Eukaryota; kingdom Fungi; phylum Ascomycota; class Sordariomycetes; order Xylariales; family Hypoxylaceae; genus Daldinia; species Daldinia grandis. The sequence continues at coordinate 55,035 of JAJKLB010000022.1, read as the reverse complement.
GAACCGGAATACTGTGGCTAATGCATGTGTACTCGGTCCTAGACTAGCTATCCCGCTTAGATCATCATATTGATGTAATGAGTTAGGTACCTATCTAGGTAAGGTATGTAAATATCGCAAACGAATCCGGATTTACAACAACATACGGATCCGTACATACAATAGTAATAAGAGCTTAAGACCTACGTCGATTAGCAACTCATCGTCATAAAGTTATACTCTTAAAAAGACTACGCCTACGAAACTGTACCTTAGGTAGGGGTTTGAATTAAGTAGGTACCTACCTGCCTTAGTTATGGATTAGTTATACATATTTTGTTCACGTAACTAACTAGATATATAAAGGGGTTTACTACCTTAGTCTTGTTGAAACATAGGTAGAGATATGTTAGATCATGTTAGACTAGGTACCTAACGTATAAAAAAGTTATGCCGGATCATTGCAGCAACGGCTAGGAGTCAGTCTCGTACCACAAGGTTGTCAATTATCCGATCCATCTTCGATCATAGGCACACATTAGGTAGTTCTGATTCCGTGGTTCCCCGTCAGGGCTAATTGGCGCTAGATGTCGTTGGTTTCCGAGATCGTAATCTCGGTAGCGATCCGCTGCCGTACTTGAACGTACGTAAATGGAATTTAGGATACTCATCCCTCACAAACCGTAGATTAGATGCCAAGAGATGGTGGTTTTTTGTTTGCTACAGTCTAACGTCGGGCCGCGCCGTAGGGGCCAACATTAGCGCCATGTACCCATGAAAGGTGCCATCCAAAAGAAGCCTCGAGGCTTGATTCGCAGTGTAACATCAAGCAACCCGAGCAATCCACCCGGCTACAATGCAGCCACTAGCCGTTTGCCAGGTTGTAGGGTTTCCGGATATTGTCATAACTGACGGTAGCAGACATCTCGAAGCTTAGATTCTGAGATGGCCGGTTAGGGATACCCCTATTGACTCTCCAGGGGGGGGTTCCATACCTTCAGAGTTCTGATAGAGATCTATGTTAACCTCAATTCTCAGCTTTGACGACTAAATAGAGTGGAGGGCTAGCATTAACCGCCACCGGCAGTTTCTTATAATGTAGTGTGGGGAGACTATGCGGCTCTGGTTAAAACATAGGAACCGGTTTGCCTACTAAACGCAACCAACGCCTACCACATAATCTTGCTTTGACATGTCGATCGTACAACATAACGAAAAATGACAGATCAGAGTTGGCGGCACTCGATAAGAAATAACAATAAGGTCTATGTGGACAACCTATATGGCTAATGCGAGTTTCCTCCTGTAGAGGCAAGCTGCGTGAAATTCGGGCAGCTCAGATCTCGCCGTCGCAATTAGAAGAGAGCTTCTTAGAAGCTACCTAGCATGATGTGTTTGCCCCTCGTCCTTAGGTTACTAAAATGGTTGGATATCTTTTAGAAGGGAGCAAACATAACCCCTATAAAAGAAGACCGGCGTCTCGTAAGCTGAGACTATAAGATCGACTCGCTCTTGTTTCCCGTTTGCTTGAAGCTACTACGATATTCTATATTATTTTATAATCTAAGGTATGGGTGCAACGCTTTGTTTGGAAATTGTTAATCTAACTCTATGCAGCTTCGGTCCTATCTATTCATAGCCAAATCCAACGCAAGTAAGCATATGTCACCCTAACTTCTAAGAGTATTTGCTTTGACATAGCTAATAACCTCATGTTGACTAACCTTTAGAGTCTAATTCTAAACTGTAGACATGTGCGACTACGATGAATTTCTATTCGAATGCCACCACTCTGTCTGTCGGTTGAAGTCTTACTGCCACTTTGCGCGTAACGACCCGAATCATATATGTCTCGGAGTAAAGAAGCTTCGAGATTCATGGTTTCAGGAGGGACAGCTTTGCGAAGAATGCATCAGAAGGGGCTTACGCTTCGTGGATGGAAGGATATGGGGCCCCTCACAACGAGCGCGGTGAACTATACGCAAACGTGAAGAAGATGGCCAGAGTCACGCACAACATACCACACATCTAGTTGGACGTCGGGGAGTCTTTGTACAACGCTACGGGAATGACGAGAAATGACTACCACGGTCTAGAACGCGGAATAGCCGTTCATATGCAGCCTCGAGGAAATGTCGTTTCGATTACTTGAGTAGAGGATGCAGTGAGTCAGGGAAGTTCTGTATGTTGCTTACCACCCGTTACGAGCTTTGGCGAAGTGTTTCGAAAGGAGGGACAGGCATGCAAAGACAACTGTTTTGTGAGACGTTTCTGTATAATTGGGAGCGTGCTTGCGAATTCGTTACCCATTCAAATCTTTGGAAGCTACTCTAAATATCACAATGCATTAGTATCCCAAAACTCCGTAACCTTCGAATACCGGGCGTCATATTCCAAGTGGGACGTAACCATATCATCCAACCGAAGTGTCTACAACCAATACCTAGCGAACTATAATCTGTTGTGCCCTTCCGCCACACGAACGGTAGCGAAGCAACCTGAATCCAACTGGTAGTCTCAATATTTGAAAATGACTGGCAATACTATGCGAGCAAAACACATATCTCTTTACTAGTACATATTCGGCTGGCTAGAAGACTTCCCCCAATATAGTTACAAATATTTCCTTGAAGTACATTTTTGTATCAATCGTAAATGTAATTATCTTTTTTTAGCATATAGACTGCGTAACTATCGTATTCGTGGATCGGATTTCTCCTCGTGGAGGACAGAGAGCAACCCGGGTAACTATTACCTTATCTAAGAGAATGCGTGAACTAAAGAGGATAATGTCATACGATCAAGGGCTGCTAGAAGCAAATTATTTTCGCCTATACAAATGTATCAGTTGAAAAATCAAGTTAGAGGGACTACCTTAGGGGAGAGAAGCCTGGGACAGCAAGCGTGTAAATAATGCCATGATGCGGGCTGTTCGGAAACCTACCTCACTTACCGGTCCCCTCTGTCTAATTTCTTTGAAATAGTGCTTGAGGACGGCTGGAGGACTGGGCTGTTGGATTTGCATAGAGAGTCGTGTCCGCCCCCACCATTTCCTCCAGTAACGTCCTCCCCGTGCGACAAGGCACAAGTTTTGCACTCAAGAATCAAGAGCATACCTTGGGCCTTATGAACAACATCACGAGCTAGTACCGTAGTTGTATATTATGTAAATAAATATTGACTTTCCCATATTCCCTAAGGAACTTGTCGTAGGCATATTAGTCAATGAAGTACAAACAAATGCAACCATGTTAGATTGAGTCAGTTAAATAAAGAGCTAGTTGACGTTCTATTGGTAGCTTCATGCTGAACCCACTCAGGAAATCCTACGCATTCCGATAACCTACTCAAGGTTCGTTGCGCCTTGAACAACACCAATGACATTATACCGTTTTGAAAAGAAGGTGTTCCAGTCGTTAAGGGTTTGCTTTTCCTTTTCATCCAAGTCCTGCCATTCCGGCTTTACGTCCTCGGGTTTTGTTGACGTCTTCGCCAACGCACGAGAAGCATCCTTTCCGGCGAAGACTGAACTAGTTAGCAAACATACTACCCCTTTCTCGTGCTATACAAGTCGCCTGGTAAAGCTGCAGCTCAACGTGGGACATAGGCGCCGGTTGACACTCAGTAAGCAGCAAACAAGAAAAAATAACCTATTACAGTAGTATTGAAATACTAAGCAGTAGAGTCATGCTGTACGGCATGGCTCTGGCGTCATGGAATGAGATACTATCACGTACCGTGGTAAGAGCCACCCTCTCGATATGCCTTGTTTCCACTAACATCGTAGATTTTGCCCTAATAGCCTCATGTAAGAAGGCGTAAATGTTTTATGAAGAATGAATAGACATACTTTGATTGCCACATAAGCCTTCTGCCCCTCGGTGCCTAAACTGGAGTGTTAGCACCATGTTCTTCATTCCCGAGAATCGACAGCTATTGTGGGACAGTTCCCCGAGTTGCAGATAAAAATGATCCGGTACAGTCGTCTAAATAGAGATGCTATTTGGATGGCAACCCACCGTCTGCTTTCGCTAGTTCTTCGACAGAGATAGGGTCGTCCTTAGGAGGATCTAGGTTTACAGGAACCTTGGGTTCAAACTTGCCCGCCATTGTTCTTGATAGCTAACTAGGTTAGACGAAAAGACCTTCAAAGTTACGATCAGGGGGGCGTTGCAGCGAGAAGTCGCAGTAAAAGAGATTGTGATGGTGTAAAGGCAATGGATTAGATGCCAGTCGTTATACTTTTTGGTAAGAACAAGACTGCGACAAATGCGACGGATGCAACGAGGAGCCGATGTTGAAGTTGGCCAATGCGCGCATAAACGCTTGCAGCCGAGGAAGTTGTACTATGTACTTCTTCTTATGTCGTGACCAATTGGGGATAACTAATTGGGAAGCGACTTGGACCCTGAGCAGCCAGGCAGGTATTGGCCGGCAGCCAGCTGGTAGTTTACGTCATCGGCTAGGTGCTGTACATAGAAGGAGAGGCTCCAGTCAAAAAAATTACGTTACTACTGCACAGCATTTCAGTATTTTGTACATAATCTTTTTTTTATCTTTTGAGAAAGGTAGCATACAAACTAACAAACGTCATTAAAGATATTGAAGATATTGGACTATCATCTAAATGTGAACTTCATCTAGTACCTGATATTCGCGAGGCTTAAAGACTAGATTGGAATAAACGTTTCATTCAACTATTCGGCTTCTGGCGACGAAATACTGCGATCGTCGTTTACCATGTTATCCGCTTCGCGCACTCCTGTGATAACATCTTCTCGCAGCTGCTTCCTCAATGCTCGATCTTCTTACCAGAGGCGCATTAAAGGGGCTGGCTTGCTCCCGATACAATTGCAACAAGCCGGCATCTCGCCCTCGGAGGCCGTTCTAATTCGCAGCTTTCAGCAATGCCGACACCAGTCCTCGTCGCGTGAAACAAATCGCCAAGTTCCGCCCCTACCGCCATCGAGGCTTCTCCTTCGCGCTCTAAGACAGAGTTTAAGTTTCCGTCCCTTATTCAGCGCACTTAGGAGCCAGAGCCTTCGCTCCTTGTTTCGTCAAAGCCCAGAAGAGCTTGTCATTGCTATTCTTTTGTAAGGGCCTCTCTACTATAACGCCAATTTGGATATCATTTGCTAATGCGATGGGCCCGTGCTAAGGTTATGCGGTGTGGGTGGCATATCAGTCTACGTAGTTTACGCATATTTCAACTACTTCCAATCCAAGCAGTTCACCCGGTTCCCGCCGCAGATCGCAAGGTCTCTTCGCCGCGCATTATATTATAGCAACTATGCGCCGGACCCGCAATTAGCCCTAAAGTATTATAAACTTGCCTTAGAGCAATGTTCACAAGCTGGCCTCGACCCATTCTCCGACGAAGTCATGGGAGTGAAAATACAACTTGCTGCTTGGTTTGAAAAGATTGGCAGTTATAGGAATTCCATTGAGGTGTTGGAGTCTCTCGTTAAAGACTGTAAAAAATGGCTTGATGTAATGGAGAAAAGCGTCCGAGATGGACTAGTTGATAATTCGGGGAAGTTGGCTGGTTCTCCGAGTCCGCAACCCCAAACCCCTACAACACAAGAGGATGCCGAGACCGAAACGGATACGAAGCCGGAGAATCTATGGGGCAAGCGGACAAGGATCCTGGGGAAATTAGTTGGAATCAGTGTCAAGCTTGGAGAACTTTATTCCGATGAACATGTCCTTCAAGGTGACTCCGCTGGCCAGCACTTGGTCTGGGCTGTTGAGACCGTCTTGAAGGAGCTGCAGAGGCGCCAGGTTGAAGGTGTGAAGGAGGGCGAAGGCGATTGGATGACCCCGGAGCAAATCGGTGGTGCGCTTGAAGGTACGGATAGTCTTCATCGCATTTTCAATCCATATTTGCATGATGCGTAAGGCACCGCTGACCAAAACTAGCGTTAGGAAATCATTACGAGTCCAAGTCCCAACATTACCTCTCAGCACCGCTCTTCCTGCAGGCAGTGTCACTTTCGCCCCAAAATAGCTGCCACACTGCCGTTTTAAGTAAGTGCAAACATGGCATATGATATGCTACGTTTCTCCTTTTCCCGTCTCTTCACTCCTATCAGCAAGTGTTGGTTTCTAGCTGACCAGAGATCTTGCAAAAGTGAACAACCTAGCCATTTCCTTAGCACAGCAACCCATCGACACGCCAACAAATATAAACCAGACCTCTCAGGGTAGCAGATCCAATGTGACTACCCGTCCCACACGGTCTACACTCTTGGCTAGTGCCCGCGCTTGGGCTTTGCAAGCTCAAGAAACAGCACAGAAAGTACAAGGTGAAGATAGAACCGATGAATGCGATGAAGCTTGTGCCGTAGCACTTTGCAATCTTGGAGATATCGCGGCCATGACTGGAGATGCTGAGGAAGCTAGGCGTAAGTTTAAGGAGAGTCTAAGTTTGAGCAAGAGAATTGCGTTTGATCCAGGTGTCGCACAAGCCCAGGAGGGCCTTCAGCGTTTATCTACGGTAACACCGACCAGGACTACGTAGCCTAATACCTCATCACTTGACGGAATTCTCAATTTCTTGAGACCAGGGTCCTCAGGCAGCGAGAGCAACGAAACTAAGGAATGAGTTGCAGCAAATGCTGTCATTTGAGGTTGTACGCATAGCCAAATTAGGCACAGGATTTTCTACTGGGTAAGTATGGTGCAACGGAACATTGTTTTTATAGCATGGTTCAAACGAGGTTGATGGTAAAGGGGGTAAAAGGGATCCCACACCACCTCGGGACCGAATGGTTTTGCACCAGTTGCTGCATTATCGTGACAAAAGTCGTTGTGAGTGAGTATAATTCACTCACGTTATTGTAGAAGATCTACCACATAACCCATCTCCGTATATACACACCCATGGTTGCGGCGGACGCTAAGGCATGGACATAGATTCAAACCCGATGTTCGGAGATTCTTCATGCGCGTTAGATGACATCACTTTCAATAACCAAACCCGGCTATAGCTACGGCACAGAACGGAAGCGGGATTAACGAAGGACTCGGAACCCGGGTGGCTTAAGTTCACATATATGCCGCTCTTAACTTTTGGTTTCGGTATAGTAAACCGGCCAGCTTGGATAGAGGTAGTGTCACATCGTCGTGGGAATACAGTTTAAACGTATTGCTTCCATCAACTTGCACGTATGGTATCTGCCGGTATCTTTTCAGCTGAATCCAGATTCGCGGGATTAACCCTTGTAGATGGAGCCGGATACATGTTTCTAGATAGATTCCACGTTACAGAATCGGTCAACTATACACTATACACGTTGGTACCGTGGATCAACTCGCGCTGCCGTTCTCCGCGACTAGCAATAGGGCCGCGGGGAACGGCGGAGTGCATAGCCGCTCATCTATTAGAACCCCTGGACCAGACCGCACAGCTAAACATCAAATGTTACCTACCAACCCGTATGATTGGACTCGCTAGTCCTCTATGTCAGTCATGAGCGCGGTCAACTCGCTTCCACCTGCGCATCTTCATCTTCAGGCCAAGCAGGCCAAATATTACAATTCCCTACATGGTATTCGAAGGAAAACTACTCGTTTCATTATGCGTGGTTAGTTGGTTGGTTACAGCCTTCATCTGACATACATACATGATGGAATGGACATACATGATGCTTAAGGTTATTACTTGGCAACTTCGCCCTTCAACTTGAATGTAAGTGGTCAATCTGGGGAGCCAGACAAACGGCATCATCTCCTTATTCTCCCCCCCACCTAACAAATCTGCATATCCTAGGTTAAACATCTTGGCAGGGTCGAGCGTGTATGCTACCTAAACAACAGCTCCAGGTTTCTATTCTACCTATAGCCTCTTGTGCATGTGCGAGTTATTTAACATATCAACTATCAGATCAGTTATGAACTTGCAAGAGTACCTAACCTATCAAATGATTAAACTAGCAATTTCTATGCTACATAATCTCCCTCTCGGGGGTTCGTCGCCTTAGGTCCCGCCTACAGCTCAAAACGAGGTAGTTATCCGTAGATACTTGCTTACCTGCCTTACGTACGCTAAGGTAAGAAAAAGATATCTCCGACTATGTCTACCAGGCACCGCCTTTAAGAACGTAGCCGCATAGATGATGATGATGATGATGATGATGATGATATATACATAATAGCGCCAGGCACAATGCATGCATTCTTTCTATTTTTCACATTCCCACACGACACGGCCTCCCCTCCCTCCTAATCTAGAATCTCACTACCCCGGAAAAGCCAGAAGCGGACATCTAGCAGCCTCGGCAAGTGACAAAAGCAGAACTCCCCTTCGGCTTCTAGGGGCGAGCATGGCACGTCAGTTCCGGTGGCATCTGAGGTAAGACTCGGGAATAGCTAACTCTGGGAAGCGGAGGGACGTCTAGGCCGTGTTGTTTTTATAAGTCATGTCTATTTTTATTCCAGGCTTAGTCAATTGCCGCAACAGAAAAGCTTTGACACCTCCCCCCCCCCCCCCCCATCTACCCAAACCCCAACCCAGCTTAGCCTAGCGCCCGTCGAATAGGGGGTAGCTGTCGATCTCTACAAGCATGTTCTTGTACGCCAAGAGATCGACGAGCAGCACGCAGGTAAAGTCAGGGTTATTGTGTCCTACCCTTGTCCCTTGGGATGATGATATTCTGGAACTCGGGACAGACTTCTTATCGCTCGATGCAGACAGATACTTAGTGTATGTATGTATTGACCTAGGCGGGGAATTGAGATTATTATCTTGGCTAGATTCTACTAGTTAGTGGTCTATGTTGCTAACCTAGGTAAAGACGATATAGTTTTATTCCGAGATAGAAAATACCAGGTTGGTTAGGTAGTTAGACAAAACCCTAGATTTACATACGTAGTGTACTATCGAGGGTCTTGGTCCGACCAAACGCCAGGTCCAACACCCCGTGAGGCATACAGCCCACATTCATTCACGATTCCGAGTACCACTCTCTGGCCTAGATTTAGAGTGTGGGGAAACAACAGGATGATAAAACAAGAGTACACACATTGGGTAACAGGTATTCATTTATACCAGACGTGTCGATCTGGGCGGGTCGTCAGAATGCTGCTAGCGGAGCATTAGACGAACCATAGACATCACACAGACCCTGACAACATTTTGCAACTTCTATAGCCTCACTGACGGGTAGGGTCTCATTCTGTGCTTCCAACAGAGGGGATGGGGTTTACCAATGCAGCGGATATTCGCAAAAGATCAGTAACGACCCATCGGTAGTTGAAATATATGTATATCCCATGTATATATCCCAGGTAGGTTAGGTAGGTACCTAAGGTTCGATTCTAACAGCGGACGACGAGATGAACCACTCGCGATGTATGCGACGGGGCTGAGCGGCAAGACATCAGGTATTCAGTGTGTTCGACAGCAATCCAAGATCCGATGTTCAAGTAGAATCGATTGCGGATGTTCCGCAAACCCAACAATGCGGGCAGGATTTTGCGATCATGCGTCACAAATCGGATACTTGCCTTCGTCAAAAGGACAATGTTATTGTCTACGTCAAAAAGTTACATTTCACATTTGCCCTAACAGGGCATCTGGAAAGAACCCGGGAAGAGGGCCGGGGTGAAGGCGAACTATTCTGCACTTTCCTCGGGTTTTACTCCGACAGGGGGGGAGGAAGAGAAAAAGGGAGTCATATGTGCTGCTGCCCACGAACATCTGCATATAATACAGCAACCATACAACTCGAGCTAACTCTAGTCTCTTATGTAAGCTTGCTTCCCGAGTTTCCTACCTCCGAACAGGACCTATCCTCCTCCGAAGACCCCACTTACAGAGCGCCGGCTTTCGGATTCTCTCCTATTGCCTTGGGGGTAACCCCCAGTTCTAATGTACTGACTTACAGTAGCGTGGAGAGTCTCCCCCGTATGCGGTTAGACGGCTGCTCCGCCTGCACGTTCAGGGGTGGTAAGGTACTTGTGAATACATGCCAAATCAAAGTGGTCCTTTGCAGCGAATGTAAGTTGACGGCGCCGCGCCTCGCCTACTGGGACTCTGCACATTGTCAGACAGGGTAAGACTTGACCTAGCTGATCGTTTACGCATGACGCATGCCGAACTCTCCCAGCTCCAAGGAATAGACAAGCAGGATATATCCTCGATACCATCTCCTTGTCCCGTGTAAGTCAATTTCCACCCTTCCCCAAGATATCAACTCCCAGAGACTTCAATCTTCAGCCCGCTACTTCTTCCACTTGGGGCCGACTGTGATAACGAGAAGAATAGTAAGAAAACAGGAACGTACTCTACCCACAATACAAATGGATGAAATCGATACTACCGGTCTCGCATCTCCCTCTAAATCGATGGCGTATATATACGGCGATGCAGAGTTGTACCTCGATTCTACGAATACTTCTTCGGCAACATCCAGCCCGACAGAGTCACCGGTACGCAGCTCACATGCGAGCCTGTCATAGTTATTGCTAACCGTAACGTTAGTATAATTTTACCTTCCAAGGGATGTATCCCAGTTCCGAAAATACAGACGGGTTAGGAGAAACAACCCAGCCAGAGTTACAACAGCCTCCTTCCAAGCCCGCGGCAAAGAGGAAGCGCGAGAATAGATATAAAAATGCACCGCCCTCTGTCCTATCTGTAAGCTGAGAAGGTTGCTCCGGGTGCTGTGACTATGAACCGAGTCACTAAGAGTTATCCATTACAGCGTCGAAGAGCTCAGAATCGCGCATCCCAAAGAGCCTACCGAGAGAGGAAGGACCAGCGCATTAAAGATCTCGAAGTCTTGCTCGACGAAGCCCAGAAAAAAAACGACGTCCTCAGCCTCGCCTACTCCAACTTACAAGCAGAATATCTCAGGCTCAAGCGCGAACGTGAACGGAACCAAGAAGCAGCAGCAAGATACACACAGACTGCCCTGGTATACGATCCAACGATAGACGCGGCCTCAAGCGATATGGATTTATTCCTCTACGGTGGTTCATCAGGTTACTCGATGTAAATCAGCGGGCAACTTTCGGACGGACTAGATGCTTCCTATGGCCCTTTGCGTTCGGGTATTGATAGTGACGGCACACCATAGCATGACCGATCTATGTTTCCGGTTCTGGGATGTTTACCCCAGGGAGCGTCACAAGCAACTACTGCTGTGATATTTCAGTGGCGCAGATATAACATCGCTGCCCGACTGGTTTGATGACGTGGCCGCCAGCTGGCGCCATCGCCGCATATTGCCGGCAAGGACTGGATGGGCTCGAATTCTAATGCGCCCGCATTTGTACTTAACCCTGTACTCATATCCCGATATAGGGATTTGAAGGAAAAAAACCCCGACCTGCCATATGCTTCGCCTCGTGAAATCGGGCCGGGGCGATCGTTGAAAAAATACCCAAAGTAAGACTCTCTATACGTTTAATCCTGAGCTTATATAATAGGTAGCAAGCGGACGAGTAGGTACTGTTATCAGACGGCCCGAAGGGAAAATGTGCTGGGCCTCCCTATTATTGTATGGGCAGACCCTTTTGAATAGAGTTTTTTCGGTTCAACACAAGGTTATGGTACTCCTTGTCATTGACATACTAGGTTAAGCACTTTGTGGTCGTTGCTTCGATGGTAATTGGTCAAAATTTAATTCCTCTTTCTTAGAAGTAGGAACTCAGATGATAGTCCGAGAGAAATGTTACTGTGTTAGGTAATATTTAAAGGTATACCAGTCCCTAAGAAGTCGTCAGCAAGCAGCTCCCCATGACTATATCTTCAGCGACACTACCATTGAATATAGCTATTCGGTTTTTCATATCTCACATAGTTTAAAGCGTCAACTTAAAGCTGACAAGGTTAACTCCATTGTGGTGTATTGAAGTTAAGGTAGCTGATGGATGTCTTACTGTAGAAGGCTAAATGGCAGGCAATGCTCTTTAGATTTTAGATCGAGGCTACAACACAACTAGGAAGGCTTGAAAGCGAACAAACGAAGGGATGAAATAGATGAATGAGAAAATGAAATTGAGTTTAACTTAGTTAGCCTCAGAGGTTTTAATTGATTAGAATGTTTTGTAAGATATTTTAACCTCAAGCGGACAACTGACATTCGTCCTTTCCTTCGATGCACCTTCCTAGTCCCGCTATCATAACATAGGTAAGTGCATGTCATGGGTAGTTCATACCAAAGCCCCGGGTTCCATTCCTACATCAGGCCAATTGGTATAATATGACGCTCCAGGGGGGAAATTCATATATACATACATGCCTTCTATCAGTGCGTCGATTCGTAGATAGATATCAGCCCGCTTAATTTAGCCAAACTCATAACCATTGCGGTCGACTTATGTGAGTAGTCGCCTTGGGACTGTAATCGCATTCAGCCGATAGATCTCTAAACGAAAATATCAGCAGGGGAGAGCGCCGGCAAAATATAAAATTGGACGTGCCCCTATGCAAAGGCGCCATACGATATGGCCACATTTGCCTATTCTAGGTCTTGGCTACTATAATATGTATATCAAGCTTGCCGCGTTCCATAATAAATTATAGTGATCAAGTTTCTCGGGAATCTTGGACAGTTTTTTTCTGGCTTCAATTAACTATTTCCCAAAAGAAGCCCCTAAGTTCCCTATCTAGACCACACGTCACATGCTCGGTAGCATTCCTTTTCAGAAGAGTTATCCACCTAGGGATTAGAACAAGAGACTTCAATCGTCTTGGAGATCATTTAGCTTCGAGCGATGGCAATACCTGGCTTTCAGAATGAATTTAAGGATATTACTCGTGGATCTGACCTTTTGCTGCGATGGGAGGTTAACGCGACCGACTACCCTCTTGTACTCTACTCTAGACTCATCAACCAGACGAGTGAATTCGGTGCAAACTCGTTAGAAGCTAATATTACAAGTAAGAAGCTTATGTAACAGTTGTATATGCGAAGAGGTCTCACATGTTACGGTAGTTGGACTTAATGCTACTTCGTTTCTCTGGGAAAGCGTCCCATACCCGCTGCCGTATCTCGAGACGGCCAAATATGAGGTAGAGGTGTGGCCTCAGAACCAAGTAAGATCGAAGAGTTCAGCACCAGCTATCGCATCTTCGCCTTACTTCGCCGTTGCCAAATCGGATGGGGAAGAAACCGTGAACGACCCGATAAATGTGAGGATTCGAGACTTTTGACTATGTCATTCATAATCTACACGGACGTTAATAGAAGATATAGCCCTTCAATGGAACGACGGTGCTCCCATCAAGGCCTACAAACCAACCAACTTCCAACAACGGGGTTAATAACAACACCGCAATTGCTGCTGGACTCCTTGTGCCAGTCTTCGTCATACTTGCTGTCTTAGGGTTCGTGTGGATGCAACGACGGCAGAAGAAAATCATTGAGAAGAAGAGGAAGCAGAGAGAAGAACTCTACATCGATTAGATGTAAGATTCTATCGATGCGGCAAGAGGGGCAGCTTCTTGGCAAGGTTCATCCTCTGATGCACCTAAGAGACACGGGTTGGTCGACCTACGGATAACCCGGCAATTGTTGATAACTTATTAAATCCCGACGGAGGAAAAGGGGTATTTGATCGAACATCTGTTTCCTCACACAAAATTCCCGAGGGCTTGCGCTTTCATACCATTATCATGTAAATGGGAGATGAGTAGGATTATATGCCACTATGGATTTGCGGCGTGGGTGATGCCAACATAAGAGAAAGGGGGCGGTAACCGTGAGATGGTCGGGGTTAGAAGCCGGTTAGATAAACTATCTCGGGATAAGGACAATATAAAAGATGGCTGCTACGTTGGAATTCGACTGCAGGTTCGGTTGAAGAGATACGAGGGAGGCATGGAGATATGTGTAGGGTCTTTCGCATTTGATGCATTCACCACTGTTAGTTGTAATGGAGGGTTGAAGAGACTGAAGAAATATTAGGATGGTGAGTGTCAGCTAGCTACCTTAGGTAGGTTAGGTACTTCCTATTGATGCGATGTCAGCCTCTACTCCATAGTAGGTAAAATAACCCGACGGATTCCTCATCTCTTTTAATCCTACTAGAAGTATATATATATAGCATCAATTAAAGACAAATCGTTAACTTCAATCACGTTGTTTATTGCATGTAGGTAGCTTGAGCTGGAGAAGTGGAAGAGCTGGCAGATCGTTACCATAACGAGTCGAGACGGGATGCAGGGAATATGATCGACAGCAGAACTAACTGACCATAGTGCAGACCCGCCAGAGATCTTGATCAAGGGGCTGATCATGACATTGAAATAGTTAGAAGCATCGCCAGTATCTGCCAAGAATACAAGTTAGCCGATTAGGTCTAGACCCTGGAATAGCATCCAGCTGAAGGGTAGTGTACCTGTGTATTATGTAACTAGTAAAATTCGATAAGGCACCTCTACACTTCCATTTCACCAACCAGACCAACCGAAATGAGATGGGGGTGGTCCACCTGAAAACCAACTCGTTTCATAACTATCGGTTTGCGAGGAGCGCACAGCCACGAATCAATTAACGTGGGGATCGCTTGAACTTCAGATAAGTGGGTTTCTTTACCTATTTCATACCTGTAATAAACCAAGTACCTACCTATTTTATTTGTTCATGTTCTTCACTACTATATACACAGCTACTTCGTAGGATTCTACCAACAGCGACGGCACAGCTGCTGCATCTATCATCATGAAGAGGTCCTCTCGTGAATACGCGCTCAAGTGAGAGCAGCCATATACATAGGTACATTTCTGTATCTCCCATCACACTGTCCAAGATGTTAGGCATGGTGCCTGTCAAGGTAATACACTACGCTCCATCATCGCTTAGCTCGGCCGAGCCCCTATCCACCTTTCGTTAGTCCAGGAACCTGGGTCCTTAGTACATACACTACCTACATACGTACATAGTGACAGCGTCTGCTCTTTGACAGCCGCGAACCGAACAAAGCCAAGCCGGCCTAATGTCGACTTCTGGCACCGGCCATTCGTCAAAACTTCCCTTTCCGCGAGCTGTGGTGCTATCCACCCAGGGCCTATCACAGTCCAGAATCCCCCAAGAATCGGACCCTTCCCAAGAGTGGAAGTTGGTTTCCGTACTACATAAGCATAGTTTGAAGTAGAGCGGGATGCTACCCAATGGCAACGTCGTCCTCTCGTCGAAACATGAGCCCACCATGATACTAGGAAGCTTACTTATGTACGCGCAGGCGCGGTAGCAGCGCCGCTTGTCTGCAGCGTCTAAGTCCGCAGTCATTGGACGTCGACGAACTTCATGTTTCAATCCAGGGGCTCCTGTCTGTTGGTTTTTCTTAAATATGCCTGAACCGCTGTGTTGGGCATGGGATGTCTTTCCTTTCCCTTTCTCTTACGCTGTTTCGCTATTATATATCCCTGGAGCATTCAGCTCTTGACGTATGATACGTCACTCTTCTTTTGGTTATTTCTAGTCACTCTTTAATATATACAATACTATAGCCATAGCAATGGCTCCATCACTCCTTAAAACTGTCGGCGCTGCTGCTGTTGTTTTAGCTGCCAGTGCCGGCGCTACCAAGTCCTACCAAGTTTCCGAAGTTTATAACTCGACTAATTTCTTTGATAAGTTCAACTTTTTCAGCGTAGGTACTTAAGTAAACAACTTTACTGTCGCTCGAATCGCCTAACTTTCTCTTTAGGGAACTGACCCCAACGGCGGTTATGTCCAATACCAAACCCAGGCCAACGCGCAGGACCTTGGCCTGGTGAAGACCCAGGATGGTGAGGTATTCGTTGGTGTAGATCATGCTGGTAGCTACCAAGCTACGGGTGCCGGGCGAAAGAGTGTTAGGTTGGAAAGTAAAAACGTTTACAACAAGGGTTTAATCATCGCCGAATTTACTCACCTCCCTAAGCCTGTCTGTGGTTCATGGCCCGCATTCGTAAGTTTTCCTTATGCGTATAGCGTGACACTGACCCTTTGACCCTTCGACCCTTCGTACGGGCCTTAAATCTTTTCTATGCTTGGCATTAAGTGTATATCCTTGCATATATAGAACCAGCTAACCTGAATTATTAGTGGTTCTTTGGTGACCCGTGGCCAACCAAGGGTGAAATTGATCTCTACGAGAACTGGAATGATCTCAACTTCAACCGTCACACCTCCCATGTCGACAAGCCGGAAGTCGTCGGGGACTGCACACTTGTTGCAAGTGACATGACAGCAAAGATCGACTCCCCCAACTGCTATGACTTTGCTGACGGACAAGCGAACTTCCAAGGTTGTTCCGCTTCCGAGTTCTCATCTACCTTCGGGTCCGCTTCTGGAGGTATATTCGCGTTAGAATGGACGGATGATTTCCTTAAGATCTGGGATTGGCCTCGTAACGGCGCCCCCAAGGACATTTCAAGCGGCCAGCCCGCTCCCAGTTCTACATGGGGCCAACCTTCTTATGTGATCAGCAAGTGTAACGTCGCCAAGGCCTTTAAGGATATGAAGATGGTTTTGAACGTTAACTTCTGTGGTGTCGCTGGTCAGACTGGCCAGTGGGATACCAGTTGCAAAGCTACCACTGGATTTGGCAGCTGCACCGAATATGTCGCCGCGAAGGGCGGAGACTTCGAATCTTCCAACTTCAAGGTAAAGGATATCAAGGTCTACGAGCTTAAGGAGGGCCAAGTCCAAGTTTCAACCTCGTCGACAGCATCCAGCACGTCAAGCACATCTATCGCGTCTAGCTCTGCTTCGACCGCGTCGACCGTCTCTAGTACCTCTTCGGTGTCGACCGAGTCTACCACCGCCTCCGCGTCGACCCAATCTACTAGCTCCGGCGCGTCAGTAACGACGACTTCCTCTGCCTCGCAAGGCACTGCAACATCAACCGCCTCTGAAGACGACGATTCTTGCACCGATGAGAATGGGGAAACCTCAAGCTCGTCTGTTGTCTCGCCCACCGTGAGCGTGTCGGCCACTACTACCGAGTCCTCAAGCAGCTCTGCCACCACTGACGAGCAGGAGCTGACCACCTCAACCATTTATTCGACTGACATCCATACCGTTACGTCGTGCGCCCCGACGGTGACCAACTGCCCCGCGGGCGGTTATGTCACTACCAAGATTATTTCGGTCGGAACCACTGTCTGCCCTGTGACCAAATCCGAAGGCTCTAAGACTGAGCCGACGCCGACTCCTAGTGCTCCCGCTGAGTACACCACCAGCGTAGTCGAGGTGACGAATACATACACGATCACCTCGTGCGCAGCCACTGTCACTAACTGCCCCGTTGGTGCCGTCACCAGTGAAGTAACCCTCACAACAACCGTGTGCCCCGTGAGCAAGGAAAGCCCAAGCGCAATCCCTAGTTCAAGTGCTGGTCCGAGCCCCAGCTCAAGCAAGCCGGTCGAGACACCCGGCACGGTTAGCAAACCTGCCGAAACACCTAGTACAGTCAGCAAGCCGGCCGAAAGCACCAGCGATGTGAAGAAGCCGGAAACTAAGAGCACGGCAACAGAAACGGGCGTAGTCTCGACCCCGAGCCCTACAACGGCCAGCAGCGAGGAGGTTAAGCCATCGGCAACCGAGAGCGCTAGCGGCAGCGGCAGCGGCAGCGGCAGCACCACCATCACCAACGGCGAGTCCTACGTCGTCGTGACGCCAACCGTGGCCCCCGCCAGCAGCATCAATCTAGGCTACAACGGAACAATAACGACATCGTTCTTAGCCCCTGGCGTTGCGGTGTCTACTGGGGTCGCGGGCTGCAAGGGAGCTAACTGCGTCATACCTGTTGCTGGTAGCGTTAAGACCAGCGTTAGCTTTACGCTTATGGGTGCGGCAGCATTCTTCTTCCTTGCTATGTAGAAATATTCATGCGGAAGATATGTGGGATTGAGATCGTATTATAAGATAATGTTGTAGATTTTTTCTGGGGGTTATGTTTGAGTTGGAGGGGTGTTAAAGTGTTCCTGGTTATCCTGGGTAAAAGTGTTAACTGTGTTAGTATCTTATTATATACTATTATCTGATTTACCACCTAGGTTAGTTATTTGAACTTTTTTACTTGTTGACTGCCCAACCATATGAGTTCCAGTTATGAGGTAGGTATCATTGGTTAGGCGCATGCGTGGTACTCTAACCGTTCTATTTATAATCCGGATCTACTGGTCTTGGCACTTACATGCGGAAGTGATTGACGTAATAATCTCTCCTCTTAGTTCATAGTTTAGCTTTCAACCTTCAACCTTCTCCTCCAGATTGTGCCTTCTGCCTTGTCGCATGCGCGTGAGCGCAAACCTCACGATGCAGTCGCGTCGGCTTTTACGACCTTTATGGTCCTCTCTACCGATACGGGTGTCTCCTCCCTCCCCCTCTCCCTCTCCCTCGATATTTCCTTCTCTTCGTCTTATCCAACGAATCCGACCATTCTCCCATACTCACTCCCGCAAGAACAACTGGCCACGCCCTCCCCACGAGACACGCAACTATAACCTTAATCCTCACTACCGACTCTCCCAGGCCAAACCTCTTGTAACCTCCGATCGCCTCAGACGGTTCGCCCGTTCCCCGAGTCTACACACCGTTGTCGCCCTCTCCGTTGCCGGCGCCGTGGTGTTCTACTATATCAATATTCAGACTGTACCAGTGTCAGGCCGCCGACGCTTTAATTGTTTTAGTGAGGAGTCGGTAGAGGCGGCGAGCGAAGCGCAGGTCAAGCGCCTTATATGGGAGGTGGAACATTCTGGAGGGCGATTCCTAAGCGACTGGGATCCTCGCATGATTATGGTGAAGCGTGTCATGAGAAAGTTAATACCCGTATCGGGCATGGAAGATTCTAAATGGGAGATCAGGGTGATTGACGATCCCCGTACGTGAAAATCCCGGAGTTTATCTGCCTCGACGGATTTATGACCCGAGACAAGATAAACAAACCAATGCGCTAACAGCGATTAGACACGGCGAACGCATTCGTCCTTCCTGGTGGAAAGGTCTTTGTCTTTAGCGGCTTGATACCTATTGCTGGAAACGACGACGGCCTTGCGACGGTGCTGGGCCACGAGATTGCTCATAATCTAGCTGGGCACGTGGCCGAGCGCATGTCAGGACAGATTGGGGTAAACATCCTTCTCTATTCCCTCATATTTCTTACGGGCGGGATAGCTATTTTAGGTACACAGTTCATTGGCAGCGCAGTTCTAGATCTTCTATTCTCGAGGCCCATGGGTCGCATGCAGGAGAGCGAAGCAGACTATATCGGCTTAATGATGATGGCGGAGGCTTGCTACGATCCGCGCGAGGCTATTGGTTTCTGGAAGCGAATGGAGAGATCACAACAGGGAGAACCGCCCGAATGGCTGAGTACTCATCCTTCCGTATGTACACCATACTTTATGACACCGTACTTTATGGAACATAATGAGTCCCCCTCCAGCGGTTAGTCTAACTAACAGTATACAGAACAACAACCGAATACAAAAAATAGGGGAATGGATGCCTACTGCTCTAGACAAGATGCAGGCGAGCGATTGTAGAGGAACTTCGACGTTCGCGGACTTATTTAGGAAGGCCATGGAACGTGGCATTCTCATAGAGTAGGAGAAATATCTAGGTTAGTTAGTTAAATTAAAGGGAGGTTGAAGTTTTGAGATGCCTAAGTCCAGGCGCCTACTAGCCTTGAGCATATTGGTGCATCCTAGCCATAAGCCAACTCTTATCATCCAAAGACCTTATAGTAAGCAACCATAGATCAATGTGCTATGAAGATAGAATAATAACATCATTCCGCATACCTTAAGTACCTACCTAAGTATCTGCATAATTATGTAAATCCACAATACACGCTATACCTCTGGGGCGGTAAGGTTATTGTATCCGGCGCACCAATAAGGTTGAAGGTAATTGAACCCCTTGCTAAGTCCATACCTTGGATGATGTTATGCCGAGGTTCTTTTGAATGGATTAAATCACGGCGGGAAGTTGCGATAAGCTTATCTCAGGTGACCTCAGACCACACGTTTGAAAAATTTGAGTTCGGGGGGTTGTACCCCCCCCAGCCACGCCACTCCCCAGCCAATCACAACACCGTACAACCCCCCCAAATTTTTTTTAAACTGTGGTCTGAGGCAACTGTGGGATGTCCCCTAGTAAAAATCTCTTCACTGGCGAAAATAATCATTAAAAACATCATCAATAACAACATTATTAACAATATCAAAAATAACAGTATTGTAAGTAATTAATTGATTATATAATAGTTACTAACCTTATCATTAGATTTATCGATTAAATATACTCTCAAGACAGGCTAGGACGCGTCGCAACACGCGTCGCAATACGCGTTGCAATACGCGTCGCGATACGCGTTGCAATACACGATATAATAGATGAGGCTTAATACAACCGCGCAACGCTCTACGGGTGTATAAAAAGTCGGGAGGGCTTAGATAATAGTCTTATTATTAGGCCAGAGATAAAATAAAAGATGTTTTTATACGTGGTTGATTGATTGTGTTGATTGATTGTGATGTTGATTATGACGTTGATTATGACGTTGGCTGTGATTTTGGATGCTTTTACCAGTGAGCACTTTTAACGTTTTGGCTTGGGATATAAGGATGCAAAGCCGTATGGATATATAAAAAGGCCAGAGGGATAGATTAAGCAAATTGCTAGCCCCGAGTCATTTTAGTTGAGGCTATTTTGTATGTTGTTGTGGTATATCAATTGATCTCAGATCTAATGTCTGATTTGAGGCCATACAAATCTAACACGTAAAGGCCTCTTGGCGCAATGGTGCCTCAGACTAGATCTCGAAAAAACTTTTGATGGGGCCCCACAGATACAAACACACGGACCAGGCGTTGGGTGGCGCCTGTGGCGCCAACCGGCGGGCGGGGGAGGTGGCGGGCGTAGCCCGCCGTTTTTCGAGGACTAGTCTGAGCTCGCTGAGATAACGATAAGCTGGCTTTCTTGTTTCTCAACAACCGCGAAACTCCCAAGTCGCTATAAGCAATTGATTACTGGCACATCATTTATCTACCATAATCATCATAACTCATAACTGCCAGCGAGATATCCTCACAAGTGAAGCCCAGTTCTCCAAGTACAAGGGCGAATCCCGTATCTTCACCATGTCGAAGACCTTCACAGCGAAAGATGTTGCCGAACACAAGGACGAGAAGAACGGCATGTACATAATCGTAGACAGCGGCGTTTATGATATCACAAGTGAGGCCATTACCACCCTTCTAGCTCTCTCCTTTTTTCCTCTTTTTTTTTCCTCGTTACTATCGACAGACGTAGACTAACAATACTCTCCTCCCATCGTAGATTTCCTCGACGAGCACCCAGGAGGAGCCAAGATCCTCAAGCGCATGGCCGGCAAGAACGCGACGAAACAGTTCTGGAAGTACCATGGCAAGAATGTTCTGGACAAGTACGGCGGCAAGCTGAAGGTTGGGGATTTGACCGAGACGGCGAAATTATAAAACGGCGGGGAGGGAGATGTATGATGGATATTCGGTGCTGGGGGGGATTATTTATACACTACGGGATCAACAAAGTCGTAATCGCATATGGTCGTGGTGATGGTGTTTGGTTGGGATATATAAATGTAAGAGGTAATTTCGAGTGTTATTGGTATAACCTACGTACCTCAGGCTTTGCAAAGGGTGCATATCATATCTACAAACCCGTTATCTACAGTTGACTTCAGTAATACCTATTATCCCTTTGAACCAAATCCCTATTCTGGGGCGCTAATGAGGCTTCTTGTCTTGTGTTGGCTATCCAAGTGCTGATATCTACCACCTAAGTATATATAACTTAACATTTCTAATAGCTGTGCAACCAGCTTCATTCAGATTCAATTCCGAATCATGACTCTTAAGCCAGGACTACCCTTATATGGCGCAGTTGTCATGAAATCCGAATGCATTGCAACATCTTCCCTTGTAGTCTGATACAGCTCTAACGTCGGACCACTCTGGGTCCTTATAGTCGGATCGTAGACGTCGTAACGCCTGATGATGCCAGCAGTGAAAGTCTGGAGTTCCTGGTATGCAAGATTGATTCCTATGCATTGCCTCGTTCCTTTAGAAAACGACATGTGGTATTTGGAAAGTTTCGGGTTCTCTAGATAGCGCCCGGGTCGAAATTCGTCTGGCTGGTCATAGATGTCCGGATTGCGATTTAAAATCGGAGCCGCCATGCCGACGGCTGAGCCAGCTGGGATGACATATGTTCGGCCGTTTGGTGCCTCGTAGACAAGATCCTCGTCAGGACATGTGCGATCTTGCCGATGGGTGGCACCAGGGTAAAGCCTGATAGCTTCTTCTATGATTGCATTCAGGAGCGGGAGACTGTCCAACTTCGATGCCACTGGAAGCTCATTACGATCCGGCATGATGGTCTCTAGCTCGGCTCTCAACCGGCTAAACAGCTGGCGATCAGTAAGCAAGTGATACATGATCGCCGCCAGGGTCGAAGCCGTAGTCTCGCTACCCGCGATAACAATCACCATGGCCTCTTCGGTCAAACGTCGAGTTTCTTTCTCGGTCTCCGGTATGTCGCTACGAATAATTTCATGAAAGATTGTCTTCCCTTCCGGAAGATCTTTAGCCTTTCGAACCTCCTCGACCTGAACAGCTAGCCCCTATTATATATATCCCGTTAGCCATATAAGACGCTAAATGTTCCAGGTTCGTCTTGCCTACCTCGACAAAACTCGTAAATACGCCGACCTTAGGGATAAGAGCGGTCATCAACTTTGGAGGTAGGTTGCTAAAAAGATTGGCTAGCCAAAAGATATGAGTTCCGAGATGGGCCAGTCGGCTTGGTTCCACTATAGCATATGAGGTTAGCAATCGTTATTAAATCCTGAGTTGAGATCGAAGTAGAGAAACTTATTTTATACTTACTAATATCAAAAAACGCGGTATTACAATCCTTCTTGTCGAGACACTTATCCCCTTCACCAAATGCGTAAGCTTGAATAATATCTTTCGTCGCTGCCCGGAACGCAACGTTCATCCGCACGGGTTTGCCGGCTTTAGCCCATCCATCCATTCGATAGAACAAGTTTGCGAGGGTGTCGTTGATGACGGGTTCCAGGCGTCGCACATTCTGTTGCGAAAAAAAGGGGTTGAGAACTGCCCGACGCTTGCGATGGAGTTCGTGATCTTGGGTAGCTAGAATCGACCCTGTAGCTTGAAGTGTTTGAAGAACCGTCCAGTATCTTTCACGTCTCTGCTTCGGAGACTGCGAGTACAGTTTTTCAATAAACATAGGGTCATTTATATGGACTACGTCTGGCCGGATCCGGACGATTGGTCCGTATTTTCGATGCATCTCCTCTACAACCCAGACGTACTGGCCCCTTCGAAACATGTCATGATAGGCATTGTACCAAGTAGTTAATGCTAGACAACCTCACTCAGTATCTGTAGCTCACGCTATGCATAATCGTCTCGGGTTGTAAATATTTCTTACCGGCAAGTTTGGGGCCAGGAATCTTAGCAAGTGGGCTCAAGTATAGGCGATATATCCCCAAGCCTATGATATAGCAAGCGATTAAAACAACAACTACAAGCGGCTGAAGCCTAGTCGGCCAATCCAGATTAAAGATGACGGGCATCTCAATAATCTCGTTGAAATATTGCTAGTCGAGCTGGCTTCGTGTAATATGATAACATTATCGCCCACGTCAAGAAAAGGCCTTACTTCAATTCCATGACGAACAACAAAAAAGAGCCCCTTACTTGGCACATACGCGAGCATTCAAAGGATTCAATTGGCCCACTTGGGTCTTGCTTAAGCACCAAGGGGTACGCAGGTCTCTATTCTTCTCAGTAGAGTCTGCTCGGAAACAACGCGACTGAAGTTCATAACTTTTCTTCATCGTCTGTATTTGGGATCCGGGATGAAGAATCAGCAACGCTCTCCGTTGTATCTGTATTACCTACCGGGTAGCGGTGTCTTCGTCTCAGAGTCTCATAGACCAGGAACGAAAGACGTTAGCCCACTGCTAAGTGGTGTACTAACCTAACATATCTGGGATCTACCTGGGTTTGGACCGAATTAACGTTTTGCCTAGAAACTTTGGTTTCTACATAGGTACGGGTATTGCTATGTAATCTCAGCCCCTTGAATAGAGAGTTAGAGAGGTGTATAATTGGTAAAGAGACATTGGTAGGGCTTTAGAAAATGGATACGGTTCGTTGTCAATTGTTTTGAGATACTTTCCATATCCTTGCAAGGTAAACAGAGATATTCCCAAGAGAGGAATGCTCCACAACGGCGCCGGGTTCAACGATGCGCGATTGAAATTTCCAAAGGGCTAGCCTGTGATTAGTACTGTGCTATCGTCTACTTGCCTGACCTACTTACATAGATGTATCTTGTTGCATCTGAATACTTATTATACTTGTGCTACAAACTCTATTTAACTGTCTGTCCTGCTACTGGATTGTCAAAGGTAAGCCACATCTACACTGCATCGTAAGTCTGGCTCCATCGACGATTTAAGGCTTGGCTTCGCCGGGATCTGTGTACATGTAACAGTCTTAATGTACCGAGGTGTCGTATGTACATATGTATAAGCCGTAAGACTGAATTGGTACTCTTGAAAAAGGTAGCATGAGTGATCCCAATAAATTCACGCATTAATTGCAACCTTACTTGTTTTATTACACTACAGTAATATTTCTGGAGGCCCTGGGGCTTACGAAAGGAGAAATACCTGATAGAAGAGGCTTTTTCAGACAATTGGAAGTCTCTAAGCGGTAACTAGTACTTGCTGTGAGTATAGTTCCTTGCGATAACAACAAGGTACCTGTCACTATCGCATGACTGTCACGAAAAGGGCTTAGGCCATCACAAGCCGGATGCGGACTAGTGCTGTAGCAGGCAATGGCCGGACGCCTGCAAACCTGACATCACCGCACTTAGACCATAAACAATGGCCTAACCAACCTAGTGAACTCCACATCTCTTTCTCTCTCTTCGACTTCTCCATCCGTATGTAATTCCAATTCCTAAATCCTACGATACCGCCTTCTCCAGAATCCACAGCTATCGGTTTTCGCAACGCCGAAGACCTCCGTAACAATTCGTAGAGGGTCTGCTGGATAGTGGACTACAGGGGCTTAACTGTAAGTAGATATTCTTCTTCCAATTGATGCATTGCTATGAGCACATGTATCATATATGATGTGCACATTGGTATCGCGTGGCCAAAGACGGGTTTACATATTATGTACACTACACTATGTACTACATACTCTCGCGAGCTCAGACCCTCGCCGCCTTTCGCATTCCCCATTGCGCCGATCAGATGTTCGTTAGCCATACCTAATTCTGCCAATTTGCGGCATTACAATAAATACAGCTATCCACTCAGTGGATCCGGTGACCCCGGTGCCTGTAGACCTCCACCTACAAAATCGCGCAGAGCTTCGAGCCGCCCTGGTTGCTGCACGCTTACCGAGCTGCCGCCCCGGACAAGCTTTTTTTTCGTTGCCCTCGTCTCCAGGTCTAACGCCGAGAGCTCATCTTATTATTTTCCTTTTTGACCCGGATCTCTCCCACCTTTTTCTAACTTCTTGTTCTGCTCTTTTACTCCTTCAACTCACTTGTCCTTGTGGAAATCTTCTCGCTCGATCCTATCCAAGGGCCTGTGTTGTTCGCAGATTTAGCTTCTCTGACCTGTCAAGCAACAGTTAAGCTCATCCACCAACCACCAAGTTGCTCATCTGCATTCCCCATAGCAACCACATAGTCGCCTTTCCCGACCGCTTAAGAGGTAAGCCGCATTTCTATGAAAATCAATTGCAAGTTACAAGAGCTTGTCGGCAACAACATCAAAATATACAAAGCATATCACCATTTCATTCGCGTTACCGAATTTCGTCCGAGAGAGCTCTGCGATCCCGAGTCAGATCTATTCAATTCCAATGAATTGCTACATGCATGCGCCTTTTTAGTTGTATCTTACCACAACGCGCGAATTTTATGCCTTGGGTCGAATCTACCTTGATCAAGTTGTTCAATTGATCTACTTATAACCTCCATTGATAGACGCTGGACTTGGAATAACATAGTTACTAACCCACTCCGTAGTTTGTCAAGATGCCTGCTATCAACAACGCCGTTGTCGCTCGCGACACCCTTAGCCACATCGTCCGCCGCGAAAACTGGGCTGTACGTGAACCAATCCTTACCATTTCCACTCTAGTTATTGATTATATCCAAGCGAGATTGCTTTGGGAAATGCTATATACAGTGCAGGGACATGCTAACTTTCAATAGCAACAAGAAGCTGGCGTTATTGTCGTCTTTTGCATCGTTTTCGTCGTCGCTGTTGGTCTGATCGGTCTCTGGATATCCAAAGCTGTTGCCAAGCGAAGAGCCAAGAAGGCCTCCATCCCCGCGTAAGGGCTATCAAACGAGAACATGTGGGGAGATCTGGGGGGTCTGGGGGGAAAGGTGGAGGGGGTTGGTACAAACGACGGAACGAGACATCAGTAACGTGTTACCTATTTCGATTCGACAATCCGTCCGTCCTTCCAGAATATAGCGTATCGTATTCGAAGGGCCTGGGACCTGAAGTCGGTGGTCCAAGGAAGTTGGCCATGTCTTGCGTTACATGCTCAACATACCACTTAATGAGCTCTTATCAAGGGATGTTAGTCTCGATAGAGTCCAAATACTCTTAATTTCTCTAATGACAATCAGTTTAAGAATATCTGGTCTAGGCTAAGACTCGATCTGAGGCCTTTTGTTTTGTGGTTATCTAAGTGATTCCTTGTCTACAAGTCCTTTCTTTGCTACTTCCCTCCCAATCGCTCGTGCATCCCGATTTCTCGCAAGCCTCGAAACCCGGAAGGTATAAAAAAGCATACAAAATCTATCCATGATTCTTTAGACATCAGTAAAGCTCCATCTTCTCTAGATGTATTAGTCCGTTGGCTGGCTACGTGAGTATTAGTACTAATTCTTACATCACGTCCATAACCTCATAGCGTGAGGAATGAACGAAGAAAAAGGAGAACTTACCGGAGAAAACTGTCTCAACTTCACCCCAGCGTTCCGAAAGATTTCGGCCGTTTCCGTATCCATGCTGTATCCTTGACTATATACTACCTCGGTGATACCAACCTGTACAATTTTGATACTACACGTCAAGCATGGACATGTATTACAGTACAGAATGCTGCCGTCGCGAATCCTCTCACGGCCGGCTTCTAATAAGGCGTTTTCCTCTGCGTGAAGGCAAAGGCAGGTAGATAATGCCGCTCCGCTGCTCTCTCCCGAGTTACACCGCGGACAGCCGCCTTCGCCGCAGTTCAATAGGTGCCGTGGGGTCCCGTTGTAGCCCGTGCTGATGACGTGATGCCTGGAATCTACTAATACGCACCCTACAGCTCGTTTCATGCAATTACACCTCTGCGCCGCGAGGGATGCTAGAGCCATAAAGTAGCTATCCCAGCTGGGGCGCAGGCGGTCGGGATTCGTCAAGTCCAGCTTACCCAGCGTGGCGTACAGGTGTGCAAGGTCCGACGAGGTGTTCAGCAACCGGATCGCGGCCCGTGACATGAGCGGGAGAACACCGTATGAGGCATCGTAGAGATGCTGGTCGGATTGGGATACAAACTCTTCCAGGCTGATGGGGTCTGGGTTTTCCGTCTCCTGTTGCTCGCTGCCTCGCTGCTGGTAACGCTGCCACCGCACAATCAGGGGCGCGTCAACGCTAATCAGAATGAAGAATGGCCGTCGACTCAGGGTCTCGAGGACAGTCTCATTATGGACGTCTGTTGTGACCCAGCGCGAGCGCCAGTGCTTCGTTACGAAGTCCAGAAGGGCCGTGGTTGTAGAGAAGGTATAAGATGGGGATATCTGCTTCCGAGATAGAGGGAGGCCTTTCTTAGAGGCGTCAGAGACGATCAAATCCGCATCGGAATCAGATGTACCCGGATGAGCCTCATTCTTAGGTGCTGATAATTTTAAGTGTAGCTTCTTAAAGCCGTGGTGCTCTATCAGGTATTGAGCTACTGTGCTCTTACCGGCACATTTTGCTGTGGTTCAGTGTAAGCGAGAGAACTCTTCAAGGAGAACAGCGGGTGAGAGAATAAATAGAATAGGTATAAAATAAAATAAATATCTCTTACCGCCACAGATTCCTATCAGCATCTTTCACGGAAAGAAGCATGAATTTTGGGATGTAATATAGGTACCTAGGTAGTGCAACATCGAAGTGAAGTCTATAGAAGACACTGCATCTAGTCGTTTAGGTACCTAAGGCAATTTCTTCCCAATGTACGAAGTATGTTAGGTACCTAGAGTACTGTACTGTACCTAAAGCTACCTAAATGAAATGGGCCCTTGCATCCACTGAAAGACGCGTCTCGTCGCGTGGGAGAAAGGAGAAAGAAAGCCACTGCCGGAATTTAGCCAGCCACTTGGATGTACCTGATGTACTTATGGTAGGTACGTTAGTTGAGCACCTGCAGCAACTAGGTATCCGATGTTCAGGTGCCCCTGGCCGCCTGGCAGGCTGGCAGGCTGGAAGGTCACGTCAGCATCAGCGGAGAACGTCCGTGTTGCAGCCCTACATTTACATCAGCAGCATCTCACTACCTCTCATGGTCACGCGTAGGTAGCTTTCGGGATGCAGCCATGTGATCATATTTGTACAGTAATTAATAAGTTAAAAAGCATATCATTCTATTATCCTTAGACATGATGCATAAGCAGCAAATTATTTGTCTAGGTATTTATTGTCTTTACGTCCAACATTCGATTCATAATTGCTTATTGTTTAACCTAGGTAGTTGCTGTTTATGTAGGGGTAGTTATTGTACATACCTATATACCTAAGAGAAGCAGGTTCGATCTCCATCATATGTCATCCCTTGAAAACTCCAACCCACCTTCGCAAAGAACACCGCCCCGCTCTCACCAACTTTAGAGTCGACTTGATTTGAATTGCCCCTCCTACTTCATACGTCCCTTCAACATTCAGAGAATCTTTACTACACATTTTTATCCTATGATATCTGATGTATCATTGATTTGCAGTAGACCATCGCACAACCAAAAATCCCCAAAGCGCGGCCTAGGCGCATTTCCCTCCGTACCTACCTACCTACCTAGGTACTATTCACTTCAACTACGCCGCGTCGGCTAATACCTGTCGACATCATGGCAGCACTCAAGTTTGCGCCTTTCTCGTCCGAGATCGAGCTGCCTTTTTACTCGGCCTTGTTTGCCTCCAAGTTAGACCATGATAAGCTTAGTGACTCGGCACGACCAGTTTTAGGGCTCTATGAGCCTCGTCCTGGCACTGCACCGGACGACAGCGTGAGGATGCAGGTACTGGCGAGCGCTCTTACTAGTAATAAGTACGTTTGTATTTCCTTTGTATCCTACCTCTAACCATTATAACCCAGCCTTCATGACTGATCACGTCTTCCGCAGTGTGCCGTTAAATGCTGTAAGAGCAGAAGGCATCATCCGAAACACAAACACCTTAGATGCTTTTAAGCAAGTTGATAAGACTGAGATGATCCATAACGCTGCACGCCAGGTAAGTTCTTTCTAGCTCATCACTTAGTCACCACTACGCCGGTGCTAACCCAAATATTCTTAGATATGGGACGCAATCAAAGATGGGACCATCTATTCTGTTCCTTCGCTCCTCTCCCATTACATCATACTATCTTATGCAGATCTCAAGAAGTATAGGATGACATACTGGTTTGGATTTCCAACACTACATTCAGATCCCCAGTGGAAACGTACAGGGGACATTCTTCGCTTCACTCCCGATGAGACTACCGCCTTAGTCGACCGCGTGGGGACTTGGCGATACACTGTCGACCCCAGAGAGCATGGCTTCTTCCTTGCAAAAAAGATTCGAGGAAATAGGAAGACTATCGCCCAATCTCCGCTTGAGGTGCCGACGGAGGATATCGGATATAGATGGGAAGTTGGATCACTCCGCGAATTCGAGACAGGGTTCTTCCGCGGCGTCCCCGAAGATGACAAATATGTTGCATTTGTTGACCCTTCTACCTACGACGAGCATCCTGCATGGCCTCTCAGAAACCTATTGGTCCTTGTGAGACAACGATTTCATCTAACCAACGTTCAAATTCTCTGCTACCGGGACATACAAGCACGGAGGCATGAAGCCCGCAGCATGGTTCTTCCTCTTGGTATGGATCCTGTGGAAAGCATAGAAACGAGCGAAATGCCGAAGGCGACTGGTTGGGAACGTAATACAGCCGGGAAACTAATGGCGAGATCTGTGAGCTTAGCAGAATCTATGGATCCGACTCGATTAGCAGACCAATCAGTTGACCTCAACCTCAAACTGATGAAATGGCGGGTTTCGCCAGATCTCAATCTCGATATCATCAAGAATACCAAATGCCTTCTTCTTGGTGCCGGCACACTTGGTAGCCACGTATCAAGAAATCTTATGGCGTGGGGCGTGCGCAAGATCACGTTTGTTGACTACGGCGCAGTATCTTTCTCCAATCCTGTGAGACAGCCGCTATTCACCTATAATGACTGCTTGAAAGGAGGAGCTCCGAAGGCGACCCGAGCAGCAGAGGTGCTAAAAGAGATCTACCCCGGCGTTGACAGCGAGGGCCATGTTCTTTCGGTTCCCATGCTTGGCCATCCTATAGTAGGGAAGACCCAGGGAGACTTTGAGCAGCTGAAATCCCTCATAGATGAACATGACGTGATATTCCTTTTACTAGACAGTAGAGAGTCGAGATGGCTCCCTACCGTGATGGGCAAGGCCGCTGGAAAGATTGTCATGAACGCGGCTCTTGGCTTCGATTCCTACGTGGTCATGAGACATGGCGCTGAACCCAAGGACGATAGCGAGGAAACATTAGGCTGTTACTTCTGCAATGATGTTGTGACACCTGGAGACGTGAGTTGCCTATTTGGGGTTATTCTTCCTAGCTAACTTTTGAATAGTCACAAAAAGACTTGACTCTTGACCAGCAGTGCACGGTGACACGACCCGGCATCGCTGGCATCGCGTCAGCTCTTGTTGTTGAGCTTCTAACAAGTCTCCTCCAGCACCCCCTGGGTCACCATGCCCCAGCCCCCGCAGTGAGCCCTTCATCAGGCATATATGACAGTAATCCCGGCGACGAACATGCTCTCGGCATAGTGCCACATCAACTCCGTGGGTTTCTACACAACTTCCAAACTCTGAAAATCAAAGGCCATTCGTACCCGTGTTGCAGTGCATGCAGCAAGCCAATCATTTCCGCTTACAGGACCCAAGGGTGGGATTTTGTCAAGCGTGCACTTGAAGACAAAGAATATATAGCCGAGCTAAGCGGTCTGGCTGAGGTTCAGAGGAAGGCCGAAGCAATGGCAGACGAGGTAGACTGGGAAGAGGAGGAGGAGGGCGAAAAGGAGGGCGATGACGAAGGAGTACTCGTATAGAACCTTCTCCTTCGCATCCACCACAACCGCCGCATACGCCTAAGGAAGACACGAGCCGACCGTTTCAAATTTTGGAAGTGGCCGCGATGGTCTAAGATCAGGTGGAATGGCAGCCTGTCATCGAGTAACTCTCAGGGATATTCAATTCGTGTGCCGCCTCACAGGATATCATACGGGTCGAGCACCCCTTTGTCTGAGGAAGTCGAGATATTCGGACCGAGGCTAGTACGGCTGCATAACACCTCAGATGGCACAGCAGATACCATTGTGTCCATTGGGGAGATTCTCAAAGAGGGCCCACCTTTGGTGCGATAGTGAATGGTCCTGGTGTGTTACATTTTGCGTTAAAGGGGACCACTTGTATAATTGATATCTCGCCGAGCTCTAGAGCGGGATACGGATGATTTGAAACGTTGGAGTTAGGAATTGAAAGGCCTAGGCTTGGGGACGCTCGAACGAGTTTGGAGTTTTCTGCAGGTTTACAACGCCGCTAGAAGCATGGCGACTAACATGACACTGCACTTATAGACAGGCACCATGCAAATACCAGGGGAATTCTCAGTCATGAGGCCAAGATGTGTCTAGGGATCCAAAAATTAATTGCTCAGATGTGATACTAGCATTGGCTGGCGAAAACCGGCCGGCTTTCTAGAGTCAGGTCATCCCTGGTAACGCGGCTGCGTAGTAAGCTTGTAGAAGATGGTTGAAGTTAATAGGACCGGGAAGATCAACCTCATTATGACGACGATTAGACTTGGTATACAGTAGATGAGTCAGTTAGCATGTCAACTAACTTCCCTTATGAAACTCGGCTGGAGTTTCCCTAGTTAGTAGAAGTGGCGTATTCATCCACGCTGCTTTTGTATGCGTAAGATCCGAACCAACAGGGCTCCTTACTAGAATAATTATCAAGCGAACGACCTTTCGAAGGGGTAGGATATCCTCAGCTGCTTGATATCATAAGGTTATGGCCGTACGTATAGTATTTAAGAGCTGGTAATACTTGAGTATGATTCTAGCTTTCTATACTCTGGCCACCCACCCCACAACCCCGGACGAAGACAACTTCTGACACTTGTCATTGAACGTGGACCTGCTTTGGCCAGACTTGACTATAATTTCTGGTGGCACTTTCTGAATGAACGTCTTCAATTACTTGAGTCATGGACACTCCACATGAGGGCAGCCGGCATAATATAGTAGAAAGATTTGACAGCTTAGAAAGAAGATTGCAGGCATAAGGCCAACAACTACCGGAAAACCACACCCGTCCCGTGGGATGCACTAGGGTTTCATGATTGTAGTTACATACTTCCGCCCTGCTCTAAAGGCTTTTAGCCCGGCACGTTCAGCCCACCTGGTCGTGAAATCGTGGGGTTCTAATACACTCCACGAGTCGTAAGGCTTTGATTTTATTTTCTGAAGGTCACATTTAAGATCGACACTGACGCGGCCAGTGATTTTTGTTCTTATTGCTTGAGTTACGTGATGGGCTCCAGTATAACCAGAATGGTATAAAGTAGTCCATGTTCTCGCCTCTTCGCGATAGAGGATATCATCCACACTTCATCATCAGATCTGACCCTATCCTTTCTCTTACCCACTATATTATAGTTATTCACTCTTAAACCTTGGAATTATAGTTTTTTGACGACATACCAGACACTTTCGTGACCCCTCAAGTAGAACCCTAGAGTTATCACTCTCTCCTATCGACATTCCACTATCTATTCAACTAGCTAGCAATATGGCTCGATTACAGGAACTTGAGCACGCTGCGTGCGACGTTATTCAAAATGTGAAACAGATACAAGATCTTAGGCATGCGAGACTCTCGGTCATCGGAGGGTTAGCATTGATGCATTACCTCCCTGAATACCGCTCGACAGATGTAAGACAACCTAATGCCAAATATCTAAGATCTGTGAGCTGATAGCATTTCTAAAGAACATCAACTTTATCACCAATATATCGACTTCTCCAAGTTCGCTGAAAAAGCGGTTGCTAGAGCGGCCAGAGTCGCCCTTCTTCCAACGCTCGCAGGCACTCTTCTATAAAGCACCTCGTGGTCAGGAAATCCGAGTTGATATAAGCCCGGAATGGCTTGTAAGTCCCGAATACTGAGTAGAATAACCAGTAAGCTAATCGCTATAGTCACCTTACCTCCCAGACTCAGCTATAAAAGTGCAAGACATATCAAGCGACGAAGTCCCGTATATATCCCTTACCGACCTCATCGTATTCAAGCTGGATTCAAGCGGGCTGCGATCCAACCCCGTGAAGAAAGAGCGCGACGCACAGGACGCCGCGGCTTTGGTCGATTTTGCCACGCACAAAAAATCCCTACAGCTTTCCGAGAAGCAGGAGCAAGTGGTAGAAGAAGCGCTCTGCGACGTGGCGAAATGCGGCACCAAGGAAAAGGGCTGGTGGGAGAAACGTATGGGTCTCACGAAGAATCCTGCCGATGCTGAGGGGACCCCTTACGGCCGCGGACGCAAGCAGAACCGCCCCCATTCTAAATCAGACCCTTCGCCATCCAGGAGCCTGCCCACCACAAACGACCCCAACGCAGCCTGGCACTACGAGCGGCTGGACCACGCACACATCCGGCGATTCAACTCGCTGCACAGCAGCCGGAGCGCCAACAGATCGGGCGTGCCGCGCCCGTCGTCGCAGCGCAGGCTCAGGGACCCGGGGTCCACCATGACGCAGCCGAAGACGACGCACGCTCGCTTCCAACTCGGCGCCCAGCGCTCCGGCCTGAGCAGCGAGGTGGGCGCCGCCGCGAACTACCACCACGACGAGGACTACTACTACACGCTCGAGCCCGGCGAGAGCTTCTCCTCCTCCTCCTCCTCCCCCGGCCGCGCGTCGCCCGCCGCCTACTCCGACGTCACGCGCACCCCGCCCGGCGGCCTCGGGACGGTGGCGGAGCACGCCGTCGCCGTGCGCCGCCCCGGGAAGCCGGGCTACTTCGATCGTACTCCGGGAGCTACGCCCAGCGCGGTGTCGCTGCCGAGGCGGCCGCCGGGGTTGGATAGGAGGAGCGTTACGTTTCTCTTGTAGAGGCGAGGAGGGGGGGGGGGGGGGGGGGGTCGACTTGTTATTTCGTGCTTGAGCTTTCTTGATGCTGCAATACCCAGTTTGTTTTTGGTGTATTTTATTTATTTATTTTTGGGGGGAGGGGGGTTACTTGTTTTAGACACGGTCTTTATGTCCTTTGTATGTGTATGTGTATGTGTATGTGTATGTGTGAGTGTTGTGAGTGTGGTGAGTGAGTGATGGCAGGATCCAGCTCTTGTGTTATACTTGTTTAGATGCTACTGACGGGTTAGAATATCAGGATAAAAGCCAAATCAAGTAGAAGATAAAAATAAAAAATACGACAGGGTGGATATACGAGAAACATGAAGTCGTGATGTTCTCATGTGAATGATAAATGATGTATTGCTGTAGGTATGTACCATACAGTACAGTGCTTACAGTGCAGCGTGAATGCAGTAAAGCACCAACTGATGCAGAAAGCTAGGTGAGGGGGATAGGGGCTCGAGCACTTGGCAGGTGACTCGTAATACATGAGTTTTAGTGCCCTTGTGGCTTGTGGCGCGGGGAATGAGGATCATCTGTTGGTGAAATCTTGTGACACTTCGAGTACCTACCTAACCTATGTAGGTAGGTACGTTACCTAAACTAAGCCTTTTTCTTTTTTTAGATAACCTTTTCAACATCTGGAATGTTACAACAATTACTTAACTAACCTACCATATAACACCATACTTATTCTCAGCCCAAAAAAGAGGAGTCGGTGATCAAGGGGCAAAACAGACACAGGAATTCTAGTTGCAGGGATTCCCCTTTTTGGAGAAGTCGGCATCGTGTCTGGGTGTCATATTCGGGGCCACCATCACGTGGGTTCAGTAAGACATTGGCCTCGAACCGCTTTCGGGGGCCCTTGGTTGTTTATTTATTTCTTAGAGATACCCCATCTACCAACTCATACGATTACCGAGGTTCTTGCCTTGCCGGTCTTATGAATCGAATGAATGGGGTTGCAGTGCCCAACTTCCATGTCTCCGTTCCTCTATTCCCACTATGAGATTTCCGTCCTTACGCTCCAGGCGCCAGGAGTCTGTCCATGACTACGTCGGCGTGCTGGTCCCGCTCGAGGAGGCGCACTTGCATAGCCACTCCGCTAGGTGCGGGAGAAGCGAGTTCGAGGAGATTCGGACCAGTTCCGATGGTCCCGTTGCCGATGAGCCCGGGGTAGGGCTGCCGAAAGACGACGACAATGAGAATACGGGCATGCTGCAGATGAGCGCTGCTGAGTATACTATCGATGGCCTGAGGAGGGAGGTGCGCGAGGGCCAGAGACGACGTCAATGGTCTGAGTATGAACGTGAGTTCCCTATTTCTCTAACGGATCCGAAGGGGCCGGTATAAGTGGAGAATTATGCTGATGAGCCGGTGCAGTGAAATCGAAACTTATTAATAAAGCTATTCAAGATATCGGCATGGGCCGATACAACTGGCAGCTTTTTGTTTTGTGCGGGTTTGGGTGGTTTGCGGATAAGTGAGTGCTCTTATATATATATATATAGGTATATATGAAAACCTCGAATATTTTTTACTAACTACCTGCTAAATTCACAGTTTATGGATGCAAGTAAGTAACAGTCTACCTTCGGGTGCTTCTAATATAATCCTTTTAATACACTATCTTACATTTATACCAGGGCGTCTCATTGACTCTTCCCTCTCTATCTGAAGAGTTTGGCGTCTCGGAAAAACAGGTTAGGTATACGACTAGTTCCCTCTTCGCAGGCCTTTGTCTGGGGAGTTTCTTCTGGGGACTTGGCTCCGACATAATGGGTAGGCGTATTGCCTTCAATTTCACTTTGCTAATCACAAGCATTTTCGGCATTTGGACGGCGTACGCTTCGAATTGGGTATCTGTTTGCATTCTATTTGCGTGTCTGGGTACTGGAGTCGGGGGGAACTTGCCGGTCGACGGGGCGCTTTTTCTAGAGATTCTTCCGGACTCTTCAAGCGCCTTGTTGACTCTTTTATCTGTATGGTGGCCTATAGGACAGCTTGTTTCGTCAATTGCCGCCTGGTACTTCATCACGAACTGGCCCGCCGCAGAGGGGTGGCGCCATTTCGTTATGACGATTGGTATTATCACATTCGTCATGTTTCTTATTCGATTTGGCATGTTCCATCTGTTTGAGTCGCCCAAATACCTTCTATCCCAAGGACGACAAACCGAGGCTGTTGCTGTTGTACACGGTATTGCTTACCGGAACAGCAAGAAAACCTGGCTCACCGAGGAGATCCTTGACGCCGTTGCCGATACGGAGGGGACTGAACGAATACCAACCAGAGTCTCGGCTACAAATATCATCAAACAAAACCTCATGTCCTTTTCAGGCGACCACATACGTCCACTTTTCCAGACTCGCAAGCTTGGCACGGCAACTCTCCTGATCTGGTTCTGCTGGAGCACCATCGGCCTTGGTTACCCGCTGTTTAACGCGTTCCTCCCGCAATACCTCTCACATGGCGGATCAGACGTACCGGTTGGCGACGAAGCTATGGCTATAAGCAATGCCACTCCGGCGGAGACATATCGCAACTACGCCATAATATCAGTTGTTGGGGTGCCGGGTAGCCTACTTGCCGCATATACCGTTGACCACAAGTCGCCATTCCTGGGGCGTAAGGGGACACTCGCTATCTCTACGCTGGTCTCTGCTATCTTCTTGTTTTTCTTCGTCACCTTCGGCACGACACCTAACTTGCAGCTCTTCTTCACCTGCATCGAAGCCTTCTGCCAGAATATCATGTACGGTGTGCTTTACGCCTTCACTCCTGAGATATTCCCCGCACCCGTTAGAGGAGCCGGGACAGGCGTGGCCAGCTTCTTGAATCGCGCCACGGGGCTCATCGCACCAGTTCTTGCTGCCAACATGCCTGGAGACGGTACTAAAACCCCTATCTATATGTCGGCAATCTTGATCTTGGCTGCTTTCGTAGGGATGGTATTGATTCCTATCGAGACCAGGGGCAGGCAAAGACTCTAAAGGCATATTCCTTGCCGGGGGGTTGCTATATAGTAGTGATATGTATACTAGAATAACTGGACATGTGTAAGGGTGAATTCAGTCGCTGTGTTGTGACTGGGATTAATAGCATAATATCGATAAAAACGATCAGAATTAAATCAACTTAATAAATTCAATAAATCCAACGCTGAAACAATGCTAGTAGTGCAAGTCTTGACTGTTCATCTGTTTCCCTTGGCCCCCGCGGGCGCATCTACCCGTCGCTTTTGGAACGACCGTCCTAACGCATCCTTCACCATGGGATCCGCGCGGATTGTGTTCTGTACGAGCCATTCCTTTAGTTTCGCCCGCATGCTGCCGATGACCTCGGGATCGCCAGCAAAGGGGGCCATCTCCAGTTCCATGAGTCGCGCCGCGTCCACATCCATGCTCCGAGCCGTCTGCTCGAGCCTATCCAGGCTTTGTTGCAATGCCTTGTCCGACGCCTCGCCGGGTTTCGTTCCCCTCTGGTTCGGCGGCTGCAGCAGCGGGCCTATCTGCGAGAAGGCAATGTACAGCGTGATGCTTAGCTTGCGCGCGAGGGTGATAGCTTGGAAGGGTAGGTAAGGAGGATGGTCGGTGAAGCGAGTCAGGACCGGGTTGACGAGGCCGCTGAGGAAGTGCGGGAACGAGGGGCGCGTGATGGTGTGCAGCTCGAAGACGCA
This sequence comes from Daldinia grandis, assembly GCA_022432525.1. Classification (NCBI taxonomy): domain Eukaryota; kingdom Fungi; phylum Ascomycota; class Sordariomycetes; order Xylariales; family Hypoxylaceae; genus Daldinia; species Daldinia grandis. The sequence continues at coordinate 16,863 of JAJKLB010000022.1, read as the reverse complement.
CAGCGCGACTAGGGTCAGCCAGCGCCAGTATCGCCCCCATTCCAGGAACCCCGCTAGTCCGAGCACGTACATGGCGACAGCGGCAAAGCCGTAGTAGGGGACCAGAACCTGGACGCCGCGGACGACGTAGTCGCGGACGGTGACGCAGTGTTTCCAGGCGACGATGTCCGGGCCGAAGCGCTCGTAGGCGAAGCGCCGCGCAGGGTCGATGAGGGTGTCCGAAGCCGTTTTCAGGTGCATGAAGAAATCGGTACTGTCGGCGGCGTCAACCCCACTAGCACCGGCGCTGCTCATGACTTTGTCCGGGTGGTGCAGCGTGGCGAGGCGGCGGAAGCGGCTCTTGATGTCGCGCTCCGAGGCGGAGAGCTGCACGCCCAGGTCGGCATAGTAGTGGGAGGCGCGGCGCAGCTCGTAGTCGGCTTCGTAGATGGTGTAGAGCAGATACAGGGACACGACGAGGATGTGGATGCGGCGGCGGTGTTCGGCGTATCGGGGGGAGTTCGGGGCGGGTTTGCGGTCGCCAGCGCGGATGGTGAGGCCGTAGTAGATAGATTGTATCCAGCCAGTTACGAGCTGGGTGTGGGTGTGGTGGTGTTAGTTTCGGGATTACTTCTTTTCTTGGGTTCTGCATTATAGGGTAGGTAGTGAGTTAGAACATACGTTAGGGAGGAATGTCCACCCCAATAGGGATAGGAGATTGTTGCCAGCCATGGCGGTAGTCGCGTTAGCTGCTATTGTAATGTAGAGTACCTCCTAGCCTAAGGTTGGATCATGGTGGTTGAAAGGTGTAGGTAGGTATGTTGAAGATTGAAGACTGAACGAATCATGTAGCGACAAAGGTTGAAGACGCGAACAGATTGCAATTCGTCTAGGTACCTAAGATAAGTACATTATTACGTAGGGTACCCCACATTACCTAATACTGGCATTTTAGGTGGGTCATTCACTATGTAGTGGTAGTACAAATTTATAGGGTAGGTAGGACAAAACGCAGTGATCTGCGCTATATTAATTTATATACTAGGTACATTCACACCAGACCTTTTCTTTTCTTTTCTTTTCAACCTCTAAGTATCATTATGTTATATTAGGTAGGTATTTAATCCACCCTCCAAGTTAGCTCAACCTCAGAAGCTTGGTCTCGTAACTAATATCGACTCACGCCCTACCCAGTGCAAGCCAATAAAGATTGCATTGTCATGTTACCTAAGGTAATCATATCGTTGATATTACATAGGTACTAACTCGTCCAACGTCCATGTAATAATAAATAAACATAACGTCGCGTGGGGAAGCGGTGAAGCCTACTAAGCAAACGGTTGGGTTGCCATCCTTGTTATTCTTCTCACTTGCTGTTGCTGTTGCCGCCGCCGCCGCCGCCGCCTGACTGGCGTCTCTGATCCCGTTCGTGTTGCTATGTATATCGAGTAAGCCACTTGGATTCATTTCCCATAAATTACCCGAGCTGAAAGCGGCCCGAGGGAGAGAAAAGAAATAGAGAAGAAAAAAAGAAAAAAGACGCACAGCATTACGCCTAGCTTCTTTTATAGAAGACCGCGTGTAACTAGCGAACATCTAGTCAGCGCGCACGTCACCAGCATCAAGTGACTGAGCAAATCCCGTACGCAAATAAGACACATGCCATGGTGAAGGCGGCTGCAGGTGCCATGATAGTCTAGATAAACCCCGGGATAGATTAGCGCATCGCCTACGTAGTGTAGTACATGAGATATATGTAAGTGAGCATACCCGTGGCGTAAGATTTCCTCTGGATGCCATATCCGCTGTCCCGTCAGGATTTTCTGTTTATTATTACCACGTAACCTTAGGTACTAGGTATGTAGGTTAGGTGCTATCGGTGGATCAGATGGCTCTGTAAAATGAAATGCAGGTGCCAAATGCAGTTGGTGATACGCAGCGTTGAGAGAGCTGAATTCTCGGTTATTGGGATGAAAAGATGGTAAAAGTTGGTCATTTGCTAGGTGCCGATCAGTGCGAACCGTGGATCATACGATAATGGATCAAAAATCCGTTCACCCACGCTTGGGTTTTTAATCCGCGTACATACCTAGGTAGTTACGGGCTTTTTATTTTATTTTTTTATATAACCACCTATATTTATATTTATATGTAAGGTATAAATAAGTAAAGTATAAATAAAAAGGAGGGAGTCTGCTGGTGGGGTTTACTAACAATTTCACTAAATCAACTTATCACCCCTTTTATAAAAGAAGACCTTTTATGAAGTTAAACTCTAGGCCATCTTTGGCGGATATTGAAAATGTCCGATATTAGCATAGGCCTTATCTTTGGTATATAAATGCTATACGCAGCCCGGTTAGGTACTTTAACCAATCGTACCTAGTTACCTACCTGTATATACTGACGTCTCTTTCCAGGAAGTAGGTAACGAATGTATAGAAATATCATGAGTGAGCTGGAAAGGCTTTCGAAACAGTGCCGGTTGTAAGTTGTAAGTAATAAGTTAAAGCCACCACGTCCCTAGGAATATACTCATAAACCCAAGTGTCAGCACACACATCCACCTAATGCAGGAGCTATTTGCGAAGCTTTCTCTGGCTCAGCTTGGAATCTGCAACCCCCTCTATCGGAGGTTTCCCTCAGGCTGATAACCCGAAATCGCACCGCTACCCTGTTCCTGTGCATACCGTGACAGCGGACATGATATTAACAGGGTTTTCGGAGGTAGCGTGGTATTCAATGCAGTGGCACACGCACCCGCACTGCATTACACAGCTTTACAGCTCTGCGTGTGATATTCGAAAGACTGGGCTCTCACTATGTGAGGCCTTGTTAACAGCGGTTCCCTTTATCCAGACATGGCTTCTTATAAGCCAGGTAGGTATACAATAGTGATAACGCTTATATATGCATAGAAAATCCAACTGTGATACCTCTTAGCCTTCCTTTCTCTCCCGATTGGCATAACCCCTATTTACCAATGGCCTTGGCTCCAGTAGATAGTAGATAGACAACTGCCTGCGAGCTTAATACGACGTAACTCCCTAACCTAGTCCACCAAACAGGAGCTCAATATATATATTATCGATAGCAATTATCGGGCTTGTTTATTTATATTATCAACGGCTAAGGCCCGGGGGGCTGGATATGGTATTTGACACGTCCAAGACAATCAACCAATTGGGTCCCAGTATCGATGCTCAATCTGGCAAGATTCGTTCCAGAAACATTGTTTCATTAGGTATGAACAGGATGTAACGAGAAAGAGGCTAGCAATGGCTTGGTATGATTCTCATTCGACCCCTAAATGGGGCCCCAGAGGCAGTACCAAGACTGTTGATCCAGGTATGTCATAGGATCGGGTGCTATACCAAGGCTTGTTCCACGGGGCCCTTCCTACAGGCAGTATACACATATAACGTAGCGTCTCCCGTTTTTTTCAGCTGATATCTTCCATTCCCCCTCGACAAATGTGGCGGGATCTTCGCCAAAGCGGCGATATGAACCCATGCATTCAAAGCTGAGTATCCCGTGTATCCCCACTGAGACTTGCTTCTACTTGACGAACCAATTCGGCTCGGACGCATATCGTAGGTACCTAATGGAAACGTGACTTCGTTGTGACTTGGTCGCATACTCGATTTTATTAGGCCGTGGTTAAAGTCTTCTCTACTTTGTATCACACGCCAAATCTCGCCCAAGACGCCAACAGCATAGGATCTCGGGAGAGTTTAATTGCTCGCCATGCTAAATAGGCGTCTTTGGTAACACTCGGTGATAATCATCCAATCTGGGCGACACAGTTCGGAGAATTAGATGGTCATTAGGTCGACATAATATACGTTCTGCAGCCACGTTGCTTCAAGGCTCTGACCGGATGGTAGGCATGTCGTTATATAATACTACGTAGATTAGTTAGTCTGGACTCAAGGTGATGGTGGCAATAATCCCTTCTGTCTAACACTCCGTCTAACACTCCGTATCACGACGCTGATTGCCAGCTATCCGAGACTTCTGGACTGGGCCACTTGTGTGAGATATAGTTCGTAGCCCATATTGACTGCATCCGCCCCCAGCAAGTAGATATACCAATGAAAGGGCCTTCTAGTATTTAGCATCTAGAAGGAACCACCAACTTCCCACCAATCGCCTTGCTACACAGATTCGGTTACTCGTAGTTGGAGTAAGGCTCTTGCACTCCTCTACAAGGCATCTAGTGTTCTATCCGGGCGTGACGATCCCACCATCATCTAGCAACATCGTGAATGTGGATGACCTTGAGCCGAGGATGACGATATTAGCATATGGTAGTATTGCGTTAGTTAGGGAGGAAACATAGGTATCTAATTCTACATAGGTAGATACCAAGTAGCTAGGGCGTAAACGAAGGCCGTGTCTTAGGAGTAAACTACCTACCTGTCTAGGTAGGCACTATAGCCGCATGTGCTACTCCTGGCTGGATATTTTCTGTCCATTTGGGCAATCCGATGTAAGCAATGTAGCAAAGTGATACTGCTTTATCATTAGCCGCAGCCACATTAGGTGTTATGTCGATTTTACTAACCAATACTCATATGGCCGTCCCACAGTCGCTGCAGGTTTCGTTAAATCGGGAATAGGTTTAAATAGTTATCAAATAGCTGGGCTTTTTACCTAGATTGTTACTATCTACCTAGGTAGCTAGGTAGCTAGGTACCTATGTAAATAAGCGCCATGTATTCGCTTGTCTCGTACGGACACTAGAGAGATACATAGTGTACCTTAGGTAACTTCTCTGTTTCCTGACCGACGATAAAGATGCAATTAATCCAGGTTTCTGCGTATTATTAAAGAGAAAGAGGGGGGATCAATGCCGGCTAGGGAAGGAGGGATGTTTTTTCCTCCTCTCCCGATTTTCCAAACTAAAAGTCGGCTGTTGTGCTACACGTTGGTTTTCATGCCGTGAATCACATCTGTCTTACTAGCATATAAAGCTACTCTTACTGATATTGGAGCGGCATCTACGAAGTGTCACGAGACTATGATAACATCTTCTTACGTGATTGGGACTTGAGGGGAATCTACGTACTGTCGAGCTTGTTAGTAGTTAGTTCGTTGGTAGCTGACGTATTGTTACCTGACCTAACCCAAAATATTATAAGGCTTACCGGTAAATAAGATGACGAAGCAAGGGAAATATAAATGCTTGTACTGATCGGGGTTTAGGCCAGTCGAGAATCCTGTTCAAAGAATGCATGTCCTAAGTTTAGGTATAGTGGTGTGGTAAATGAGAAGAAGCAGGCTACGCCTTGGCCTATGCGGTCCGTAAAAGGAGGATGATACACTCTTTTGCATCAACGCTGCACATTTGGTCATGGTTGAAAGTGGCCTAAAGAGTAGATGAGTATATGGGAAACCCAGCAGTGTATAACAAACAAATGCGCAACAAGTGCAAGACATAGTAGTTGAATTAATGATACATCTGAACAGTTGGGGGAAGAAACAAAGGGAATGGTGTATGTAACAAAGAGAAGAGCCGCAAGAGGTGGTGGGTATCTATGGGTCCCCGAAAAGATTTGTTTGGAGGCTTGGAGTTTCTTGGTTTCGAATTTGAGGCTCTGCATAGGAGATCTTTTATTCCTCTGTGTACCTAGGTACTTAATGAATCTACTTAGGGAAGGGAAGGTCCCTACCTAGGGACCTGAGGTACTGTATGATGTACCTGAATCAGGTACTTAAGTACCTCGGTACTTCGGTATATATAGGTACCTTAGGTACTTAACCTCGTGTCGATAAGCCCCTAAAGCTCTCCTTGCGATTAGAGCCTCACTCTCTCCTTGTAATACACACATGCTATGTAGTATGAGCTGTAATAATAGGTAGACAGGTACCCGAACAAGGCTTGGTTACCCATACATACCATGGCAATCCTTACACCGGCGTACTTCGAGCAAGCAGGTAGGCAGGCCGTGCCCAAAAAGATGAGGCTCTTCAAACAGAAGCAAGCGCCTTAAAGTATGGAACTCCCCCGGGGTCATACTATTATTATGTGCTAGAGCTGGCTTTAACCTCCCTCCTTCTCTCCCTCTCTCCCTCCCAAAACATAGCATGTGCAACCAGCTCTCATCGACCCCGTTCAAATCTGGTTTAGCTACCGATTCTCTGTCAAATCAATTTCTCCGTTGGTTCAAGACAGATGCGGACACCAAAGAGCTTATTGACGACCACGCCGCCGAGAGTATCAAACTTACAACGATTACCTTATGAAATAATGGCTTACATCATGAACTATCTGGATATAGATGAGATATTCGATCTATCCTTATCATGCCGTCACTTCCAATATTTGGTAAGAGAGGAGAGGTTTTGTAGGGCTATTATTACCGTGAGTACCTAGTCACACCTAGCACGGCCAGTTCGTGGCGAGCCAAGCCACGCATGAATTGCTGACCAGTTCGCAAAGGCCCAAGCCTCCCACACAGCCGAAGCCCAAGAGGCACAGCGAAGTGGCCAATTCTCGCGTGCTCTGAGGCGAGTTGCAAAAAGACGCCAGGCACTTTCACGGGCGTCCCCATATCTGGTAGGTATCGTCGCTTTTGCCGACTCTTATGAATATATCCATGGCACACTTTGTTATATCGTCGAGGACCGACCTAAACGCTGGTTGCGGATGCTCGATCTTCACGGCTCAGCAAGTTATGAGCTCGTCGTAGACATTGCGACCCTAGTTCACGAGGCTGTGCCTAGATCTGCGAAAAGTCGTAAATACAAGTTCCGCGTCTTATATCATGCGGATGGCATTACTTCGTGCTTGTTTTCATTCGCGCTGCCGTATACGGAGAACTGGCTTTTGATCTTTAAAGCCGATGAGCAGCTAATTGTAGCCACACTTCAGCTGGACTCGGCGGCTAAAATATTCGTACGAAATAACAAAGACTATCTTTATTTTGGGACGCATTCGGAAGAGGGGGCAGACGGGCATAGAAAATGGGTCCTTATGGGCTACAGCATCGAAAAGCGTTCTTGGTTTTCTCGGAAAATGCATTTGGCAGACGTGGTGGGCTACGACATTGGCTCTACGGTCTGCTTCGAAATTATAGACGACTATTTTTACGGGCTTTCTAATCAGACTGATTTCGAGATCAGAGAAACGGACTGGAATTCCTATTATCATTGCTTTCGCTTTCCTCTCCATGACCCGGATCTCGAGAATAAGCAAACTATGAAGAGGGAGGATAGCTGGCGGAGACAACATGCTGAAGGACCAATAGATGACAGGTGGAGTTTTCTCAAATTGGACAAAGACGAGGCTTCAGGTAATGTAAACATAACCGAGTCACGAAAGGAGTGGCTTACGAACCAGAGCGGTAGTCAACGGACTTATTACATTACAGCAGTAACTTTTGGCCAAGATTCGGAGGTGGATAGCAACGGAGATAGCAACAGAGAGTCCCAAGCCCCTGAGCGCAGCTTAACGATTGGCCGATCAGCCGGACCCGTTGCATATCTAGACAAGCCATACGGCTCGGATTCACGTTTCCGTTCTCCCGAAAATGTACATCTAGGGGACAATAATTCTATGGCGCTCGTGTATACGCGAAGTCAGACCCACTTGCGTACCTATCAACGGTGTTGCAGTACTTATTTGGACTTGGTTGACGATATCTCCTCTGGCGGATCGTCAGGTTCGCGACGTTTACGTCTAAGGACCGGGTTTAGAAAATCGCAGACCTATTGGCCTTCCTGGGAGTACTTGGAACCCAACTATAAATTGGAACCAAAGCCAAAATCTGACGAGGAACCGGTACATCCCTATCAACCTAACAAGATTTACTTTTGGCCCCCTAAACAGGATGAATCGAACCGGAGCCCATTTATAAACGATATTCATGAGATACTAAGCCCTCCCGGCTATCAAGGTGGTGTTATTTCCACCAGTGACGAGCGTTCGATAGTATATGCAATAGGGGAAGATACGAACGGACTGAAAGCATTGGTTTACCTTAGCTTCGACCCGGCAGCTAGGCTAACTGGCATGCTTCGCGAAAAATACGTACTGGGCGAGCAAGATACACCGACTAACGAGGCAAAAGGGAGCTATCACAACTTTGAAGTGGGAACGAGTCGACTTACGGAGCATTCCTTGAACAAAGACAAGATTATTGGCGACATTTCTCACCGTCCTTTACCCTCATACATCACAAATGCCCCTTCCGTGCATGCAGTGGTAATGCCCCCTCCTGAAGGCTGCAAGCCGTGGGCATGGGCCGAGAAGCCTATGCATCAAACTTTTACAAGGACAATGACCTTTGCTCATTAATACATGGCGCAAGCGAGAGCCGTGTTGCTTCTGTTGCATATAATTGTTACCATGGGTTGCATTTACGTACAATTTCGCAGCCGAAATATGCAGAATAAGAAAGAATCTATACGGAGATAAAAAGGGGCTTGTATAGGCATTTTGAATCTCAGGATTAATAGTTTGCAGACCAAAGTGCCACTCCGTAACCTAATTCATGCCTGTCAGCACCGCTTCAAGATTACTGAGCAAACTATATAACATCTTGTTTAATATCATCTCCTTGAACCTAGTGACTTGTTGAGTTACGCACTATTCTCTCCCCGTCTACAATCTCTACCTACATCCCCCCTGGGGGCTATGCAGGCTTCGATTGGACTTAATCCTTGTAACCTTGCATATCCTTTTCGCCCTGCTATAGTGAAGAAAACGGCTGGTAATACTACCATTTTCTTTCCTGAGTTGTTCGGACATATGGCCCCCATTTGGACTCTAATACAATTCGTAGTATAGCCTCCAAGGGGGCCAATCAATTTAGAATCTGCGCTTATTACATATAATTTAAGCCACCTGACATAAATTTGCGAGCTTTTGCGATCTTTTCGTAACTAGTCCGGCTATTGTCTCCGCTCTGGGAATGCCTATATGACTGCCTTCATTTGGCCATACGACGGCCTTGTCGATATATGTCCATCAGTCCTGCATGTAGATAGGCTACTTGTTTAATACAAGGCCATCATACCAAAATAGGCTATCCGAACCTCATCTCGACTTTTATAAGTAGTCCTTAAAGCCTGTCTATGACCGTAACCCTTAATCAAGATATTGTCTTGTCGGAGTTCCACGCATGGTACCATTCGGAGAATTAGATAATCACATGAATCTTCCATTCCCCCCCGACGACCCGGCCTGCCAATATTTCCGAAACCGACATCCAACAGCCCCAACGCACGAGGCCGTCACGGGAAAGTATACGGACTGATACATATGTACCCGGACGGGGGGCCACATTCCTTCTGACGGAGGCGTGCTATTCGCATCCGGGAATATAACATGATGGATGCTGCATAATTACTCATCACTTTATAATGACGCAAGGATACGATAATAGTCTAACCCCCTTTTCTCGCCCTATCCTTTATGGCTTACGCGGGGAAAGCTGATAGCAGGTCATAATTGGAAGAGGCAGTACGAACCCCCTTCGACGTACAGAACAAGCACTTAACTTCTAAGGAAAGATAACATGTATCACCATAAAAGAATAAGGCACCACCATACGGCTAGAGCATCTAGGCCGTCTAAGAACATGAGGTCAACCCGGCCATCCCTAGTAACGTTCCACGTGCCAGTGTTAACTCATGATAACATGGATGTTAGGTATGAGTACGTCGTCAGGGATACCTAGATCTAAGGCTCGCTCGGATAGATCTCGATTCATAGATGCCTATGGATGGCTACCCAATGGAATATAGAACATCCTGCAAGATCCCTCGCCCCCCTGGGATGACCCTACGGTGTGAGGACCTACCTATAAGGACCTCCTGCAAGGACCCTCTCCATCCGGCCCATTCGTCAAGAGGCCCAACCCCTGGCCAATGCAGGCAACCATTGACACACCCAGCCAAACAGATCTAGATCTATCGCGATAGGATCGTCATCGGGGGAATTCAATCCTTCAATCACAAGTAGCAAGCAAGCAGCTACTACGTATGGAGGTAGGTATAAGGCGTGTGTCTCTGTAGGATGGCAAGGCGCGTCTCCCAATGCGCCAGATCCAAGATGTGCTCGTGAGGGGCCGTGCCTGGCAGCCTATGCAAGGAATCTCCCACACGGATACCCTCTTCGAATGAAACGTCCGATCACGCCGCCAGGCTGGGACGGGACGGGACGGGACGGGAGCTATCCTCGCCGAACTATCAAACAAGCCTGCCTTTACATACAGGATATCTGCCTTCCTATGCGGCCAGGCGAGGTGCATAGGTAGGTACCTATCTATATAAGGCATAGACCTAGACAACGAGTACCTGAGGCTCGTTGGACCATGGCTAATGTTGCCTAAGAACTATATTTACCAGGTTAGATATGACAGGTCGTGTCTCATATTGACGATGTTCGACTTCTTTACTAGTTTTCCATTTGTTAAACGGTTGATTAAAAGTTGAAGTTATTTATAAAAGTGAAGTGACCACATGTAGTAACAACTTGCTGTTAAGATCTTATTAGCTTTCTTCTTCTCGGCCCCTTTCTGACTTTGTGTGACTTGAGAAGACTAGAATATCTCTTGTCGTATTTACTAGTTCGTGGCAACACTGCTTACGCTTGCAAACGACTAAATAGAGGTAGATACATACATAGGTACCTACGTACCTATATGGACTACCAAAATAACCTGAACCTCAAGACAATATCACGTGGATAGAAATATATGTATGACTGACTACCTCCTGTTTGTGTGCAAGATAAGATGGACAAAAGGTGTTGAGTAGCACAAAGTTTAGGGAGCATCCGCCGCAAAAGAGGCAAAAGTGGGGTGATAGCACTAACGTTCGACCCTAAGACTTTATGGCCACCTTATGGTCAAAATACTAAGGATGATTGGACGAAAACGATCAATGGAAGACCCTTGGGAAACTGTTGATTAGCTCCCATTTAGCCCAAATTGGGTTTAGCTCGTTTCGTTCGTGCAGCTCGCCACGCGGGTGTGCCGCACTCAACAACTACTACTGTAGGTAAGCTGGTATTGAAGTAAGGTACATAGACGGGGAAAAAAAAAAAAAAAAAGGGAATGTTCACCGCAAATATGGATACACGCAATCCTATCTCCTTTCTATATTCTACGTCTGTGCCACCTTGAGACGGTTGCTCAAGTATTTTCCTTCTCTTTCTTTAATTTTTATTTATTTATTTTTCTTCTTTTCATTCCACTCTTTAATTGCGGAGGAGTGAATTGGAAAAAGAAAAAGAAAGAAAGAAAGAAAATAGAAAAAGGGAAAACAATAAACAATGGCACCCCCCTCGTCGTCTTCAACCACGACCAGCGCCCCCGAGGCACCTCAGCTGCAGAAGACGATCCGTCTCACCGGTAAAGGCGGGGAGAAGGTCCAAGATGGATCCCCGGACCTACAGCGAGACCCGATCGAGGTCAAGTATCGCGACTTCTTCTGGACCTATACCGAAGAGCCCCATCGGACGAGACGTCTGGCCATTATCAAGGCCCATCCCGAAGTGACCAAGCTCTGCGGCCCCGAGCCCCTCACCATCTACGTCGTGCTCGGCGTCGTCGCCCTGCAAGTCTTCTGCGCCTACACCCTCCGGAACACCTCCTTCTTCGCCTTGCCCTACTGGCTTCTGGCCTACGTCGTCGGCGCCACCGCCAACCAGAACTTGTTCATGGCCATCCACGAGATTAGCCACAACCTCGCTTTCCGCTCGCCCACCGCCAACCGCCTCTTCGCCATCATAGCCAACCTACCTATCGGCATCCCCTACAGCGCCTCTTTCCGCCCATACCACTTAACCCACCACAAGTCCCTGGGCGTCGACGGCCTAGACACCGATCTTCCCACCGCCCTCGAGGCCATCTTCCTCGACTCCATCCTCGGCAAGGCGTTCTTCTGCACCTTCCAGATCTTCTTCTACGCCGTCCGCCCCATGTGCGTGTACAGCGTGCCCTTCACCTGGGTGTCCGCCACCAACGTCGCCGTGCAGGTTGCCTTCGACGTCGTCGTCCTCAAGACCCTCGGCATCAGCTCCATGATGTACTTCCTCCTATCGTCCTTCCTAGCCGGCAGTCTGCACCCCTTGGCGGGCCATTTCATCGCCGAGCACTACGTCTACGAGACCGTAACCCCCTCCCAGAAGAACCCAGACAACCGAGTCCCCGTGCCGGAGACGTACTCGTACTACGGCCCCCTCAACTTCCTTGTGTACAACGTCGGCTTCCACAACGAGCACCACGACTTCCCCGCCATCCCCTGGTCCAGACTCCCCGAGCTCAACCGCATCGCCAGCGACTTCTACTCAGAGCTCCCGCACCACCGCAGCTGGACCTACGTTCTCTGGCGTTTCATCTTCGACGAGAGCGTCGGTATTCGGTGCAGAGTCAAGCGCAAGGAGGGTGGACGGCTCGTGGGCCAGAAGACTGATTGGAAGAAGAACGAGCTCGAGGCTTAGATGGTTGGACATATGTATCTAAATGAGACAACGCATGATAGCAATGGTACGGTATTACCTTGCTTAATTTACCTAGTGAGAATCGTGTATATTTGATACTTAGACCGCGTATGTCTGGGGCATGGATTCGGCGTTGGGTTGATGCGGTCAGAAAAGGGTTAGATCCGTCAATACGATACTTAATTACCTTGAAACAATCCGACTCTAAGTCCCTTGAGAATTTTACTCCGTCACAGTGAAAAGGATAACACGTAGCAACATAATCTACCTGTGAGGTACCCAGGTAGTATTTGAACGAGGTAGCATCCGACATAGGCAATGCTTAAGCCAAGGCCGGATCGCCATCAATAAAACGGGCAGATCTCAAAAACAATCTTATATACGGAAGCTCCGGGTGCACAAAGAGCTAAGCTAACCCTGAGCTTGAGGTATTACGACGATCGCCTAGGGATCGTAATCAATTTCAAGCAAATATATATCAGAATGCTCATACCTTGAACAGCCGACAGAAAACAAAGGGGAATACATGCTAAAGTACAATGTCTGCCACAACGAAGGCCAACTTAGATCCTTCGTCTCACTCCCGGCCATTTCACCTAAGAGGGGCCTGACCTCTTATCCATCTCCTATTACTTCTCCTCGCCTACCTAGGTATAGTCTTCTTCCCGCCTAGTCCTTTCCCTCTAGTAAGAAACCGGTCTGTCAATGTCCCTGCTGTAACGGGATTCATCCACCTCTGCCCTAAAAGAACCCGCTAGAACATCCTTGTCGCAACTTAAAAGAAGAGGTACGCGAGCATGAAGCTTAGGAAACAAAGGATCGCCGCAAGCTTGATCGGTACACCTTCAGTCCCGGCTGGTGCTGTCTGAGCTAACGCAGCAGGCTTAGAGCCAGCCTTGTCCGTACCCGCCGTCTTACGCTGCCGTAAACCTTCCTGATCCTGCTTAAGTTGTGCGATTAGCTTTTCGGCTTGGATAAGTTGTTGCTTCAGTTCGTCGGGGCTTAGGTCGCTGTTCTGAGTGGTCGCAATCGCTGCCACACCTGCGGTTGCCGGGAGTTCCTCGCGCTTGATCCCGTCGTTCTCAGTCTTAACATCCGTTTGACTAGTTGAATAGTCACCGGGAGAGGAGTAGGCAGGAGGGGCCACGTCTGGCGTCGCCTGAGTCATCAAGGGGGGTTAGCATGGTAAAAGGGCGTTGGGAGAACATCAAGAAACTTACGCCATTAGCTGCAGAAGGCTTGACGGGCGTCTCAAGGTGACTGGTGCCAGCGGGAGCGCCTACGGGGGGCATGAAGATAACCCGAATCTTCTTCTCTTGCACCGACGATTTCTCGATACCGTCCCACTTTTACTTTAGTCAGCTAGGTATTCGGTATAGGGGATATTCGTAGTTAAGTGGCACTAACGATAGATGCTAGGTTGGCGAATTCCTTGTCTCCAGTGATCGGGACAGACTGGACCAAGAATTTGTCTCGGCATTTCGTGTCGGGAGGGGGCTCTTGCTTCATGGCCTGGAGGATGACTATGACTTGTTAGTAAAAGAACCATCTAACATCCAACTTGCTAATACGCACCTGAAACTTCCACCTCTTTGCCAGGCTCAACCCGGCCAGAGTTAGGCCTGACGCAATACCTTGATTGAGAACATTATCAGCATTGCGACGCTACGGTTTATAGATTTCATTGTATTGGATATAGGGGGCATACTGCTTCGGTGCGGTAGTTTTCACCTATAATTTGTTAGTTAGGTCCAGTCAGGGGTTGCGCGAAAGATTGTAAATAATCTGCCTTACCTTGAAGGCTACTGGATGAGAATTCGGGTTTCTGATCCGTAAGACTTCCGAAACTTCCGCCGTAAATGGCCCTACAATAACCCGTGAGTATATGTATATATATATGATAGCAGTAACGCAATGTCGGGTAAGGTTCATGACGCACGACGGAAGCCAAGCTCCTGAGGATCGATCTCAACCGACATATTGCTGGTATGTGTGGCGTCTACACACTCGAAGAATAGTATTAGATAGATATGGAATGGGTGCTGTGAAATATTGCACAAGAAAGTAGATAAAAAAGGGCGCCCGAAATTCGTCGAAGTGCGATCGCAATCTGGAGGCTTTGGCACGTAAGCACCTATCGGAGAAGAAAAATGATATTATCAATAAAAAGATTCGGCTGCGACTCTAAAATTATCGAAAGTAAGCCGATAGCGTAGACTTTGGTGGAATTAGAAAAAGTAGTTAACTGTGTTCGGCGATCAGGGAAGAAACGTTGAAGATGGAAATCTGGCTGAGATGGGATAAAAAGCACGGACGGTAGTGGTGTTGTTGTAGTTTGTCATGTTACGACATAGGTAGCACTGGCTTAACTGGGTTAACTGGGTCTTGCCCGACTGTTTGGGAGCCTTCCAATGATTTTCATGGTATTGTGTACTTACATGTACTTTTAATACATGACACATCAGGCTCAGCACACCTACTTCCATTCTTGTTTTAATTTAATTCAACCCCATTATGTAATACATGAGGTACCTATCTAGGTACCCAGGTACTTAACCTATTTATATGTACGTAAAGACTAACCTAACTAGTATAATTGAATGACCCTTACCCTTTTTAGTATGGAATGGATGGTTACTACATAAATATTTATTTAAACCTACCTACTACCTATAATATATTTGACAGTCTACGTAGATTTGCCTAACCTAAATCATTGTCCCAGCATCTTCTATGTGTGAATAGACCGTCACTTGGACAAACAATTTCCATTATGGATGCAAAATCCATTACAGCCGGACCTATTACCAATAGAGCCCCTGGAATACTTGAGCGTTCTACCTCTGGAAACAAGAGCAAACTATTCTTGCTCATGAGCGGAAGATATGCGCGTATGATTACCGATTGTTCGTAGGAGCTCGACTGGCTGCCACATATTTGAAGTGCCCAAGATGATATGCAGATAATGGGCAACTGTGTCGCAGTGGGCTAACTTTATGGGACCAGGAAACTATATGATCCATCCAAACAACCACGTCCGGGCCTTGAGAAACGGGATCGACAATGTAATGATCCACGTCGATTTATGGCCTTCGTCTCTGCCCCTTATTTTGAACCCCCTTACAAAATTGCTAATTGGAGCCTATATTGCCTTGGGTGCATCAAATCTCACAAAAGCTAAACATATTTCTGGGAGCAGTATACCAAGCAGGGTTTTGTTAATCATATTATCCTCTACAGACCCGTCGTAAGTGGAGAGGTAGGAGACCGGCCAAGACATGCACCACCAAATCTACCTGCGTAGAGATCCTGCAAAGCACAACCATATATGACCATGCCCACCACCACCAGCAAAGGAGACTTAAAATCCCCTCCATCCCCGATTTAATTACTTCGCAATATCTTACTCCGCTCACTGCCGAAAAGTATTGCTTACACAATATGTCACTTGTCGATAAAGGTCTTGACTTGGGGGGTGTTAATGATTTATAGACTAATTAGAGCTAATCAAACCACACTTATCAGGCAGTCAGGCTAGCTTATTCCCTTAGGAGAGACCAGCTTACCTATAGAGAAACTATTGAGCTATTCGCACTTGAGACAAGATATATTGGTGTAAGAGTGCTCTTGTACTACTTTGTATGATAACCCCCTACCTCATCATTGATAGGCGATAAATGCCTATATATATTCAGCGTGATTGAGTCTCTGACTTCATCAAAACCAACAACCAACAACCAACAAATAGCAACCAACTAGCAACCAACTAACAACTAACAACTAACAACTACCAGCCACCAGTGAAGCTCAGTTTAATGATAACTTAGCAGGTTAACTAGTCCGATCAAGATCGTAGAGGCTGCTTCTAGGTTGCAAGCCTGGACATTCGTGTTGTACTAATATCTATATCTTAGGCGCAGGTTAGTCTACTTCGTCATCTATGATTAATGAACCCCCAACGGCAAACCGCAAATAGGGATTTAGAGCTAGACACTGAGGTCTGAGCCAAGCGTAACGAGTGATGAGCTAGGCGCTTTCTTTTAGTTTTTCCTTCGTGACGGTGTATTGATCAGGGACACCGGGTCAATACCCTATGAACGTTACAGGTGACTGGTGATTCGAGAAGGGATAATAGGTATGCCTAAGATACGGCTCCCCTTCGCTTCGCGGTCTTTGCCAAGCGGGGGCTAGGGAGGAAAAAGGGGTCACCTAACAGCCAAAATTCATCACTGTACTGGCTTATGGGGGAATGGATAATGTGCTAATTAAAGGACGGTGACGAAAAAGCAAACGGGTATCAGTGCTAGCCAGTTATGACTTGGTAAACATATAACAGAGTCCAAGCTTTGAAAATTACAATTGGAGAACCCGGTGGTTCGGTCAGCTACATACTAGGAAACTAGAACGAAGGCCTTATCGCGAAATACAAG